>CAJUYI010000061.1:118158-201589 GCA_910591695.1 Galerucella pusilla
TTATTCCCACCAATAGCAAAATTTATGCTTGTACCCTATTGTTTTTGTTTATTCACACTACAAACCACGGGTCAGTTCATAATTATTTAAATAAATAATAAAAATTAAGAATGGAGGTAATCGACCGTCATTATTTTTTGACCTACTTTCAATCAACTGTCACTATCATATTTTTATTTCCTTGTTGTGTTCTTAGCGAAGAGGATGTACTCAACAGAATTTGGAGTTTATTATTATAAACTTCAATTACCTCTACGTCTACACTTGTGATAAATAAATGACACCTGTATTCCAAACTACGTAATATGCCTACATCTTGCATATTAAGATGTACTTGTATTTTAATCTACCACATACACGCTGGTGTCTGGTGTATGGAATCCTCAAAGGCACACAGAAATTAATTTAGATTTATCATTTAGATTTATCTACGTAGTATACGTAACGTTAGTTACGTACTCTGTAAATTATGTATTCCATCATGATTGGTTATTAGTTTTAACAAATAGTTTTAATTTGGTTCGTACTCTATTTAGATGTTATTTGACATAATTGCTACTGAACACGTTTATGTATCTTTCATTAAGTAGCATAAATTTACACTTCATTTAATATAATTGATTCATTTGGTAACCAGGTAGATGGGACTGTTATTGATGATTTATTTTTTGTAGGATGGAATTAAAAAACAATAAATTTACAAATTTCAGTGGCGTTAAATCGGGGCTGATGTAAAATAATTTAGTAGGTACCTACTGTATATATTTATGTGTGAGTAATACATTATTTGTTTTTCCAAACTAACACTAAATACCTGGACAGCAAGAAGAGCTTTAGACTTCTGGCATAATTTACCAGGATTGGTTCATTCAAAGGCTTTTATACATCCTTCGAAGAATTTCTCCAAACAAATTTTAGAATATAGCAAGCATGACCTACGTTGTCTAACAGGCCTTTTAACAGGCCACGGTCATCTGAATCACCGTATGTTAAAACTTGGACTGTCGAAAGATCCGACTTGTCTTTGTCTGTAAGATGATGAAACAACAGAGCATATTATTTGTGCCTGCCCCGCCGCGTATCTGATGTTTGGCAGGGTCTCTCTCTCGCCCTCGGACCAAATACACCAAATACACTAAACGGCTTTGTTAAGAAATTGAATTTGTTTGGTGAAATCTGAATACGTGTGAGCCACAATAGACTCCTGCGAGTCGCAGTGGAGGGCCTTATAGACTCACTCACCACACACCCAACCTAAAATACATTATTATTATTTCTTGTGTCCTTTTAATAAATCTTCCAAATATTTCTTAAAATATCGTGAAGTTAAAACAAATTTCGGGCATTTTTTTGACATTAAGCAATTGATAACCATAAAAGTCTATTCTACAAAAACGCCAATTGTAAAAGTGTGTATCTTTTCTTTTTTTTCGGCTAAGCCGATTTATTCCAATATTTCATTTTTCATTGGGCTGATACCGCAAAAGAATCCCGGCCCACAAAAGAGTGTTTCAGCCACCCACTTTGCTAGTTCATCTGCTATTTCATTTTCTTTTATTACAGTGTGTCCTGAAATCCACAGTAAGGTAAGTATATTCTAATCGCCTAGTTCTTTAAGTTTGCCTATATATTCCTTCCTATTTTTTAACTGATTACACAAGAACTCAGTGCTCTAATGGCTGCTTGGTCATCTGACATTATGTTAATCATTTGCTTTCTATATTTTTTATCAGTATTGAATTGGGCGTGAATTTCCGCTTGAAAAATACTTATGGATGGTCTTTCTTTCGGAGTCTGGTGGGCATTGAATCCCATTCCTCCTTGTTGCTTAATTTCGTATCGAATTTCATCGAAAAATTATATTATAAATAATTTATTTGTGTGATTATGTTTCGAAATGGAAATGTAGGTTTTATCAGCTTATGGTTTTAAATGTTTAGGGGAAGCTACATTGCGGTGCTCAATTGATTTATCGATGTATTTAATTGACCGGAAAATTCAAAATGAAATCATTAATAATTGTATTTGTGCTGTTAACTTGGAATCAAGGAAAATTGAATCATTTACTTTATTTTGAAAACTTATTACGTTTTTTTTAACAATATTTTAGATATATTTGCTGTTTTTGTACTCTTCTCCTATTTCAAATTCATATTGTATAAAGGATGATTCAACTAAATAATTGAATGTTGTAAGCAACAAAACACCAACATTAGATCGGATTACAATAACATAAAGGAAATAGCGGGAGCTAACGGACTAACTTCTTCAACCTTAACTCGGGGATGATTATGCAAGATATGAGGAAACGGGCAGATGACACATTCTAGGGCAAATCCGGTAAAGAAGATTTGGAAACCAGACGGATCCAAGACCAAGAAAGGAACGGGTGCTGGAAGATGCAGTGAGGGAATAGACTCGCAAGGATGTCACTAGGGACAAACACTTCTGCATTCCAGGCGCACATGTTATTGCTCGGAATAAATAGTGCGGAATGCATGGATAGAAATATGCACAGGCCTTTAGTCGTCGCTGAAGATTCGTATAAATACTATAAATTGACCTAAAATTTACAATGAGATATATAGGTAAAAGAATGCAGAGAGGTTCTCGTTTACCCAAGAAATTACATTGATGTGGGTTTCACGACACTGTCGTATCAAGGGGGAAGAAAAAGCTGATGAACTCCATATATTTGCATAGAACGCTGAAATTGCTAAATCTAATATCGAAGGATGCAAAAGGCTAGATCAAACGAAAACAAAGAGAGGTGAAATGAATCACCACGAGAAAATATAAATTAAAGAACCGTCGCTACACAAAACTATTGCTCAGAATGAAAAATAATTGAATCGAAAAAGTAGCGGGTCTCCTAACAAGTCCATAGACACACAAATTAGGGTTTGGCTGTACAAAGGAAAAAGATTGCTGCAAATAATGTAGTAAAGGACCAGAAGCGGCCAAACATATACCTACTGTCAGAATTCGAGGCTTTCGATCACACGAGACAAACAATAATCGAACTCTCGAAGAATACAACAGAGGCAAAAAGCACCAATATTTCAATCACTTCACTTCACATATAAAACTCTTATTCCACTATATTTGGAATCTCTCATACACAAATTTTGAAGACACCTCAAATCACATACAATCTGGCACCTGTCAATGTCGTTTCTTGTCAAATGCATAAAATTGCTTTTGATAAATATAGCGAGATTTTGAGTTAAAGAGTGTTTATTTTATAATAATCCGATAACTAACCGTAAAAAAATGACAACTAAATTGAAAACTGTGAATACCATTTTATCGAAAGTAATTTTTTTATTTTTCCACCTATTTGTGCCAAAAACAAAATAATATAGTATATTATCATATTAGGAGACTAAGTGATACTTTATGTGATGAGTGTGGAAAGACAATCCATAAATTACCTTATTCTCCGAATATCATATAATATTTTTCCCTCAAAAGTGCATAAATTTATTCGAGATAAAACAATAAAAGGAAACGATTTTTTTAAAAGATAATAAGATTAAAGTTTTTGAAGTATATTAAGATTGAATTGTTTACTTATTTCACTGTATATTCCCTTTTTGGTATCGTTTCATGTAAACGAACTTGTTTGGTATGTATCAAGACAAATATTTTCAAATAATGTGATTATACGCTTGGGAGTATAAGTACTTATACTCTTAGTGTCATAAATGACACTTAATGCCCTTGAGAAGCGTCACATAAGTTACCACTTATATGATGTTTGAAGAAAAACTTATTTATTTATAACCACGATTATATAAAAACTAACGGTACCAGTCAGCTATTCTATACTACTACTACTACCTACACTTAAAGCAACCCTAAGGGAGAAATAATATTTGTGACCTCTTTATGCTGGCTACCGGCATAATGTTATACTCTACTATTATTTCCTACAAAAAGATCAATAACCGAGAAAGGTGGTGGAGCTCTTTAACGGCCTTGGCCTAGTGCAGGTGTAGGGGATAACAGCACACAGACCCAAAAGAAGGGTGAAACCATCTGTCTTCAATTTTGTGGTTATTTTGTAATTTCATCCGGTTGTAGTCCAGGAATTTTATGAGTAAAATGATATCAAATTATCGGTATTGATATGCACGTAAAATACTTTCTTTATAATAAGAGCACTGGTACGAAATCCGAACAATGAGAATGATGAACGATCGAAGGGCACGAATACAACAAAATAACAAGAAAGACTAATAATAATATAGGTTCAAATTTAAACTTCATCTTTTAAGTAGAATGAAATGTTATAGTTATGGCAAGTACTCCAAATACATGAGACAGTGAGACTGAATACAAAGACAGCATTTTCTCACAAGAATCACATTGTGTATTTTCGTGATGGTGATTGAAAGTTGAAAGAAATCATTTCTTTTGTAGAATTATGTAGATACGAATTTACGAAATATTACTCATATATTATAGTTAAATAGATTAACAATTGTTCTCTGACATTCTTTTAAATTTTGATCATGTTGGAGCAGTGATTTAGCAAAGCCGTTCTTAGTTTATCACTTTCAGACTAGAAACTTATATCTATAAGGTGTTCAGATAAAAGTGCAAAAACGAGGTGAAAAAGTCCACAAAACTGTAGCCTATATTACCCAAAAATCACTGTGATCAAGTATTTCTAACTGGACTACATTTACCATAAGCTATGTTTCTAATCCAAAAGTAATAAACTTAGAGCGGCTTTGTTATAACTGTTAATATAACCACGGAATAACTGACTCACACAGAAGATACATCTTTGGTCCTCTATAAAACAGCCTCCAATCTCAGGTGCTAGTACTGACATTTCATTCTTTATGGTAGCTATGAGGAAAGTAGACAACCCATTTGGAAATAATCCCCAAAGTTTTCCCACGTCCTGTATCTGTATCTGTAGAGTAGGGAGGGTGAGTGTGTAGGCTCACAGCACTTAGGCCACATGTGACCCATTGTACATCCTCCCGAGGAGTTGTCCTCCTAGGTCATTGTCCATCCTGTCCTTCTCAGGAAGGTGGACAGGTCACTGGGAGACATCTCCTTTTCACTCTCCTTTCGGACCATTTGTGTAGTTTTTCCTGTGTATTTACAATAAAACTATTTACATAGATTTTAAGTTTAGTTATTTATACCTCTTAACTCTTTTTGACAGTTATTTCTCTGCGTGATAGGTGCGTCCTTTTTGATTTAGGGCGAGTTGTATCAAACACCTTAACTCGGTTTAATGATGTCTGATGTTTAGACTGATGTAATTTTTGATAATAAATACATCAATCAGCCACAGTCTAAACATCAGTTATCATTAAACCGAGTTTAAGTGTTTGATACAACTCGCCCTTAGATCTCAGTTAATCTCAGCTTATACCGGTAATGTGCGCGTTTGTTTTTATTCACTCACTTCGAAGTGATTGAGATTTTTCCTCCCTTTTGCACGATGCTGCATATGACATGCGGGAGTTTCAGTTAGAATTAAGTCGGAAATAAAGTGTAGGGTATGCAGAAGTATTTTATGTTTGAATTTTAAACAACAAAATATAATTTTCTTTAGTTTTGAGTGAATTTTATCCACGGGATTATGGAAAGAATTAATTGATTAGATGCTTATACGAATGTGTCTTATATTTTAAATCTTTTTTTGAATTGATTTTGGTTTGTTGCCAAATCGCGCGTTTCAATTGAGTGTGTCGTTCTTTTTGGTGCTTGATCACATCAACTCATCTCATGCCCGTTTTCTAGTAACATAAGTCATACTCTAATGCTTGGCCTAGTGTACCAGATCCTTACATAAATATAAAAATGAGGCGTTGCATAAATGTGCCCTTATAGTATTTCATTACAAACGTTTACTAAACCATAGAACTCCCATCCCAATATGAGTTTGTGCTTGGTTGTAGTTATTCTCATACTTTCACAGATGTTTTAGTTCATTGGTTAGGTAATTTTTTCTCGTGCAACTCAACAGATAAAATTTAGGCCACTTTTTGACATAATGGACGAACCAAACGAAATTAGACATGATGTTATAGGTAATTGAAATAATAAAAAAATAAAACATAAACAAACAGAAGAGCAATCCTCTCATTGGCTCTTGCTACACGATCAATTATGTTGGAATAATCAGTACCTACCACTTAGTACTATTACAAACTATATAATTTATTGACTGGAAAGAGTTGAGAATCTGATGAACTTTACATTTTTTGGACTAGTTGAATGTAGAAAATTTTCCTTGAAATAGTCTATATGATCCGAAATTGAATTTTCAATTGAATTTATGTGCCAGGAGAATGCATAATCTATACCACTTTTGACCCTGGTGCGAGAATACCTCAATCATTATGCCTTTTGCCTCGTTTAGAGTAGCCACAAGCCGCCACTGATTGGATTAAACTTGTTCATAACACCACTGGCACCCTGTACCAATTAATCTGTGATATACATTATTTCATTTGCACTCAGTTCATTATCAGTAGTTCATATTGTAAGTAAAACCATAGAAGATGAAAACAATATTTTCAAAAGAAACCGAAAGAATTATCTCGGTGTTTATCAAGAAATCAAGTTAGTGACGTCATGACTCGGTACTATAATGGCACCGGCGCCTTGCTCCAATAGAGCGAGACTTGTGACTCACCGAACAGGTTGAAACTAAAAGTAGATTCAAGATTCAAGTATGTAACTTGAGCAAGTTTTTATTCAAGCAGTTTAAGATATAAAATAAAAGGTTTCGTTTTTACGACTTTATAATGATAGTTTGGAAACTATAAACATTTTGGTTTAGTAGACTTATAGTCCGGTCTATTTACACATTCAAGGTTACATAAATTCCCAACCAGCTGAAAATTGGCATAGTTGTTCTAAATATCATTATAAAGGAAACCTCAAAAGTCCTTATCGATCCGAGGTGTGCTAAAAATTTGGCACGGGGTCAAAGGTCAAAAAATTAGTTTTTTGCGATTTTTAGCGAAACGGTGAGTTTTTTCGCAAAATTACTCCAGTACAAAATTGTAGATCACAAAATTCTTTACAAAAAATGTATGAATAATTTTTTTTCCAAAAGCCACCATTTTGGAGATATAACGCTTTGAAAAGTTGGATCAGTCGTAATCCCCTTATTTTGCACACTGCTGAGATTTTGTATGTTTTAAAACTATTGGAAAATAATATTGTACATAATAGTTGGTAGAAATAACGGCGGAGTAATAAAAAATGAAATAGTTAAAATATAAAGCTACTCGTCTGATTCATAATTTTCTAAGATTACTGTTTCTTCTTCTTGATCTTCTTCTCGTTCTTCTTCCTGTTCGTCCTCTTGTTCTTCTTCTTCTTCCATTTCACACGTAAACTGTCCCGGTAGCGATTCCTGATGGGTATCGAATGAATCTTCGAGAGTTGGTGACTCAACATTCGAGCATGATAGGCCTTGACAGTGTGTGCATGCCAGGGAACAAAACAGTCCAACTTTTTTGCAACTACATTTTGCACTACATCCTTTTTTGCAGTTGCAAAATATTTTGTTGAGAAGTTTCTCAGGTGCTGGTGGAAGTAAAGTTTGAACTGGCTCTAGTGTATTTTCGACCAACTTCCAACCCCAGTCTTTAGGGTCCAGCTGATTACCAAGCCACACTTGAACTTGATAATATACCCGAAACAGATGTTGGTGAGCAGCTACTGAGGTTGGAGGAAGAGAAGCTAAGTTGACTTGTTTTTTGTTACGCGTATTTTTAATGAAAGATGTGTATCGCAACTTATCTAAACAAGTCGTTTTTTTAGGAGCTCCGTACATAGCAAGAAGAAATTGAACTCCATTGGTGATTACGTGTTGTTGAGTTGAATTACAATTTTTAAAAACTTCAGCACATTGTAGTAAATCTTTTTTTTTTCAAACATTTTGAAAACCGTAGTTTTTCCTCTTCTGTAAAAAGCAGATGTTGTATCGCAGCCAGTTATTGCGTGTAGAAATAATATATGATCCTGACATTTAGGAAAAGTATATAAACTTTTTGATGAGTATATTTTTGATTGATTTTGGGCTTTTCCGGGTTTAAAAAAATAAATAATTTTTTCAGTTGGAGTTCGAGCAGTAAGTAAGACGAGTAAATTAACATCCTCACCAACAACAACAGTTGTATTTGTCACACTAGATTACTCTATCGCTGTCTCAATAATAAGTACATCAGCATCATTATTAGCTTGTTTAACGGATATATTCTCAGCAGTAAACGTTGCTTTCAACATCGAAATAAACCTAGATTTATTGTGATTATTTGCAAAGAATTTCTGTTGACTGGTAGGAACCGTCATCGATTCATCGAATATAATATCAGAAGATGTTGATGAAGCAGCGTTTCGACGGCGTTGCTCTGCAGCTTTAATATTTCTTGTATAATCATCATATCCGTCAAATACGACAGTTACTCTGGAACCAAAATGTCGACGAACATATTGAACGTATTTATCTAAGATAACGTTAAATGTTTCCTCGATATCCCACACTACTCGATGTAATAAGAATCCTCCGTCAATTATGTACGTCGAATTAGTGCTATTAATATCAACATTTATGGTCTGAAAACAATCGTAAATAGCCGACTTCTGGGTCTTTCGCATTCCAATGTCATCAAATAATGTTAACGGATAAGGAGCTAATTCATATTCAAAATATTTCTCAATTTCATCTTGAAAAGCCGCAGTAACACTCATACGTTGGAACAATAAGACTGGGTCAACTGGTACTTTTTCTTTGTGAACTTTTATGGTGCTACTCATAGCTAGAAGAGGAACAATTTTGTCAGCGCGTTTAAATTTAATGTCTTTAAATGTCAATCCTGGTATTTTGGCAATAGAGATAAGCCCAAGTTCACGTGCTTTATAGCAATTAATTGTATTATCACCAACGACACCACTTGCAATTGAGATGACTTTGTTAACCTCTGGGAAAGGATCATGATTCGAGAACCACTGAAGAAGTTTTCGCATGTCTTTAGCGTCTTTTTTCACACGTGAATCACTTGCATCAACATGCTGTTCAGTCGTATCCATCCTAACATTAGCGAGATCTTCTAATTTCTCACAAACTGTGTTCATTGCATGCATGCTGTAAACCCATTTACTTATTACACTTTCTTTTGTACTTCTTCCTCGAGCAATACCTCCATTTGTCTTCATAGCTTTCATCATGGACTGTTCGATCACCATGTCTGTAGAAGTTCCACAACTTAATTTATCTGAGCGTCTCACGGTGAAAAATCCTTTGGTGAATTTTTCGTAAACTTCAGGACTCATCGAGTCCTGTAATTGCATCATGTCTTGTAAATACAGGTGTGTAGATTTAGCATATGGGAAATGTCCTGACGAGTGGAAATAAGGTAACATTTCTTTTACACAGCTTAAATGAGCTTTCCAGTCCCCCATACGCTCAGCTCTCAAAAATTCTTTTGCAAGTGAAACCATATTAAAATATTGTATTCAAAGTTTCGCTGTTGGTCCTCGTTCCTCAAAATCTTTAAATTTCACATTAAATTTATGAAGTAAAGCACCTGATACTTCATTATCATTTTCAATATCTGAATATGAAAGAGTGCTATCTAATATATGGTCAATATTTATCATTAAATCTGCTTCCATGATGTCATCAATATCTTCTGTTTTTAATATTATAATTGCTAAAGCAAGCTGGAGTAGTGTATGTGCTCGAACAGCTCTTGCGTAAGCATGACCATTGAGCATTTTTTCTAATGACTTTGTTGCGTAGATTTCTGAGAGTACTTCTTTCATCCCACTTCCTTGCATAATATAACCAATTGCTCCGAGAAAAGACATGAGTAGATGAAATCCTCCAAGTCTGACAATAATTTTCGATACTTCAGAGCCGTCAGGTGCGGCTGATACAATTTCTCGAGCTTTCGCATATAGGGGTTGGTCGAAAGTCACGATGCATACAGTGTGGCCATAATGTTTCGCGTTCTCTATTGCACAAAGTAAAGTCGTATAGACAGTATTATAGTTACTAGCTGGTTGATGGATGAATGGTAAAAATGTAATCTGAGATTTTGAATAATTCGTATGGTAATTTGTTAAGCGCTCAATAAAACCGTTCCAACCAGGTAATGATGTATTTTTCCACTTTCCATAAAACCATAGTACATCAGAGTTTTTATGAAAAGATACGGTTTCAGTTCCATAAACAAAATCTAAAGATTTTTTTTTCTCAACTCTTCATTCAATTCATTGCCGCATAATAAACATAGTTTTTTAAAACAGAAAGCTGAATCACTTGGACGTGATCTAGTACGAGGAGGACCACTTACTATAGATCCTGTAGATGTGTTAGCTTCACTAGCTTCTTGCTCTTCGCGTTTTCTTTTAATTGCAGCAGCAATAGAACACTTTCGCGTATAATTTTTACGACATTCGCTATGTATTGTCACAGATTGTTGTTTTTTAAGAAATTCCGAATATCCATCATCTCTTTCAGTACTTGCATTAATCAGTGTCTTCATACCACGATCAACAGTAACAGTTTCACTTTCAGTTAAAAGATGAGTACAAATGAAACAATATTCTGACATCTTTATTATATTATAACACCTTTAGTGACGTTTATATGTGGCGTACGTGTGCAAAATAAGGGGATCACGACTGATCCAACTTTTCAAAGCGTTATATCTCCAAAATGGTGGCTTTTGGGAAAAAAAATTATCGAAACATTTTTTGTAGAGAATTTTGTGATCTACAATTTTGTACTGGAGTAATTTTGCGAAAAAACTCACCGTTTCGCTAAAAATCGCAAAATACTAATTTTTTTGACCTTTGACCCCGTGTCAAATTTTTAGCACACCTCGGATCGATGAGGACTTTTGAGGTTTCCTTTATAATGATATTTAGTACAACTATGCCAATTTTCAGCTGGTTGGGAATTTATGTAACCTTCCCCCTCATTTTAGGCTTAAATTGACCGGATTATTATGTTAAACGAAATATTTTAAACTGTACCGATTGTCACAACGTGATGTTTTGTATAGATATTGTAAAGTTTTATGAAATTTGATTATTGTAGATCAATGATATTTGATATGTGAAAAAATACGTCTTTTATGATTATGATTAATGTCAATTCAAAATATTAATCAAGATTTTTGAAAGACAATTATGCGAGTAGAAATTGAGTGTGGTGGTTATGGTAATGATTATTAGAGGATTTATTTGAGATAGATCTCGACAGTAAAGAAGATTAGAAGAATAAAAATCAAAATTCAAATAATCCATTGAATTTTTAATATAAATATATATTAAACTGGAAAATAAAAAAAAGTACTTACATGAATAGTTTATAGAATTTGGAGATTATATCACAAAACACGTAGTTGACAGTATCCAAACAGGAAAGTGAAATGGCTATTATTTCTATAATAAATAAATTTGAAAAAGTAATAAATTGGCATTTGGGAATAGTAGTAATAGAAAATTTTTTAATACCGAAGAAACATAAAAATTCATAATATAGTTTACATCGTTATGAAAAAAAGATTAATTGAATATTTCAAGTAATGTCAATTGTGTAAATAAAAAATACTAATTCATTTATAAATTTAAAATTATGTAATGATTAATCAAATCGTTTTTGAAACTAAAACTCGATTGAGAAAATAATTTTTAATATTGAAGCCAAAAAAAATCGTTATAAAAATCAATATAGTATCTATATACATATAGAAAGAAATGCTTTATTGTCAAGTTAATTTAACAATTTTATGGAGAAATTAAAACAATTCAAAATATGAAAAAAGAGTCCACAACAGAATTCGCATAAGGAAGTGGTTTTTCCAATCAATTTTTGGTTTTTCTTATATGTTCCCTTTACCACCCATGTTGTACCCGAAAAGTTTGGAGGTCTTTTTAGTTTGGGGTATTTTGCATCTTACAGTTGACGAAAAACTAATGTCAGCTGTCAAACTGTCAACACATATTTGTACTAAGGGTAAACTAAGGGTTGAAGTTGAACACATATTTGTTTTTGTTTGGCTTTATTTGTGTTTCTGGTATATTGGATACTAATTTTTATTCTACCTTTGTTTGTGCTTTGTGAGACTCTGATCTGCTTTTATTATTGCAAATATCCTCGAGAACAGTTAGTCTACCCTCATTTGTATCTCCGTTGTGATTATACTATACAAATTGTGATGAAGCGTTGTGCATATCAAAGTTATAAAAATAATACAAGAGCTTTAGTTAGAGGACGAAGACGGAATGCCATTAAGTTTATTCCGTTTCCCAAATCCAGGAGATGTCCCAGCAGATGCCTCAAATGGATTGAGTTATGTGGCAACCAAAATCTGAATTTTTCCACAAACAACAAAACTACTTATATTTGTAGCGAACATTTTGATAATAATTGTGTAGATCCAAAACCCTATTGTAATGATGGGTCTACTGAAGTTGAAGTAAATACAGAATTGTCTCAATCGAATGTACAAGAACTTGCTACTGTCTCAGATAATCCAATAGTTGTTGATGATCAATTTTCTGAGAGTTTTCCATCTCCAATTACACCCATTACGAATATTTTGGAACACAATTATAGCTATACCAATTTTGTAATGCAACCGCAACCACAAACTGAACCGAAAAAATGATTACCAAAAATTAAACAAAAGATATTCAAAACTTCACTATGGACAGAAATACTCTTATCTAGAAAACTATTTTTCATATAAAAACCTGAAAAGAAATACTACTATGTTTATAGTATATTACGTAACGAGTGTGGTAAGGGGCATTTTACGCACGAATGGAAAAGTAAGGCACGATGCCGCGTAGCGGCGAGTGCGTAATTCCGTGAATACGTAAAATGCTCTACAACACGAGTTACGTACTATACTTTACCTACGACCTACTTGTACTTGTATTTTTTATGAGAAGCATAAGAAAGTTACATAATTAGAGGTGCTTGGTAAACCCCATCTCTATTACTCTATTACCAATGAAAGAAGCACATTAAAGAACTAACGTTTAATCATTATTAATATGTTGTTGATAATCGAAAGTCCATTTTTCAATTATAATCAATACATATTCATAGCCCTTGGGCTTTTCATAGTTAAACGTGGCCATATCCAATGTTTTCAAAAAGTAAATTTTGAATAAAATGGAGACGTCTATTGACAGTTTTTTACAGTGCGTAATAGACGTCATTACATTGATACCGACTGTGTGTTATTGACTGATTACAGGAAGGGGCGTAGGTAAAATACTTTACTGGACTTAACCCTTCACATTTTGAAGCTCTATATTCATTCTTAGATGAAAATGTTACGATTGACTCAAAAAACCAATTTAAATATAAAAGGCAGGTTAGAGTTAGGAAGAATTTTTATTCAAAATTTTCTAATAGAGACAAGTTATGTTTGGTGCTAGTAAGATTGAGACGAGGATACACTTTACAAGAATTGAGATTTTTTTGTAATACAAATAAATCATACCCATCAGTGATATTTTTTACCTGGGTTCAATTTATCTATCATCAAATCATTAGACTAAGAGGTGATTTATTTTTGGCAGCTAGAAATATAAAGGACATTCCTTATTGCTTCAAAAATTTTGAGGGGTTATGGATGCCACCGAGATATCATTACAAATGGCAAGAAACTTTAGGCAGCAAGGAAATACTTACTCTAGTTACATGCACACTAACACAATTAAATTTCTAGTTGTAATTGCAGTTAGTGGTGTCATAATATACTTTAGTGAAGGATTTGAAGGCTCCATATCTGATAGTGAACTGTTTGCATAGTGCATATGAAAAACTTTCTGCAAGAAAATAACTGTCTATTAGCAGATAGGGGCTTCCTACTTCCTATTACTGTCCTATTACTATGTTACCAATAATATCAAATATTTTCAGTATTGTGTGCTTTCTTGTACATTTTGAAAAACTTTTGATTAAATAAAATTCTGTATTTGAAAAATTATTTGATACCATATTTTGTAGTTTATGCAACTTTTTGGATTATTAGATACCATACCAAATTGCTGAAGAATTTTATACAAAACCAATAATTGAAGGTGTAATTAAACATATTGCTTCTGTTAACACTTTATTTGATTCACCTAGTTAAACCATAAATGGAAAAGATAAAAACCTTACTCTATAACCACAAAAAATACACAAGTTTAACCAGAAACAGGATTTATTACATATAAGTCGTCACAATTACAAGTTTATCATTTGAAAATTAATAAACCATTAATGATAGACTGCTACTCTGCACTAAAAATCACATATTGTACTAGTACAATAATATCTACGCTATTTCTACAGTCTGTGTTGCCAAAAGTAATAAAGCTATATTATATGCCTTAGAGTTTTAAGGTGAATATTTTATAGCTGAGTACACATGACTAGAAAGTCAAGAAAACATATTTGTATTCTGTGTAAATATAATTTATTAAATCGCAGAGCTTGTGTAAATATAATTTACACAGCCGAAAGCGCTCTGCGATTTAATAAATTATATTTACACAGAATACAAATATGTTTTCTTGACTTTAGAGTTTTAAGCCAAACAGATAGAACTTAGCCACCTAACAACTTTCATGCAAACATTTCTGGCACAAATACATTTTCATAAAAATTTTTAGTTTTGTCAATTATTTGCTTATTCAATATACCAGAAACACAAGCAAAGTCTAACAAAAATAAATATGTGTTGACAGCTGTCATTAGTTTTTCATCAACTGTAAGATGTAAAATACCCCAAACTAAATAGACCTGCAAACTTTTCTGGTACAACTCCAAACTTTTCGGGTACAACATGGGTGGTAAAGGGTCTCAAAACATATAAGAAAAACTAAAAATCGATCGGGAAAAACACTTCCTTATGCGACTAACCTTTTTCAGTATTTTTTTGGTCGTTATGTTGGTGTAGCAATTCCCTTGTATAGAACTCGTCCATTAGACAAATCGACTCAATCATTGAAAACATATGACCAAACATTGTTTTGGTGAAGATCCATAATTCACCCTGTATATTAATAATCAAAGCAAGAAGACAATTTTAATGGTCATTTTGATAATTCCCTTATCTCTACTTATGGTAGAAGTAAGTACAGTTCCTCGTGGCTCACCCTGTATAATAAATTTTATAAAACACAACTTCACGCTAAAATACTTGTGATTCGAGTAAAGCTGTAAGCATTTATTGTGATTCTTAGTGTATGCCAGAGTTAGTTGTCACCTCCAAGGTTATTTATTTTTGTGCCTTCAACATCAAATGATTTTCACCAGGCTTCTTGTTGGGTGTACCCTTCTATTGGTTAGCCGACGACGCATTTTATTTTATTTTTTCGAAACTATCAGAGAAAGTTTCCGATAACATTGTTCTCGAGTTGCTGATTGTATTTTTGTAGGTGTTTTTTCATAGAACAAGCAGTTCAGCACCTTTCTGCCCCGCACCAGTTTGCACAGTTCTTGGTTGGGTATTTATAAGGTGTCCGTCGTACAGTTAGAATTTGTTATGCTGTACTCTCCATGTTTTTTTTTCTGATAATCTGTTTATTCCTGGGTATGTAATCTACTATGTCACATTATCACCTCATTAGTTTTAATTTTTAATCATAAGACCATACAATTTTTTCTGCAGTTTCTGCGACCCACTGTTGAAAAGTTTTTCTTTTATTGGTTCGACGTTAATAGTTTATTAAATTTTCAAATACAAATCATAAGTTAGTTATGAAATCAAACAATTTTATTTTGTTAAATCTACATTATATTTATATAATGTAGATTTAACAAAATAAAATTGTTTGATTTCATAACTTACTATGGATCTACATCAAGTGAAAGCCTCATCTATTCAAATCATAAGTACCTGCATCTTCAAAACTTTGTTCATCTTCAAATGTTTGTTGCTGCATTTGCGGAACATCCTGCACTGTTTTTCCATTTTGTTCCTATATAATATCTGATCTCATTTTCTCAACACAGTTCACGTTCACCATTATTAAATGGTTAATTACTATTATAAACTTGTAAATTAGAAACTCTCACACTTGATTTTCATTTTTGCTATTTGGAGTGGAAAAAATTGTTTTAAACGCAATACATTTTTAAAATACAGAAGTGATCGTTTTGGTTATTATGGACTACACATAAACGGATAATTGAATGAACCAAAATCATTTTTTTCTTTGCTTTTTTGCCAGTGTTGACTTGACTTAAATGAAACAATATAAAAAATTACAGTTATAATTCAACAAACAAATTATGAATTTTCAACAACGCTGAATACATTAATGTGTTACCATAGGTAAAGTAAATATTTTTGGACTTATCTTATTATCTACAATACAAGCATTGAAGTTGCAAATTTCAGAGTACTCTTTTCCTTCATTATTGCTGCTTACCTCAATATTTGTCTGTTTGTGTCCTAATTGATCAGCAACGATCACATGCGCTTGTCGCTTTTCAGCTTATATATATATATATATATATATATATATACCTATATTATATTAGTAATGAAAATTATTTCCAAGATTTTTATCATAATAAATAATTCAATTTATTCGTTATTCCTGCAAAATTATTGATCAGTATTTAAATATGATTCAGACTGCGAATTTAAAAAAGCGAACATCTTACATCAACTTCCCGTGGACTGGGCTATCTATCGGACGCGTCCCCAGGTGGCGGATATGGGTCTGAATTGCAGGTCTCTCGGTCAGTGGCAGAAATAAGTAGGGTGAGGGGAGCTAAACCTCCCCAAAAGCCTTTGCGAAACATGCTACCGCGGACCAGCCTACCCAAGTTAAGGTGTAAGGAATCGTGCCGACAGCTGAATGGCCGCAGGGTGATATGCGGTCGCGAACGAATCCCTTGGAGAACCGGGCAGAACCCCATTGTTACCCTTGCTACCCGTGGGAACACACATGGAAAAGACACAAAAAAACAAAAACAAATTTTGAGGCTGGACAGAAGTGCTCACCTCAATCAAATGCAGTAGCTGGGGATGAACATAAATGTCCACCCCAAAGTACTGCTCAGAATGAGAATGGACATGGAAGATCACCTCGTGATGTAACACAAAGGCCAAAGCGAAAGCGCATTTTCGGCGCCGAAGCCAAAAGGAGAAAGGGAGCAAAGGAATCAGGGGTGGCAGCAACTACAAGTGCACCCCCTCCTCCCCCACTCCACCTCCAATAGCAAAGGCACTTCCTGCAGCGAGTGCCAAGAGCTCCGCCTTGAATAAAGGCAAGGAACCGGCTGCCCCTGCAGCCAGTCCTCGCTCTGGATCCCGGAAGACGTCGGTCGGCTTAGGGTGCAGAACCCCTATCTGACGGTGATGGTGCACTTTCCACCATGAGGTGAAGGTGAACCCACAAGGACACTTCTTCGTCTTCGGGATCGGGGACGAGGATATGGCTGTCCTCAAGAAGAAATCGATGAGGATGAGCTTTCCTCATTGACCATCAGGATAACGAGAATGGAAGCACGACCTGACGGAAGAGGCACCCGAACACAGCGAGGTCGTCTCTCCCCTAGCGAAGGAGCAGAAGGACCTATAAAGCAAATCTAATTCCATTTAACCTTCTCATGGGACGTTGGAAAAAAAGGTAAATATTATATAATGCAACCTCAAACACAAAAAGGCGGCAACGGCAACGCCACCTTGATGTAATGGAGGATGCAATAGCTTTGATCCAGGAGCCCTAGATAATAAAGACCAGAATTACTGGATTCAGTAGCCTAGCGGGTCAAATTTTCAGCCTACCATGCAATCAGCAGCCTACGGCAGCTGTTTACGTCCCAAGGAAATACGATTCCGATGGCGCAATTCTGCACCTCAGACTTTACTGCGGTTGAAGCGGAATGTCCAGATGGAAAAGGCTAATATACGGCGTTGGTACTCGCATCGGTGTACTTCCCTTCAGATGCATCCACCCTACCATCGACTAAAGAGATGGAGATACTAGTGGAGCTGATATTGAGTGGCGACTCAAACTCTCACCACTTGAGCTGGGGCAGTAAGAATATCAACGCCCGAGGTAAGTCTCTTTATGAATATATAATTAAGAAAGATCTAACAATCTTAAAGAGAGGCACGGAGCCGACATTTATTAACGCCCGTAGCCAAACACTGATAGATATTACGCTGGCGACATCCAAAATATCAAACAAAATTCAGGACTGGCAAGTGTCGGATCAAATTTCCATGTCAGACCACCGCTGGCTGACCTATACGGTAAGCCAGGATCTCAGGACCACTGTAAAATCCCGCGACCCGAAGAGAACGGATATAGCTCTTAAAAGGTGCTCTACGGGAAACAAAGGTCCTGACTTCTAGCAATAATACACAGTATCTATCCAAAACAAAATAGACATTGCTTATCAGAAATCCCGTCCGATGAGCATGGTTCAGACAGGTGGCGCGACCTGGTGGTGCCCTGAACTGGAACACCTCAGAAAGACATCGAGATCAACCTATAACAAGGCAAAACGAACAAAACTCGAAGAGTTCAAAAAAGTCTGCAGACATAAGCAAAGAGAGGCCTGGAGAGTCTATTGTGAGGCAGTCGAAGACTTCCCACAAATTTCTTGGCTACAGAAGGCACTCTCAAACGACTACCAAGAGAGTATCGGCATCCTGACAAGAGTAAATGGCGACAAAGCCGCCAACCTTCAAGAGAGCGCTGAGATTCTTATGGAAACTCACTTCCCAGGTTCAGTCGAACTGGACGGAAATACCAACAACACCCTCACAATACGACTGGCAATCTGCTAGTGCAGTAATTGATGACGACAAGATAAGATGGGAAGATGGGCCATATCGGGCTTTTCACCCTTCAAGTTACCAGGACCTGAGGGAATAAGACCAGCCCTACTTCAATGGGGAATTAATATCCTTATTCCGCACCTGGTTGAAAGGGAAAGTCCACTGATTCGGCCCTTCATTAATTTGGCAGAATCGAAAGATCATTGGACAACAAAGAATCCACCCTGGGTATATTCATGGATACCGAGGGAGCGTTTGATAAAACAACCTTTCCAACAATTAACCAGCAACTTAACTCCGGCAAGGTACCTCTGGTGGTAGGAGAATGGATACTCAAGATGCTCTCTAGTAGAGCAATAAATATCAATATAGAAGACATCACAGTAAGAGGACTGGACATGAGGAGATGTCTACAAGGGGGAGTCTGATCACCCCTTCTGTGGAACATAGTCTGGATACCCTGATTAATCACCTTAACAATAATGGATTCTACATAATTGCATACGCAGATGACATAGTTATCTTGCAGACTGACAAATTTGTGAACACACTGTACGATTGAGCGTGGGATGGACTTAAATTGATAGAAACATGGTGTAAGGAACACTCACTGTCGATCAATCCCAAGAAGACTGAGATGGTCCTTTTCACCAGGAAAAGGAGTTTATCGGGTTTAAAACCTCCCGAAATCTTCAAAAGCAAACAATTTCTCGGAAGAAGGTATTACCCTCGACATAAAGCAGACATGGAACTCTCACCTACACAGCAGAGCAAAAAGAGCATATATTATGTGGCTTATAAGCAGTGTCGGAGGACAGTGGGACGCACATGGGGTCTGTCACCCCGTGTGGTAACCTGGATCTACACTGCAATAATAAAACCCATGTTAACGTATGGAGCAATTGCATGGGGACCGAAGGTTCTACAAGCAACGGTCATCCAGAAATTATTTCAAATACAGCGTATGGCTTGTTCAAACATCGCAAGAGCCATGAGAATAACACCAACCGCGGCAATGGAACTAATTACTGGTCTGACCCCTCTGGACCTTTACGTCAAGGAGGGCGTTAATGGCCATGGTCCGATTGCGCACGGCTGGTGTAAACCCAGAAGTAGGAGTGGGCCAATTGAAACTAAACCTATGGCAAGAAGCGCTTACTGCTACCTCTGCTGCAGGCAGCCAATGATGCAGTTGAACCCAGGTTTGTGTTTAATAAACCCTACAAAATACAAATAAAACAGAACACAGAGTCAGATTCTGCAAATGCAATATGCATATATACAGATGGCTCAAAAATGAAAGAAGGCTCGGGATGTAGAGCACTAAGTCTAAGGGTTTAGTGGGGAATGGGAAACAATACCAGCGTGGTTCAAACAGAGCTGGCTGGTATCTCAATCGCCACAAAAGAACTAACCAGAAAAGGAATTTCTGGCAAAAACATAACAATCTACACTGATAGTACACAAGCCCTATTAGCCTTGAACAGACAACGTGTTATATCGGGGCTAGTACTAGAGTGCCACCAAGATTTAGTTAACGCCTCGGCAGATAACAATATTATCCTGAGGTGGATTAAAGGGCACGACAAGAGTGAAGGTAATCGCATTGTCGATTCGTTAGCCAGGGAAGCGGCTGGACTAAAAATTCTAGGACCCAGTGACACCTACGGCCTAAACACTTCGACAATTGCGGAACTAGCCAAACGTTACACCCATGCTCAATCCCTTAAGAGATGGGATCACCTTGGGCGACCCTGGGAAGCTGGCGCCGAAGAAATATTTGGCGATGACCAGGAAAAACCTACGTTCAACAGTAGGATTTCTGACTGGCCACTGTCAACTAAGGAAACACCTCCATAATATGGGGCTAGTGGACACACCTCTATGCAGGATGTGTGAACAGGAATATGAAACTGTCAGGCATGTCTCATGCGAGTGTCCGGTGTTATCGTCAACAATAGAGTGTGTGTTCGGAGAGTCTTGGCCTCTACACCTGCCGATATATAGATGTCTCCTAGTGACCTGTCCACCTTCCTGGGAAGGACAGGATGGACGATGACCTGGGAGGACAACTCCTCGGGAGGATGTACAATGGGTCACATGTGGTGTGTTGTAAACTATCACCCTCCCTACTCTACAAATACTTCAATTTACAATCCTTTTGAAGTGACAGGGAGAACAAAACAATAATCGAAATAGTATATTATGCAATGAGCACAAAATGATGCCCATTTTGCTGCGAATTGTATACTATACTTTTTGACAACATATCGTTCACGTTTAATACATGCATACATTGCAAAAGCTTTGAAATAAATAAACTGACAATATTTCATTACTCCGAATTCGCCGCTAATGGGCTTTCTATCAGAGTTGAAATATAAATTGATGAAATATGTAAATATTTTCTTTATTGCTATTTCTAATAGGTACATAGAAATAGAAACCTATAAAAATGTAGTTAAAGAAAACAACAATGAAATTACTCGTTACCTACTGAAACTTTGACAGAAACGATCTGCTGACATTTCATCCATTTGTCACTGAACGTCATAATTTGACAAGCCGTAGTCTTCGCAATTTTAGAGTGAACCTAAACCTAACACGAAATATTCCATTTCGCATTTGTTGCTTAGCAACTTGCCTAGCAGCCGATGCAAAAATTCTGTACAAAATGTGCTTGTTTATGATTGAAGTTACGGTTATAAATTGAACATTTATCGAGGTTGTCGTAGAAAAAAGTATATTTAATTCAAAATAAACTGTCGGAATTGTTTTGGACATTGTCTGAACTAGCGATGCTTTCATTTTATCGGTATTCGCTAGTTTGTTAATGCTTTTTTCATAATCTGAATTTTGGTTTCGAGAGCAACAGGGGCTTACCCTATTAGTTACCCGAATCATTAGTGAGCAAAGCACAAGCGGTCAACACCCGCTATTTGTCTTTCTTATTAGATATATGATTTACGCTTGTCTTGTACTATTGGTCGGCATGAGCACGCCCACACGTGATTGAGCTTATACCCGTGTTACCAAGATGGCGTACTTAGAATTTGAAATAACGTCGTGCACTTCGGGGAAATTTAATAATATTTAATAACAATTAAAAGTTTAAGGCTTTATGTTTTATACCCACAGCGGGAGAAGAGAAATTTCAGAAAAAAAATGAAGAAGAGTAATTCTGGCTTTAAATTCTCTCCTTTTTGAATTCTCACATCCTGATAAGCCGACACTGCTACTATTATATTCAACCTTTGGTAGGAAAGACACACGAATTAAAATAATATTATTTGTGACAAATAGTAATTTAAATGCTTCATGGACAAATAAAAAACCCTGAAATGTATACAAAACTTTAATAAAATAAAATTACGCGGTTAGCTCTTGAATTGTACCCAATGTAATTGATTTCGCAGTACACTGCGATTTCATGGGTATATTTCTCAAATAAATAATATAAAAATACCATAATAAACAATTGAATTCGCGCTCTGATGCCTTTTGATAGCAAGCTCGGTTAACCAAGTGAAGTTGCACTCAAAAGTCAAGGTTAACATGCAATACAACACAATGTTATTCGCATAACAGAGACGTAACTATTTTTTAGAATTGTAGTTTAGAGTAAAATTATATCGTTCGTACAAGCCGAAATAAATACCAAGTATTCGACTGTATTTTAAATCTTCTTCAATTATGTATACGTCAGTCGCCAAATATTTAGATGTACCTTCGTCCTCGTGCGATATGGCCATCATATCCACACTAGTTGCACGAACTACTATTTCTATCGAAATATGCCCTTTTACATTTAAAAACAACCTGCCAAATGTCAAATCAATTTATCCATGCATTTTAAAGTTATCGAATAAAAACATTCAAGTTTTCAAAATTTCAACACTTTGTATTTCGAAAAGTAAATGTGCTAGACCCCTTAATCCTCATATCATTTTGTCCAATTTTACGAGAGGAATCTACATGCAAACGTTGTAATTACCCTTAACGTTCGAGATGCTTATACCATTTTTTGCGCGATCGTATTGAAATAAATTCCGAATAAAACAATTTAAATTTATTCGAAATCAACGAAATGTCAAAAGTGACATTTATACTTCTCGATCAGTTTAAAATATATTTTGCATTTTGGTGAAATTGTTTTTATGCTATTTATTACTTTTCGACGTCTGAACGGTAAGTAAATCACTTACCGACGTGTTAAACTTAGAAACCAGTAAACACAACCTACCGTCCTGACAACCGATGCTGTAAATAAACAAAAAAGATCAATCGCGCAAAAAATTTTTTGGAAATAATAGTAAAAATTTATCCGAACAAATTCAAGTAGGTATATCACCAGCACTGCGAATACCAACTTTGCATAGAATTTTAATATAGCATCGGTGGTTCAGTGGTTGAATGCTCGCCTTCCACGCGGGCGGCCCGGATTCGATTCCCGGCCGAGGCATATGAATCGCTGCTTCGTAAACGAGAGAGAGCACACGCACGCAAGCAAGGCACATAACGAAGCAACGTAACATAACGTAACGTAACGATCAGATCTTTTGCGTCGCGACCCCTGGTCGCTCAAACATAACCTGACGTAAAGAACTAAAGTTCCAAAAATTTCGTCCCTGTTTATGTTTATATTATACTTTTTTTCGGAACTAGAGTGGGTCACTTGAAATTACTAAATCGGTCACTCGGTGACCCGCGAGTCATAGGCTGCCGACCCCTGCTCTAGATCTCACCATATCGGTCACGTCGCTCGGAAGAGTTCTTGAAAAACTAAAATTTCTTTGTCAAAATAACAGAAAACTTAATTAAGAAAGTGAATATCAAAAGCTTATTGGTGAAGTATTTTCGACAGACCAAGGAGATTATAACGATTAGATATATTCTCAAAATTACAGAAAATTGTCAGAAGAAAAACAAATATACCAAATGTATCTGCAAATTTCGTAGTTGTATGTTATAATGCTTCCAATCAGAATATACAGATTAATCGAAGCCCAAATACCAATTCCTCAAAATATTGGCAATATTAAAATTATAAATAGTGCAAGGCATAGCTTTTGCAGTTGGTCTCAGTACGTTAGCAAAAGAAATCTTATTTTGCTAGTATAATAATTAATAAACGCCACTGCCCGTCATAATCTACTTATGATCATTTTAGTACTTTTAGCGACCACTGTACCTGGTAATGGTAAATGGATCATGGTGGCCAGTAACAATTAAATGGGTTGGAAGACCAAAATTTAGTGGGTACAATTATCCCACATCCAAAATCAGTATGACTTTTTTCCGGTTTGACCGGAAATGGCATACAAATTATAGAATCCAATCATTAAGTCAAGAATGTTAAAAAGTTAAAAAACTGTAAAGAATCCCTTAATAAGCTGACTAGAGATAACACATTGTCTCTAGTAAGGGTGCCGGGACATGAGGAGATTGCAGGTAACGAATTGGCGAATCAGTTAGCTAAAGAAACCTCTAAAAGAGACTTTATAGGTCCAGGAATACAAAGAATTGCATAAGAGGGAAATCCGTATCTGGCAAGATAAAGAGCAACAATTCAAATGGAGGTTGAGAGAAGGTCACCTTCATACAAAGAGTTTACTGAACAAGGTAGGTAAGGAGATCTCAATCAGGTTATTGAAATTGGGTAAGAGACATTTGAAGAGTTACCATGCCTGGTCACTGGAGACTGTAACATCTACACCATATGGGAAAAGTCAGTGAATATATGTGCAGAAAATATGAACTGAGGGATGAAGCACCTACTCACATACTATGCTTCTGTGAGAACTTACAATGACTCGAACGGAAGCACTTTAGAAAGGAGATAATAGTGGTCTATTAGAAGATACGAAGCTTCTGGAATGGAGGAAGGTAGAAAATATGGGAAATGTTACAAATATTAAGTTCGACTACCTGAGCTGTTATACAACACACATGTATGGAGCAAAATATCGAGAAGTGCCCTTGGTTGTGAAACCATAGTAGGCTGAATTTAAAGCTTAGACCCCAGTCGATTATCTTAAAAAATGTGATACAACAGGGCATGTCCACTGTCCACCAACTGGCAAGTCGTTCTGAGAAGAAACAATCATTCTAGATTTGTAATTGAGTTGTATTGATTCAATGAATTTTTTTAATTGAAAATTAAAACAATGTAGAAGAAAGCAGCAAATCAAAATTATATGAAATCAAACAAGATCAACATAGCTACTAAGAACCAGCGTTGTGTATTTTTCGTTGTGCGTTTTTCATCAGATTCATCAGAGCTACTCTCACATGACGTCACGTGGACTTGCCCTATACCGTTCTGGGTCTATTCACTAACAGTGAGAGCGCACACTTGCGCACGGAATTGCAAATTATGATACAGCCCGCATGCGCACTTTATAAGTGGGTACTCCCGTATGAGCTCTCACTTTAGGAATAGAATAGACCTCCTCTGATGGCAAACCTAACCGGTTTTTTGCATCAATGTTTCATGTTCATTTGTGAATTGTTGTGATGGTTTTTCGTAAATTACAAAAATGTACTGTGTGTTTCACTGTTACTACGTTAATAGAACACATGGTAAAAATATTTATTATTAGTTAATCAAACACGAGTACCCCATTGATA
Source organism: Galerucella pusilla (assembly GCA_910591695.1). Lineage (NCBI taxonomy): Eukaryota > Metazoa > Arthropoda > Insecta > Coleoptera > Chrysomelidae > Galerucella > Galerucella pusilla. Next base: position 143,595 of record CAJUYI010000061.1, read on the forward strand.
AAAAAAATCCAGTCAAGGTAAACCTGAATAAAACATGACACAAAAAATGGAAATTAATTATTTTATTTACAATAATAATCCCGGGGTCAACAACCGGAGTCGGTCTTTTCAATACGCGTGGCCTTGTGATAACTTTGGCCAATTGTGATAAATTTTAATTTTCACTATTACTTACGATAAAAGTATCATTGCGTCGTCATTATTTAATTTTACTTACAAATATGTTCGATAAATCCTTCACGGTTTCACATGTGATAATTGGATAAGCGAAAATACAAGATATATGAGTATTTGCAATTCTATGTGTTAATTTAATTAGGCATATAACTTTTGACATGAACATTGCTGATTTATAAACAACTAAGTATACAATTTCATATTAGATTCACTTATTATTTAATTTTGATATTCTTGTGAAGACCGTTTCAGGATATTTCATTTAAGGTTGTAGATATATGAGGGTAGTTTAAAAAGTCAGTTTTTTATGCCACTTAAGTTACAAGTAGCGATAATTACGTGATAACATTAAATTGACTGTTACTCCAAGACCAAAGCTACAAAATATTAGTAGTTAGTTGATAGAACATGAAGTAACTACCTTAATGAATAGTAGGTTCACTTCGCTTTCCTTCCCGCTTATAAATACATGCTGAAATACGGTCGCTGAAAAACACGTGCACCGTATATACAGGGGCGCGAGATTCACTACCATCATAGCATGTTTACTTATAGATTGAGTGTTTGATACGGGGGCTAATAAAAACGTACGTTGTTAGAAAACTTGTTCAAAAAGCTATGTTGTTTTGATATGGTCGGTACATTCTTTAATTGGGAACATCAAACAAGTATTAGAAATAAACTAGAATCAGTAGCTTTGACTATATTAAATAAATCAAATATTGGTAATTCGTCAAAATTGTACAATATAGAAATCGAAATTTTGAACCATTTAAAATCGTTAAAACTTATACCGGATTGTGGCAAAAACATACTTTAGAATTCGTTTCACATATTATAAAAACAATGGAATCTTCAACTAAACTTATACAGCAAAACAAAAAGCTATAATTACAAATTTTGTCATATTTGTAATTTTGTATTAGATTACTTATATTGTATAAGTTTACATACTTCATACTCAACAAAAGACTAATTGTACGGTTCACGATTATTCAAATATTTCCATTCCAAATATTTTCACAGAAATAAACATTTGAGTTTTTCCTCAAATAAAGTAATGTCAACAGAAAAATGTTGATAAGTACTATATTTCCAAAAAAATTACTCTTTAATTGCGTAAATGTAAGTTAAGCACTAATAATATAATTACACATAGTTCAATTATTTATTTTTTAATAAATTTGTATTCAAAACCTAATTCAGAATCAAGAATGCATAAATCTACATATATTATTCAATAAATCAGCAAGCAATAATACAAGAACATTGAAGTAATCGAGAAGCATCTCCTGACATGGTCACCGAAGAGAGTAAACTGGTTTACTGAATTAGAACCATCTTAGATCACTCTTACATATTTTTTTTGCCGTTCATGTCCCGCTGGTCTTGTTCTTGTTTATACATATCTTTAAATGGTAACAGCGTTGCCACATTTTATCAAAAACTTTTACTGTTTTCATTATCCTACAATTTTCAGTAAACGATTGGTGATAAAATGAACTACAAAAAGCAAATATCTTAGAAAATAAACCATTATATATATACCTAAATAAATACAAAAAATGTTTATGGCAGAAATCATATAAAAATCTCTACAAACACTGGAGTTGGCAGACAATTCAGCTCGTGGCTATTATAAATGAGGAGGCAAAGCAATTTAAAGTCCCCCCTGCACGCAAAAGTTCTCAAGGTTCTGTGTTCTCCTGGACATAATTTCAGATTCACTTAATTTCAACAGTTAAATAGTACAAGAAAACTTGAAAAATAGTGTAATATATAAACCAAATCGAGCGTTACGAAGACAATTAATAGGAGGCTCGAATCTTATGGTTTAGTAAACATTCATAATGGAATACTATAATTGCATTTTATGAGTTTTCAAAACTTTCGTCCAAAACACAACCTTTTAATGCATGCAGTGCATTTATATTAGGTTTCTCAACAAAATTTAGTGACAACGTTTGAATTTGTATGTATCGAATTCCATTGGCTTACACCTTTATATCCCACTGGACTTCAGCCCCGTCAAAGACATCGTGGACATCGTGCAGTTGCAAATTAAAGACTTAATGGTAGTTTTCAGGTGCGGTAATGAAGGAATAGTGGATGAACTCCATGTTTATAACACAATAACAAATCAATGGTAGGTTTCTGTAACAAAGGGGAATGTACCCCCAGGATTTGCAGCATACGGTTTCGTGGTGGAAGGCTGTTAGTTTTTGTAGGAATGGTGGAATATGGAAAGTATAGTAATATAACTATAAATAATCTGCAGGCAATCCAAATGGAAATGGAAAAAGTTGAAGCCAAAGTAACCAAAACTGGCCTTCTCCTTGCCAACGTTTAGGGTCAGTTTTACAAGTAAATACAAAAGTGTCGAGATACTTGAATGATCTTTACACATTAGGTATTCGAAGCAATCCTGTTCGATAGGACTTTTTTTATAATAAAGTAGTACCCATGAATGCATCCATTAGTTATCTATTCTAGCAAAGATTACAAAATTAAATATAAGATGTTTCACTCGTTCGAATTTATCGCGTAAAGCACCGATGCCGCTGGTGACTGACTGGTGACTTGGATGGTACAGTACGTCGCTACGTCCTTACTTGCATTTAATTTGGCATATTATACGGGACGTCGCCCGTCGAGCGCTGTTATTTTAGAACGGTGTTTATAATTGGTTGCTCGTTTTTTATATTTATATTGTATAGATTTTTTAAATTTATTAATTAATTGTTGAAATGAGCAAAAAATCATATTAATATTTTTTTCTTTAACAGCAAAGCTTAAACACTAAATATTATGTAATATTTGCTAATACAAAATTTCGGATTTATTTTTATACTAGGGATATTATATAAACAAGTATATTAAGCAAGAAAACACAAAAAATTAACAGACTAATGAGAAAAATATAAAGCATAAAGTTAGGCTTGTTCGCTGATGTGTACTGAAATTACGTTACTGGCCAACGTTTGGAGCGCGGGAGTGGGAAGAAATTTTTTGATCATTTTGAAGGCACAAACTGTATGGATGACGTAATCGAAGTTCTTTTAACTATTGATTCTGAACTAACAAAAGATTGCCTATAGAACAGTTCACTTTTCCTACAGAAACTAAAAATATGCCTTTAAAAGTGTTTACAACAGATAACCAAAATCTATCAAGCCCAGAAGGAAATGCTTTAGTGTATGTTACGGGGTATTTGTTAAAAAAATGTCTAATACAACATTCATGTGAAACATGCTTAAAATTTGACCATTCGGCTGATAATTTAATAAACAGAGAAACTTTTGTCTGTAAACTAAAAGCTTACAAGACAAAAAAGGATGAATTTAGTGGCTTATGTGTACCATCAAGGGACATTGTTGAGAACGTTATTGCGACGGAAAATATATTTCTCGAAAAATTCAATTCTATAGCTAACCAAAGGGGAATTGGTCAGTTCCTTTTGAACGAATTTACTAAATTTTCTTTTCATCATCCATGTAATCAATTTCCTTTCAAATATTATGCAAGTCTCCACACCAGAGTCCGTATATATTTTACTCTCAAATGTATATTGAAAGATTTGAAAAACAATAGATTAAATTTAACACATAAACCAAACTCCAAACTCCAAATATCTGCTAGATTATCAATAAGTATCACAAAATTACCAAGATGCTGGATAAAAATTGTGAATTGATTCATTTTAAAAATTCAAGTTTATTTTGTACTTACCTTTTCAAATTCATATCCAGAACACTTTTCGAAATAATTAACATTTAAAAATGTATTCAACAAAAATGTATTCAACACGTCTACTTTTTGTATGTACTCTCGAGGCCAGAGCTATCAAGCACTGATTAGAGAATTGTAAAATCTTGTAATGTAAACAAATCAAGTATAATTAATAAAGAAATGTTTTCAAAAAAAAAAATAAACCTTTGTGATAAAGAATCCTATTAATTTAAATATATATTTCTCTAATTACCCCTGTATATCTTAAAATAAAATAAGATTTTCGAACTGTTCTGGTATCTACCGATCTCCTTATTGACAACAAAAGCGAATCGTAAACATAATTTATGAGAGCGGCGTCTGTTTCGGACGGCAACTTGAATCAAACCGTCTTAGAAATCTTTATTAATCATTAATTAAACATTACAATAGTACGATATTGCCGAAACAGGACCTGAAGTTTTCAAATTTTTTCTGTTGTGTCAGTTAGGGATAAAAAAATTAATTATTACTTATTTTTCTTGACAACGGTAGCTGGAACGCTACCGAAACGTTGAAATAAAGAATTCAAAAATATTGTGGTTTAATTTCCCAAGAAATTAAAAAAAGAATGAATAATATACCACAAGGAACATACAGAAGATATTAAGGTATCTTTTATTTTTTACAAAATTAGTAGTAATTGATTCGTAGCAGATGTACCTTTTTTAATTTTGTGGTCATTTTAATACCATTGTATTTTTATTATTCATTTTTTTGCCAATTTATGTTGTTGTTTGAGAAGTAATGACATTTACTTTATACAAGCTAACATAACAATTTATTATCTTCACAAGTACAGGGTTATTCATTATAAATGACATATCGTCGTTATTAAGGCCTAGGTAAATGTAAAACATGTATGGTTATTGCTTAATTTAGTTGCAATGCTATACAAAATACAGTAATATGCATATTTCAGGGGTTAAGAAAATTATTACATTTCTTCTTAGTTCCAAAATATGTGTCACTTTCGCCTTTTTATTTTTCAGCATGAAGATTTCTATCTTTTAGAGAATTTGCCACTTAATGGCGAAAGTAGTAACCAAATGTCACATAAGTAGTTAACGCAAAATTTGTTAATTTAATAATTCGAGAAGAAATAAGCATGTAGAAAATGCAAGTATGTTTAAACTCTTGTTTATTTGCATTTGATGCTCAATTATAGCACAAACTAGAAGAAAACAGAAGTTTGATATCGAAAAATATCATAGTATTGTATGTAAAGAAGATGTAAAAATAATTGGTAAATAAGATTTTACTTTATTTGAAAACGATTAAAATATTATAACAATTAAAATCGAGCATGGATAATAAGTTTTGCTCATCAATCTGAATAAATAATAAAAATCGCGAATAACTTGGTTGTAATATAATACTATAAGGTCGAGTTGTAGACTCCGTTTCACATAAGAAGAGCCCACTAAAGTCTTAGGCTTTTACCGATATTAATGTTCAGATATTCTGTGCAGCTTCTTCGCGCATACGACTGTAATTTCTAGACTTAAGTGGGTTCTTCTTATGTGAAACGGAGTCTATAAAACACCTAAACTCGGTTTAATGATGACTTATGTTTAGACTGTGGCTGTGGCAGCATTTGATCAGGGTTAATTAATCGACTTTTCGAATAATCAAAGGAAATATATTATCCTTTAAATTGATAATGACACAGGATAGACATTAACCAAATATTCGGAGTTGCCCACAAAAACTCAACATGTTGCAATTAGTTCAAAGAAATATTTTCGATTTAAGCATTCTGTGTTCCCATTATAATTACATCCGAAAGTATTATTTAATATATAGGAAATAATTATCATGAAATTATAATTTATGTATTTCAATTATTGCCAAGAATATTCTCATGAGTCGAACTTTTCACATCAAAAATTAATTAATAACTAACAATCAGATTCATTGGCAATTTTTTTCAAAGCCATGAGAAATGTGAACAAAATTACAGTAATAGGTATAAACTTTTGTACTAAGCATTACTTTTATTAAAATGTGGGAAAATGGAAAAGGTATCACTGGCGCAGATCCCTAGTAATGACAACTGTTGAGTTTTTTGGCCCCCCCACAGGTGCTATATTTGCAATTTGATGCCGACCTGACAAATAATGTAATTATTTTTAAATCTATCATACCTTTTATACTGACTATCCTACTGCAATAACACAATCTTAAAATCCGTACAAAGCACAATTGTTTAAAGTTTGTCACGGCATGTTTGTCGCTTCTGCAACTGATTTTGGACAAACTTTACACAGATTGATCTAAGGATGAATCCGAGAAAAATTCTACCTTCTTTGCTCAGTAGCTGAGAAGTAGCAGCAATCGAAGAAGCACTCTACTGGTGTCTGGGGGAATCAGTGCCAGAAGCAGTCATTGAATTCAAGTCAATAATTAAGGAACCCAAATATTTTTAGAAAAATGTGAAAATACACGTTGGCGTCATTTTCAATCTGAAGTATTCCTTCCTAACCCAACTTATGAAAAAACATCGAATGCGCCTAATTCACGATGGAATTATTTTTTGTTCATTGATTGTTGTCAATGATTTGCCATGTCACTTCACCGCGATAATTGAATGGTTCTTGCTTCTATATGAGCCCACAAATTCTCTTTACGATATTTAAAATTCTCCAACGGACATAATAATACTTGAAATTTCCAGTTCACTCGCATTTGCCGCACTTTAACGTCATAAAATTGATATCAATATTTTGTTCGTCATGCGCTGTTCACGCCTTTTGTGTAATGTAACAAATATATACCGTAAAAAGTAAAATTATTTTTGAGTTAACTGTATAAACCCTCACTTCGTGGAATCTACTCATCATATGGTTTTAAATGAAACTAACTGTTTTTAAATGACTCCACAATATATTTGTAAAAATCTGTAAATTGCAAGTAAATTGACAATTGAAAATTATTTTTGGTATTTATTTATAAATTTTAATTCTGTATTCCATAGATATAATAATCGGTAATAACCTATTTCCAAATATATGTTGTTATCTATCTAGTTATAAAGCCATGCTTTTCTTTTTCTTATTATTTCTGAAATAGTTTTGTTTGTCTCTGTCTTCCTTTTCTATATTTAAATATTTTTGTACCCATATTCTTCTAGTGTGTCTTCTGTTTTCCATTCTTAATAAATCTACCCACAATTATATTTATCTGTATTTCTAGATCTTTTTTCATATCTGTGTTTCTTAATTGTCTCCCCGAACTCTTGAGTCATTTCGGCTGTCGAAGTGTTGAATCTAGCCAAGTTCAACAATCGAAGAAAAGGAGAAAGGAAGATCTGACAAACAACGAGGATACCAACCAACTAATAGAGGATATTGAGAAAGAAGAAGTCCGGAACGGCAAATTCAACGAATCGACTCGAGGTACGGTGAATGAAAACTACTGCCTATCTTCATTGTGGAGTTAGAGAAGAAAAAAATAGGAAACAGGAAGATTCACCACATCCGACACGTGATGATAAAATGGGATGAACTGTGAAGGGAAAATGTACCGACACATTGCTAAAACTTACAGGGATTCCACCACGTATATTCGGACGATATGCCGGAGAATGAGATATTCGCTTTTCAGTGTAACATTTTTGGTAAAAAGTGCAAAATTTGAGTTAGTGTGATAAAGATCAATCAGCTTATCATAAAAGAAACCAAAGAAAATTGGTTATGAAAATTTCAAAATTAGATACAATATTACAGGATGTTCCATAACTCGGTGGCGGATCAAAGTTATGTTTTTAAAAATGAAACTTGGTCATTTTAAATGGATCACCCTGTATTTTATATCGTTGTTGAAAAGTAATATTACCATACTTCTATTTTTATGGAGCATTCCTCTCATCTAAAGTTATCAGTTTTCCAGATATTTTCATTTTTCTTTGCAGATTTTGATGATAGTTTTCAATAAATTATTATTCTTTTTCTCCTATCCAATTATACAGGGCGTTGAATTTGGTTACGATTTTGACGGAAAAATGGCTATTAACTACAACCTCATTTTTGCAATGGGAAAGTGAGGCCGATTTCAGTTTTAAAATAAAAACATAACTGTGACCTGGTACCGAATAACCCTGTAATATTGTAACTAATTTTGAAATATGAAGCTGAAGCTTTTTATGTACAACTTTTTTCATATATCTTTTATTATAAGTAGTTCACTGTGCATCACACCAATCAATCACCCTGAATATAAGTAGTATTAAATCCATTATTAATTCTTCGATATCTATTGGTAACACGCTTTACTAAACATTACAAATTAAAGGAAACTGTAATTAAAAATAATTAAAAGAACAAAAAATGTACCGCTGCTAATAACCCTTAGTTGCAGATAACATAGAATAAAAAACAATACGATACATCAATCTTGATTTATAGATAAACAATACACTTACATTGTTATTAAAAAGTAATGAGAAATCATAATTAATGTTGACTAGTTGAATTAATTTTTCACCTTCTCGTATATTCGAAACTTTTTTTCTGCGTTGTTTCATTCGCTTAACCTTCCGTATGAGGAATCTACATTCCGAATTAAAGATACACAATGTATCGAGAATCAAGGTAACGACTTGACTTTCACCATTTTAAATCATCCATTGGCGCCCGAGTAAAAAAATATTGCAGAAAAATTTAAAACCGCTAGACGGATAGCAGACATGACATCAGAAGTAAGATAGTAACGTTTTCCACAATTACTCCTATAAAGCTGAAAGATTTACTTTTCCGGCAGATGATACCACGTTGAACTACCACAGTGGAGAAGAATCGGTATCCATAATATGTACTTTCAATGTTTTACAAATTTTTTTCTTTTATATTTGAATGAAAAACAGTCAAATACGCCTCTAGTTCTGGTGTGGTCGGCAATGGTTATCAAATGATATGTTATTGGAAACACAAGCACCTTTGTTGATGACAAATTATCATAACCCAACAAATATGCTTCCAGTATGGGAATAGTTTCAAATTAAACCCATAATTTATTGTTCTATCTTCCAATTCACGCTAAACATTTTTACTGAGCAATACAGCATCAGAATACTGAGTTTTTGACAAAAATCCTATAGTGGAAAACGGACTGTGTCACCTAGTAGACATTACGTAGTATGATCCTGATATTTTTGACTTGCATATGTAGCTCATGAAATTTTGATAAGCATTTAAAACGAAAAAAAAACGTAATTTTTAAATTTTTTGGTAATTACACAAAAGCTTATTGGGTAAGCGGAATAATTGGATAATAAGGGGCGCAGAAAATTCTGAAAATCTGTAAAATTCGTAATTTTCTCAAAATTTCGTATCATTGGCGTTATTCAAGTTATAGCGTTGGAACTTCGTAGAAAATAAGTCCTTTGTAGGCAGTTTACTTGGGCGTAGAGCAGGTACCATTGGACCATTTATTTTTGTTTCTGCAAATTGCTATTGCAATATTTTGCAGTAGGTCTGGGAGTAATTGTACCATGGTACCTGTTCACATAAAGCGCGTACAAAGGCCTTGTTTTTACGTTATAGGTAACTTGAAAAACGACGAAGATATTATGAATTTTTGAAAAAATTCTGGAGTCTACTCATATTACTTTTATAAAAGAAAAGAGATGAGCAGAGCAAGACCTAGACCAATACTTGGATAGTCTTGGTCTTGCTTGCACTGTCCATACCATTGAGATTGCTTCAGTACGAAGGCAAGTTTAATTCAACCCTTTGTTACAACTGAAAAAACAAAATGCAATCAAAGAGAGTGGTATGTGAGTCTCTTGTATAAAATAAAATAATGTACCGTAAACAAAAGAAAACAACCGATTTTACACCTTTATAGAAAAATTCTTTCATTTCAAAGGCTTGTGTGGAGTTTACTATCATAATTCATCTAATAGCTGAGTTCAGAATAGTATATTATTAAACGAGCAATTTATGATAGCCGCAGGCTCTTGTGACACAATATATACTATTGAATTGCTCTTTCTGAATTGCCACTTAGCGACCGTGTATCTCGCGCTGCTATATTGTAAAAATTGCATACCAGCATACAGCTTACCACTAAACATTACTCCAGAAGGTCTGGCTGCCTTTAATTATTGAATGATTGGGATAATGTTTTGCGGTAGTACCTACATTCTTATAAAACTATAAACATGACGCGAATTGAATATTTACTAAATGTTACTTTGGGTTCTTTCGATGAATTTCGAGTTCAACATTAGGGATGCAGAGCCACTGCCAAATTTATAATTTTTGGTTGAATAATAACTGGACGGTTCCAATCACACACGCACCTTTGGCACGCCTACTCAATCCTTTTTATCTGTATGATTTTAATCGGTATAACGTATTTATCGAATGTGTTCTCCTTGATTCTTATTTAAAATTTCACTAGCTATCGGACCGTATCCTATTGTTTTTGATTCTTTATATTGTAAACTAGCTTCAGTATTTTTGATTTTTATGCAAAATCTTTCAAATATATGTTTTCATTTTTTCTCAATTATCACATTCAAGGCGTCAAATATAAATCCCATGTTTCACTTTTTCTTTCAGAATTTTCTGTTTATTCTGTTGGGCGATTTTACGTTTCACTTAGTAATTCAACTTGGTAGGTATGTGTTTGAGCTACTTACAAGTTTCCATGACTCGAATAAAGAACTGTTTATAGCGCGCCCATGTTCTCCAATTAACATCTACGACGGTAATTACCGCACCAGCATAATATTTTCCGTCTAGTGGTTTCGTTAGAACGAGAGAGAATGTCAATGTCGAGAAATTACAATGCCGAAACGTTTCATCAAAACCATGCGAAACCATCCCAGCCAGCTCGTTCACTGTTAGGTAATTTACTGACGTAGGTATTGTATTTAGCATTAAAATTACAAAACTGATTATGAACTAGATAACCAAAAAAATTAAATGTAAAATAGAGGCTGTAACTAAAAATAATGAGAATTTTTCAATTGAATGATTTTGATTACACATTACAATTCTTAAATCAATTGACAAATACAATTTAAGTTGAAAAATATGTCAATACATTCAATATTAACTGTGAAATATTGCCAAGAGTATTACAATTCGAGGTGATCTCACTTTTTCACATAATTCAGCAGGTTCTTCATTTGAATGATAGTAAGTGTTTATAAGAACAACCTTAACTAAACTAGCGTCACTTACACATTTTACATTTCTAAAATACTACGAAGACAAGGATTATTTTTTATTTTATACCAACAAGTACATAAGTACTTATATTATTTAGGATGAATATTAACATTAATTGTACAGTTTGTATTATTGCTATTACCTAATCTGTTATTGGATAGATATGGAACGCAATTAAATGCGTTCATATATTAAGTATATACTATTTATCACTTCTTGAAGGGGAAGGGTGAATGGAATAATATTTTCCCTTCCCCTTCTTGAATATAAGGCAAAAGTTGCTGGGAGCACTAAGTAAAAGATTTTCAGGTCCATGCGCGGTACTGAATTTAAGACCCGGCCGCCGCGACGGTAATCTTATAAGAAATTAAGGCTTCCTACGCCAAGACTAGAGTCACGGCCTAATAATAATTTCAAATGAACCAGTTTCTATTAGTTTATTTATTTTATGTACTCTTGTAATTGTATCAATTCTATTCATTCTCTGGATATAGCTAATTTGGAATAACTTCTAATACAAACTCTTTTGCACGATTCTATGAATAATTCAACTGAAAGAGCCAGAAAAAGATTTTTAAGCTTATTGCAAATAGTTTCTTCACAATTGACATTTTTTGATTATTTGTAGAAGCAGAACGAATTGGAGAAGATAACTGAATTAGTGTATTCGGGTTAATTTGTAATCTAGTAACCTAGTAACCATTGGAAAGATCTAGTAGGGCTGATATAATCGAAAATTCTGCTGGGTGACTACAACCCGTTGAGATCAAATGAATGCATAAGTCAAAGTAACACTGTAGAAGTAAAACAAGACTTTCAACAGGGACCCTATTGGGACATTATCACATGAATGTGCACCTGGAAAAGCTCAAAATAGTGGAGGAGGAAGAGTGTAGATTTTGTGGCACGTAAGAAGAAACCTCCATCGAAATAGGAGTAAAGGAGCCACTAGTTTTTGAGACTCTCAGAAACTAAGTAGAAGTAAGAGGGCACAATAGATCTTTTAGGTCTCAGTGAATGTACCCCAATATACATATATACATAATTCCTTCTGACAGTTGCTACCAAATTTAGAGCTAGAGTTAACGCAGATAGAGAATAGTAGAGGCATGTCAACATTATATTCACTATATTCGCTATATTCCAACCGATTCTCGTTCAAGTATCGCACCCCATTTAAACTTATTGAAAATATCTGTTACTAGAAAAAACTAGAAAAGCTACTACCTCAAACAGTCAAGGTACCACCCTATAACGATACCAAAGTATTCCTGCAGCATGCAAATCGCCTATTGTGTCATTCATATCGATTAGTGGTTTATCTTGACTAGATAGTAGTCGACAAGAGCAATGGTGGTTTCAAAGTCACGATCATATTAAACTTACCCCGTATTAATAAGAAGACAAAGAAATTGTGTTATTTCCAAAAACATTACTAACTTTACTAACAAGATCCGCAAACTGGTAAACAGAAGATAAGATGTAACAACACAAAAAAATAAACTAGGACATAGTAAATCAGTCCAATACCGATAAGAAGATGAATTTACTGGTAAAACTCCCCACAAAACCGATCCCAACAAACACACCTACTCTGTGTTTACTATGTATCAGTTTACACCAATAATAGGATTAAGTTTCCACCTTTAAGTATTTTTTTGTCGTACAAAGTCGGAAATGTAATCTTTGGTATAGTTAATAGTATATTATTCAACGAGCGTGTCATGATGGCTATTAGTCATGAGAATGAAGTTTGCGACGCGAGCCGCAGGCGAACGGCGTAATCATTCGAGTGAGTAATAGCCATTACACGAGTGTAGAATACTATACTTTTTCTATGACTGAATAGCCATTACACGAAAGTAGAATACTATACTTTTTCTATGACTGAGTGTTCACCATTCAATTCAAACGAACGAGATATTTTAGAACATTCCTTTTTAAAACTAGGTGGACAAATCTTTGATAGAAGTTTATAAATGATAGATAACACATAATTGACTCACCTTTTTTGCGAGATGAATGTCATTTTTTATTGAAATTGTGCTTCTAAGTATGGAATACTGTGACCACAAGGAGGAAGCTTTATATTTAATTGCTATAATTCGCCAAAATAGGCTAGCAGTACATTCTCCGAAAACGAATTTACATGTTTCGCTTTTCGCCAATCCATGAATAAATCTGGTAAACCATTTCATACCTTTTTTTAGATTTTTCGGGCAAAAGGCTAATTGTACTTAAACTGGCAGCTTGTAGAACTTTTGGTGGAGTGCAGTTGAATTCGTTTTCACTTTCTGAATCCATCATTCTAACAAAAAGTCCACTCTAAATCACCTCCGGTAGGTAGGTATTGGTACTATGAAAGTCAAATTATGACATTTCATGGTGAGTCTGAATCAAAACATTGCACGGCGACGCTGATTGACCAAAGTCGTGTGTAATGACATTCTTTGACGGTGATTGGCCATAGTCGTGTGTAATGGATCCATTACACACGGGGCGTGGCTTGTTTTGTGTAATGCATCCAGTTACTCAACAAAAATGTAACATAAAAAGGGTCTATTTTTCAACAGTCATAGAAAAAGAAAATTATATTGTAGATGTACGTTAAAGGACGGTTGGTTTCCTGTGTTAAAAAATGTAATAAAATAGTTATTTTTCTAAGAGCGTCAAAGCATTAGAAATGTTGACAACAAATACAGTCAAACCTGGATAAGGGAGAGCTTTTTTTCTAATAGAGGTTTTTCTCCAACCCGAGTTTCTACCTTACAGAGTTACAGAATGGGTCTGTCTCACTTATTATAGAGGTCTATAAAAATGCGGCAAATATGTCGTAATTAGAAACAAAATACGTGTAGGTATTTATTTATTGAAATAGTAGCTGAACATGAATGTTTAATCTAATTAATATTATAACAACATTCACTTGAGAAAATCTGTTAATTTCTTTTGTGATTCTGTTTTTAAATACTGACTGTATTAAGCTTGACAAACAAATTGGTACGCACATTTGACTTATTGAATAGAATAAGTTCCTAGAACTATAGGTAATAACAAAACAATAACAGACGCACATTTGGTTTGAATTAAATAAGGGTCCCTCGAAATTTAATAAATAGCGCAAAAGTTAAACGCGTTCAACTATCGCTTATAGAGGTATAGGTGAGTATCAATCCCTCTTATAGAGGTTAACGCTTGACAAATGACTGTCACTTATACAGGTTTCATATTTCTCACTCATAAAGATTTTAGGAGGGCAAAATGATGGGACCTGGTAAATACTCTCATTAATAGAGTTATCTCGCTTACCCAGTTCTCATTTACTCAGGTTTGACTGTATTCGAATTTTTCTGGAGTTATTCCGAGAATCTTCAAGCATCAACTCTCATATTAAATTGTTAAAAGATTCTTTATTTCCTTTTGATTCATCCGCTCCCTACACCATAAAACTCTTTAACAGGATTTCACTTTTGCTGTAAAGCTTGTTCAATACCTTTCTTGAAATTAAACCAATTACACAATTTCTCATTATAATTCGGTTTCTATCCATTGAATACGTATACATTTGGTATTTGAATATTCCTGAACCATGTAAAAAATCCTTTGCTCAAGTTATATTTAAATTAAATCAAGTAGAACCGAACCGAGAAAATGCAAAGGCAAGTTAATTTAATCGCGATTTGATCCATCTAAACCCGGCTTGATTGATTGATTGATTCGACACCACCGGTCAGAGGATTACAGTACTCGATACCTCAGCCTTGAGAGTTTTTGTGATCTTACTTGTGCCGTTTGTATGAGAGCCCTTTTTAGGCTTACCAGTTTTTTCACTAGGCCTCTCTTGAAGGAATACTCCCTTGGATTCTCTAGTCCTAAAAGTCTTTATTTCCAATGAAATAATGCAGTAAAAGATAATTTGAGAGGCTGTTTCCTCCTCTTCCATGCAAAACCGACAAACAGGTTACTCCCTATATACGCCGATTGTATGCATGTGCTTCCTGTACATTGACTGGTGAGTAAGCTCTTTATTGTCCTTATCTGGCCTTTGCTGAGGTTTAGTTAATTCATTAGTCAGTTTCTCAGAGTTTTTTTCGACCAGGAGTTTGCCGTGTTCCTGTTTTTGCACGTGACTCCAGAACGACTGATGTTTAGTTTGAGTCCACCGAGATATACAACCACGTGCAGCCGGCCTACTGACATACAATTATTTTGGGGCAGATTTTACACCATGGGTAAATTTATACTCTTGTTCAGCACCACTCTATGTTTTGTAATTTTAAAAACAGTTTCAAATTGTACTTACTGTGATATTACTTTGTCCGTATTCTTACCTGAAACAATATTTTATTTATTTAACATAATTTGGAAAATATAAAATAAAAACTTCCAATAGTTATTCGAAATGGAATACTAAACTCACCAATACGTAATAGATTACGACAAAAAATACGAAAATGGAGCTATATTACGGGCTAAACCTATTTTTACAAATCTTTTGACACATCCTTGAATATTAATAAACAAAAATGCTAGGTTAGCTAAACAAAACTTCGTAACTTATAACGTTACCCAAGGTATAATTAAATATTATTTGGATAAAATATTTACAGAGGAACATGAAAAGGACATTCTATAACTTAATGGCTTAGCTCATTGATGCAACAGCCACAATATTTAGCTTTAACAATAAGTTTCAACATCATAAAGGGAGGACTGGAAAAATGTGTGCCTTGCAGGCAAAATGGTATACAAGTGTAGGAGCGCTGGGGCTAAGAGGAAGGATCGCTACTTCAATAAGACTATTTAAGGATGTCATAAGTTTACAAGCGCAATTTACCACTGCGGAATAGAAATTAAAGCGCAGCATAGAACATACCATCCAAATGCAATTTTCACATACATTCAACCTACACTAAAGGCACTCGATTCCATTAAGGTAAATTTTAAACTACTATGAGATTGCTTTTAACACACTAGGATTACGGGATCGGATTACGAAAACGAGGATAAAATGGCCAGATAAGATGCATCAATGTTATTCCTGAAGCGTCGTAAAATCAAAAATAAACATGACCTTCATAAAGAGGACAGAAACAGGTGAAAAAGCAAAGAAGAGAAACCTGGTCAAAATCTGAGTAGGTATATTAACGCGGCAATGTAGGGTTAATGGGCACGCAAAGCTAATGGGGTTGACAGACGAAGCCATTTCACCTAGAGAAGGGATGTGCAGAACACTATATAAGCCAATAAGACTCCCGTTTTTTATTCTCAGTTTCGTTGCAGATTAGTTACATAAAATAGCTGTCGAGCTGGAGGATGTAATCAAGATTATGGGGATCACGATAGGTGTGAAAAAGTCGCAGTATAATAGGCGAATTAGCCGCTTCATCAAATATAATCTGAAAAAGTTTGAAGACTGTATGTGCAATTTTATGGTGACGCTCAATGCTGTCAATTGAGGACAAGTTGCTGTTTAGCTTTGACGCTGCATCAATTTAAATTGTCGCTCCGGTCGAAATTGAGCCACGTTACATCTTTTGGCGCTTCAAGCCAGCGTCGAGCGACACCATAAAATTGCACCTTTAGAAACTCAGTTCATCGCTTTTTAAATTAAAATCTTGCAAAATATACTTATTTGAAATAATAAAATAAAGTTGCTTTTGAAAAAGTGTGTAAGCGTATTACATGCTTGTGAAATTACAGCGCTCCTGACGGGTCATTGTCGCCTGAATGAGCACCTGAAAAAGCACAAAATAGTGGAGGAAGAACAATGTAGATTTTGTAACATGAAAGAAGAAATCGCCATTCACATACTTACGAATTGCACAGCAATCAAGAATTCTAGGGCACAACACCTAAGAGATAATTGGATAGAAGAGGGACATTTATCCAAGTTAAAACCTCTGGATATCCTAAGATTCCTCTGGAAATAGGTCTAAAGAAGTTTCAGACTTTCCCCAAGAAATGAGGGTGCACAATAGATCTTTTAGGTCTCAGAGAATGTAACCCAAATATTCATACATACACACCCTCTTCTATTCCATCCTATGAAATATACTTAAGGTGGATTCATGCAAGAAAAAATTAAAACTAAGAATAATTTAAAACTAAAACTCAGAAGATAAAACCATGTAATATTTCAATTTAAATCCTAATTTCTTAGTTTCTTGCATTAACATCTACATTACAGGTACATGCTCACTAAGAAACTAAGAAAATTAGATTTAAATTTAAAAAAAAACATGGTTTTATCTTATAAGTTTTAGTTTTAAATCAATCTTAGTTTTAATTTCTTCTTGCATGAATCCACATTAGTCCATCTTTATTCTTCCTCTAGTATTTACCTAAACGTTATGATTGCATTTTTATTCTCTTCAATTGAACTCGCAAATTCTCTTATAGGGTTTCAACAAATTATGAAATTATTGACCCAATTTTTTATTTTATTATCGCAACTTAACTTAATTAGATCTGTTCCAACGGTTCAACTTCAACTGTTTCACTTAAATAATAATAAAAAGCTGTGAAATGACATAAAAGGCAAAAACAACAATTTACACTCTATTAAATAATTATTTGTGAATGCAACAATCAAACAGGGGTGGACTAGGTAGGAACGTTTTAGTTTGGTCGAAAAGTGGTTTTCAATTTCGATAATACTTTATTATTTTGTGTCTTAGTATTTGTTCGCAAAATGTTTGGTTTATTTGATACATCCACTTGCAACATATTAAATATAAATTTCCACAAAAATGTTTGTATTCTGATGATAATCTAGAATTGGATATTTATGTTTAATGGAACAGCCCAGAAAAAATCAAAGGGCCACTTATCTTTGCTTCAATTGACCGATATACGGTTCTTTGAATTTTTGTTTGGGTTGTCCCATAGACTTTTTATGTATTTATAAATCTTTTTATCTCACTGACTTCGTACAAGCAATTTTTGGTATTTTATCAAGTTTTTATATTTTTAAAGGCTCAAATTTTTAATAAAAGAAATGGAAAATCAAAATTTTTAGGTTTTCTAAAACCAAATGCATAAATAGTTGAGAAATTCGTAGAAATGGTACATGTTAACATAACTAGACTATGATACTAGTACAGAGATAGATTCCACACTTAAACGCATTCTAGGCTGCAACAATTAAATAAAAAAAATTGACCATTTATACAAATTATTCAAACGTGGAGAAATTCAATGATAAAAAGGATGTTTCATAAGTTAATTGGTTGGGTTGGTACAAGTGTGAGAAAGTGTAACGTTTTTTGTCGTTGCTATATTTATGGGAAAATTAAATACTGAATTAATCCGTTAATTGCGTGTTCTCAGCGCATTAAAAATATGCACTGTAATGGGTTTGTTAAGTTCTAGCACGTTTTAATTTAATACTACTAAAATAAGTATTGTGGTAAGAAGTAACTTTTTCTATAAATAATTGAAAATGGTTAGTTAAACAGGACATCGTTTTGGGAAAATAAAATTAACAATAGTAGAAAACTTGGAGCATGAATGTAGGTACACAAAATTCAAAATCAACATATTCATAAACAACGATACCGGAGATTAATCCACAGTATTTAAGTTTATATGAAGATAAGCATTTAATAATTCAGAAACTTGATCGCTCCCTAAGAAAGTATTTAAGGCGCACTCTTCGGAACTTTCGGTCTTGTACTGTTTTGTGAGAATGATAATCTTAGTAACATTATTTTCAATAATAAAATTAATAAACAGCAAATTCCAGTAATTCCAGTAATTCAACAACAAGTTGTTAACATTTTTAATAATGAAATATATGAAGTAAAGTTGGTGAAATTTGGGATAGGTAAGTAGAAATTTAAGATTATTTTAATAATCCATAGGATAGAATTCTTTTTTTGAAAATGAATTTTCCGAAAACATTTGCACATCCTTTTTTATAAAACTTTATCCAAAGCTTTAAAATTACCAATCAACAAAGCACTGACTTTTTTATGCTATAGTATTAGATTTTTACTTTGTACAGGGTGGTCCTGAAAGGATTTTAAATATCGCATCTTCCATTGAAGCTTTACAGGTTTTTTCAAAATATAGTAAATATTCACCAGTGGATAATGAATTCTTAAATTTTCCGATTCACTCTTCGCCTATTTTTATAATTTATTTGAAATTTATTCAGTTTCAATTTATTAAAGTTGCGCAAAATATCTGCAATTTTTCTTATATACATACGTCTCTTAGCATCTGAGGTGCAATAAATCTGAATGTTTCTACTATTCTTGCCTGCATAATATTTCCAAGTGTTTTGTAGCTGGCGTTTCATCCCATCATAACCTCTCTTATGAAAAATCAGATTTTGCTAGATCCTAAGCTAAGTGATCGTGCTCGCCATTTTTCCTGCCCTTCTATCTATTAGAAGACTGCCAATTGAAAAAATTACAATGGAAGTTTTTGAACCGTAAAATTCATTTTAAGATCCCACTGTATACAATAAAAATTGAACTAATACTATAAAAATCTTGAGTCTGCTTTAGCGTTAAATTTGAAAAAGTTGCGATTTTTTAAAGAATATATTATGCAAATTCAAATATTTTTCGATAAAGGTTGTTATCTCGAGATGTCTTAAAGTTATGAAAAAATTTATTTTTTAACAAACATTGATATTAAATTCACCTAAAATAACCATAAAAAGTATGACATGCGTCCGGAAATAAATTTTTTGAACTATTGAACTTATCATGGCTGGCCTTGAAAATTTCTCTACTTATCCTAAAAACTACACTATTCACGTAAGTTATGTAAGAAATATGTAAATTTACTCCCATGTAAAGACGGGTCAAAAGTTATATGTAAATTGACTGCCAACAATTGTATTTATTTAAAAAAACAACTTGTAGATTAGACAAACAAATTATAATAAAAAAGTTGTGACATACCTACTCTAAATTAGTTGAATTTTATGAAATAAAACGTTAAATTATCATCTACTTATAAAATAAATTGTGTCACACGGTCAAAAACTAAGCTTTAGCTGCACAAACAGGCGTAGCGAAGCGAGGGCAGCTCATAGCTAAGACTGCTAGAGTTTCCTGCATGTGTCACACAACTGTTTTTCGACAACCAAATGAACAAAATTATGCTTGTACGTAAATATAACAAAAAACTTCGACATACACTGACGCTTAATTGAAAAATTCACGTGAAAAGTCAAAGTAATCAAGTGAAAAACTTTATAAATCGTGGCGTTATGAATTTTCCGCACTTGTGCTACTAAACAATACTTTCCGTCCTATTTTTGGTGTTCATATCATTGGTTTTCCGGCAAGGTAGGCGAGAAATATACAATGAGTACATCCTACCTTCTGCCAGTGAACAAAAATCAATTGAAAAATCGAAGCAACTTCGATTTTACGTGTGAACAATCTTTGTTTATTATTTTGATGATTTCTAATGTATCTTTTAGAAAACAGATGTATATTTTGTAACGTACGAGACCATTTGAAATTTTTTGAGATTTCAAATAAAAATATGAATTTTATAAAATAAATAGTGGAATGATTTCATGTTTCCTTATAAAAGTAAAATTTGTTTATGCGTGGGTATTTCAATATTCATCTTAATGTCGAAAGTTTTTTGATGTTATGTAGTAATCGTCGGAGACAGATTGCGCCTAACGGGATACTGCTCCCTAAATGGGAACCTCAAAAAGCTCACACTAGTGGAGCAAGAAGAATGTACATCTTGAATGATATACTTGATGTCAATTAATTACAAAAAATACATTTCTTGGTTTCGTTAGTCGAAATTACATCAATTTGACAATCAGTTTTAAACCATTTCCTCTTCTGTTACAGGTAATCGCAATTATAGACAGAGTTAGTATAAAGTATGGAGTCCCCTAAGTATCTCCTCAACGGTTTAATATTTTTAAATGAAATTGCTCATCCCCTTCTAAAAAGATCCAAGGAATCCCAAAATGATTTCAAATTTAATGTAGCATTTCCGGTTAAGAACACCTTGTATATTTTAACATTTTTAAAGTCCTTGTGAAATTCTGCATACAGTAAAACTTTCCATTTATATTTTCATATAATAATTGAGGCTTTAATCAATAATTTATCATTTTTGCCTTAGTAAGCCATGGATGAAATGCCAAACAATGAGTAAGCACACTCAATTTATTATCCTAAAAAAACTTGGCAACATACCAATTTAAAAATAACAGAAATTAAGAAAATTATAATAAATGTTCAAAATTACGCCCTTGAGATATTTGACAATATCCTAAACGGTCTTCAAATTATCGTGAAGAATTATGCAAAAATTCGTTCGGCACTTGCAGCAATAAGTTTCGTATGGGTAACTCTGTCATTTAAATTTGTGGGTCTACTTCTATATACCTTATTTTTTAGATTACCCCACAGAAAAAAATCGAGGAGTTAGATCTGGATTACAAGGTGGCCATTCAATAGCACCCTATCCATTAACCTGGAAAAACTTGATCCAAATACTGGCGCACAAGTCTAGAATAATATGAAGTTGCACCATCTTGCTGAAACCATATGTCTTCAGCAGGAATTAGTAGGTTATTTGGATGAGGATAAAGTCTTGCATAAGCGGGTAGTTACAATAGTATTTGTTAATAAATCCAAATACCGATGTCTAGTCAAATTTGTTAAAATTTCGATACGTTTTCCTTTACTTAGATACACCATAATAGAAAAAACAATAGTAACAAATAACACAGAGAAATATTATTACACACCTTGGACGTACTAATAGGCAGATTACTCAATAATTAATTTATTTGGCAATTGGTTTGACATTTCATCCATGGCTAACTAAATCAAAAACGATAAATTATTGATTAAAACTTCAAATATTATATAAAAATATAAATGGTTGCCGGCGAGAAGACGAATAAAAACGGATAGTCACAGTATTGAATGACGACAAGGAAGGAATAAACTTTCTGGAAATATTCAGAGAATACGTTAAGCTCCGACCTAAAAACAGGAAGGAAGATTTTCTTTTTTTGGGTTATAGAAGAGGAAAAGGTATTTCCCAAAAAGCGGGAATACATATACCATTGGAAATATTTACAGTTGGAACACCCAGAAAAATATACGAGGCATTGTTTCCGCAGAACATCTGCGGCAATTTCGGCAATTTCGGGAGCTGATTTATCAACACCGAAGCGTCATGGTGCATGGTAAAGCTCATCAGTCTAAGATTCCATAAAAAACAAAGCAAAAGTAGCAAGGATGATTCTAAATGGATGTTCTTCAGACCAAGCACTCACTATATCCACCGCCACTACCGTGACTAGTGAAGATTCTGTCTCTAAAGGTATTCCTGCATACAGTCTGCAAGGAAATTCACATTGCACAGTTACTATTAATATTAATTATAATTAGTTTTTATAGGCTTGATTTTGTATTTTATCCTGCATTCAGTTTGCAAGGAAATTTATATGGCACGGTTACTTTTGATATTAATTATAATGAGTTTTATGGGCTTGATTTTGTAGTTTTAAAGATAAAATTTCTTGAAATTATAATTTTTGAGTTTTTTTCAAGCTTTCCGGGATGTAAAAATTTACCGGACTCAGTACTGTAATGAGATTTCCCGGACTTGAATGAGTCCGGGAAATAGATTATTACAGCACAGTATGAAATAAAAATTCTTAATAGACTGAGGCTGTTTACATTAACTTTCCAATTGCCATCTGAATAAATTCATTTTATCTACTACCAATATGTAATATCAAACATTACGATACTGATATGAGTTTCGTAATGAGATACTTTACCGCACTAGTGCGGTAAAGTAAAATTAATTGGAATGAACGTGTCAAAGTTGACAGTTTGCAGAATGCACCAATCTTCGAATCGCTTATATTCTTTTTCGTATCTATTGCGGGATTTAGCGGGTACTGGGGTTTGTATAGCGTTATTTGCAGCAAGCTCTATATCAGAATCCACACTTTCATAGTCGGAACTCATGTCGATACAATTATACCAAACTGAAGTGAACGCATCGAAATTGACATTTCGCAAAATAAATCAACAATGAGCGCAACGCTTGCTTGTTACATGACTCTAATATCATTAATTTCAGGAGTATTGACTAATTTTGAGTAAAACATTAACATTATTGGTAGTATGTAAAATATTGTACTATATTCGTATCGTAAATTCATATTACGATATTCAATGGGTTATCAAACTCGGCCTGACGGCCTCGTTTGACAAATTTTCCATCTCATTTCGTAATATGAATCTTTACGACACTTATATCGTAAATATCTATTTTCTACTCCCACACTAGTAAATTCCATATTACCTATCTACTATTTGGTTACTAAGTAAATAGATCATTACGGATACTGACACGTAATGACTAGCACGTAATAAAAAATATAACGTTTCAGTTCTAGAAAAACAACAATTTATCACCCAAGCCTAGTCAGTCAATGGTTTCGAGTAACCATGGAAACGAGTTAGTAGAGGTTGTTTTGACGTTTAATAATTAATAAGACTCGCTGTCACTAGCTGTTAGTTTGAATGTACATTTGTTTCAAAGACAAATAATTAAAATGAGCTCATCAAATAGTGAAAACGAACTAAGTAGCACACCACCCAATATTATACAATTAGCCGCGGACACTACTGACAACATATTGCCAGAAAAGTCGAGAGGAAGATATGAAAATGTTTACCGGCAGTTTATGGACTGGCGAACAACTAACAATGTAAGTTCATTTTCTGAAAACGTACTCTTGGCATATTTTGGAGAAATCACTAAGAAATTCAAACCATCTTAGGGCAATATATTCGATGTTGAAGAATAATGTCAATATTGAAAATTACACAAAATTGCGAGGCTACTTGAAAAGACAATCCGACGGTTTTAAAAGCAAAAGATCAAAAACCTTACATTCTGTAATGTCCAAAAAGAATATAACATACAGTCTACGTCATGCCAAAATTTACCGGATACTTTTGAAAGCCAGAAAAGGGCGGATGAGGGTATAGTAATAAATAATTGCCAAAATTTTACAATTAATTACTATAAATAAATTAATGTTTACTTTAAATTATTTTTTCTGGCTACTGTTTAATAAATAAACGCTAATTGTTATTCATGCGTTTTAATTTTATTAATGAAGTTTTTCGTAGAAAACGTATAGTACACAACTAGAGTTGTCAGCTAATTACATGCTTTTTTATAGGCATGTAATAAGCAACTTACAACTCTTGTTATGTAATATACTATTACATACGGGTGGAACAATATAAAAATAGGTATATATCTGTTACCTGTCAGGACCGAGAATAATTATGTTTTAAAAATGAAAAAATTTCTCGTTTCATCTTATTGTCTCATCTGACCTATACTATAACAAAATTAGTGATTAACTGAATGGTTGTGAATTCAGGAAACTACGTCGTTGAAAATATTATAACAAGTACGAGATATCAAAGCTTTGCGGTTGATAAACTTACCAAGTTCAAGGCTGTTTATATAGATTTATTCGAGCGTCTGTATTTTGGCAAAATGTAATGTTTTATCTCAGTTACCTTGAATTCAAAAATAACCGCATATACCAGGCTATATTCATAATTATAAGAGCAGTCACGTTTTGTACGATTGTTCTGGAATATAAAGAGTATCTGCACTTTTGTTTACGTTTTTAACATTATCTATTTAGATACTATCAATGCCGCACAAAACAAGCAATAAATAACAGCCCAGTGCTGTTTTTTTAATGATTTTTTTGTTTAACTTTTGCATAATAATTTTAAAATGCTGCAATTTTGTGTGTAGTCAATTATTAGAAGTTCCCCTGTATACCTAACTAACACGTGTAAAATGCATAGTCCGATAAGAAAAAGGGTAGGAGTGTGTATAAGGAAGGTTAATGGGGGAAGGTCGATGGTCAATAATTTTTTGGATATTTTTGATTTGGATTAAATAGAATTATATGTAAATATTTTGAACACAATAGAGACTAATTCGGTCCCAGGGACCGCTCTCATTATTTACTACCGGGCCTGGTAGATTTTCGCCACTTTTCGCTATATCGTGCTCTCCAGGCCTATGGACTGCTAGTTTAATGTGTTTCTAGGCATACGTGGACCTGTTTTCGCTTTTTTTGTAACTTGTTTTTCAAAGGTATATTCTGTTTTAATTAATTTAATGGCAAAATAAAATAAGGTAATACTTTACAAAATTTCCAAATCATTTTAGTGGAGAGGTATAGAATATATTTATAGGATGAATTAAAACATTCGAAACAAAAATGCGGCTGTTCGACACAATCTGAGCAAAAAGTGCTGTTTTTTTTACATTAGGTAATTTTTAGGAATTTCATCTTTGGTCAAAATTACCGAATATGACGTGGCCGTTAATCTGTTGAGTAATAGTCAGTAGATTTTGTATGCAATATATTGACTATACGTATTACGTTCTCGTAAGATCGTAGTGCCACCTACACATTTACAAAATCGGCAATTCTATGGCAACACCCGTACCGGGCTACCCAACGATGCTTGTTTGTTACGTTATGCAGTCTTATTTTGACAGGTGTTTTTTCGCTCGAGCTCCTAACAGTTTTAGGTAATTTAGTGGTTCTTTTTTCAAATGAGGTAGTTTGAAATAGTTAAAGAATGTTTTAATGTATCTCCAATTTCAATATCTACACGCCAAAACAAATATCAGAGTATAGGATTGTCTATTTTGAGTTATTTAACTTGCATAAAAAAATTAACCTACAAAATTATTTTTCTAGTAGCAAAATAAAGCGGGATAAAGGGAAAAGAACCTGTAATACAAAAAGGGAACAGTACAAATATATTATTGAGATGGTAAAAAATGATGAAGTTTTTACAACTGGAACTGTTAACCGAACATTGGATTAAAATTAAAATTGTGAGTATAAGCGAAAAATAAATATAAATTGGCCAAACTTCAATAGTACAGGAATGGAAAAAGGTTCGTTTCCCAATATGGAATGTATGTTGAAATTCTATTTAAATTCGGAAAAACATACACAGTCTAGGTTGTGCGCAAATAACGGTAGAATACTACTATGCATGTGTTCTCACTTCATTATCCAGTTGTGGGTTCGATATTTTATTCTAATTCATTCATTACTACTAGCATACCTAAGCGTAAGATTCTTTGAAGTTTTTCACCATCTGTCACTTTGGCGCAACTTTAGCAGCCCCTAACTCGGTTTGCTATGCTCGCTCAGTCTCGAGATGCTAGAGCCCATTTTCTGCCCTTATGACCCAATATACTATTGCTGGACGTACCCTGGTTATGGGATGAAGCTCGCTCGCGGCATAGTACGAATACGTGGTACAAATCTGAACGCCGCTAAAAATATGTTTGTATTTTGATGAATTTGGTGTGATTTTTAAATAATGTCAAGAGAATTTTGTTATATTTGTGATATAATTAATCATTGGAGACATTTTATGTAATTTTGTTTGTGATGTTCTCATAATTATTGTGTCACTGGTGTAGGATTTCTTACTGAATGAGCATAGAACATATTGATCTATCCTTTTCAGCATTTCTATGATTATTATGGAGCCAACAGATAAATCCATATAATGTTATTTTTGTCTTATTCAAGCAGAACAGGAAAATCACAAAAAAATATCCTAACCTGACATCAAAGACTGACAGTAAACCAGTCAATATTGAATTTCGATGGTAAGATGGAGAAAAGTGATCGTAGCAAAAAATCATTTATACCAGGGCAGTACAACGTGAATTACGCGGGCAAAGATAAACCCTTTTTGCGGCACGGGCAGCGAATCTTTGAATGTATAAATTATCATCAAATGCGAAATATTTTGTTTTCCAATATTAATAACTTTCATATAACATGGACCTTTAGAACTTTAACTCCAATATAATTCGTGAGAATTTTCGAATAGATTTAGTAACTGAACTAAAAAGAGGTTTATAAGAAAATTAATTTGGAAATAATTGTATCATTTTCTACTTGATAATTGGAAACAAATATTTTCCTATAATTCCATTACGCCCATTCACAAATCAAACAGTAAAATGGAAATGAAAATTAACCATAAATTATTTATTGCAAGTTGTATGTTTGTCAGTAAATGGGTTAGAATAATGGTTTTATAACCCATCAGAAATATAAAATAACTAGTTTATTTATTGCTAGAAACCATGTATATTAAACTAAAACTAAAAGTCTTGATTATACGTTATTTATAGACTTATAGAAAGTTTTGGACAGGTAAATTATTATGATATTATATAAAAAACTATATTATGTAATGTATTACAAAATATTCAATAAACAGTGCTGTTAGATTTAAAGGGACTATTGACTACCTCCAGGATCTATTTTTTCTGACAGAATTGTATTAGTTCAGTCATTACGTCGGGAAAAACAGGTTAGAAATACAAATGAACCGAAAATGCCAAATTTTGGATATTAGCTACGTCGGGAGTTTTTCTGTGATGAATAGCAAACGGCGAAATAAAAGCTACAAGCCGTATCTGAATTTGATAAAAAATGAATTACTTATTCATTTAGTTTAAATATATACTGTAGAGATGCTGTGAAATTGTTTAGTATATATACTTAAATGATACAAACAGCAAAAGGCAATAAAAAAATAGGTTTTAAAAGATAATAATAAAGAAAAATAAACTGTACTTGATACTTTTTTTACATAATATCTCAAATGTCAATGAATACAACAACAACTCAATTTTATTTGATATATACGACAATTTATTATGAAATCACTTCTAACCATTAAAAAATGGAATTTAATTACAATAAATTGAACTTCCCACTTTGGAGCATCGGTAGCGTGTAGCGTATTTTAATTCTGATTGAAAAAATGGCGACTGATACCACATCGCTCAATCTGATCAGTTAACAAAAAACGCGTTCAGCAGGAAATTGATGATCGCTTCGGTAGCGCTACGTTGTGATGAACGCGACATATGCTTTTTCGCTTGCCATTTACAACGAAAAGTTGACGTTTCTTGAGGAGAATTTCTTTACACTCGCCGAGCGTAAAAAATTGCAAAACACTCGTTGCCTATAGCAACCGATACTACAAACACAATTGTATTGACAGTGACAGTGGTAGTGACAGTGACATCATAGAGCAACCTGGCTCTAGGGAGTGTTTTTGTCTTTTACAATCTAATAAATCGCTGTTTTGTTAAGTTCTTGATGTTTTATAATTAATTAGTGTGATTGCGATGTTACCGTATTAATTTTTTTGTGTTTTTGTGCTTAATTGTTTTGCCACGTTCTGAAAATTTTGCATATACTGGCCGGATGGCCCTGCTAGCTGAAGCCTTTCTAATTGTAGAATAAGAAGAAATACACTGACAGTATTGACAATAATTATACGTTTAAAATTTCATACAGTAGGTATTTGACAGGTACTTGAAATAAGAAGTATGAATTTATCAATTTTATTAGTTATAATATATATTCCAGTGATTGTAGAAAAAATGTTATATGTATTACGAGCTAAAAGTGGAATTATTGTTCTCAAGCAATTAACGCGCTCCGATTGGCGTCACGCGTTAACCCTTGCTTTCGAACAATAATTCCTCACTTTTCGCTCTAAATACATATAAATAACTATTGTAGTATCGGTTGTTATGGGCAACGAGCGTTTGGCAATGTTTTACGCTCGGCGAGTAACTCTCCTCAAGAAACGTCAACTTTTCGTTGTAAATGGCAAGCGAAAAAGCCTACTTTTCAATGTGATTGTAGAAAAAATATATTGAAGAAATATTCTGTTTATTATTTAAAGACACATATTTTTCATTATGGGAATAGAAAGTGATAGGGTAATAGAGTTGATTGATTAATAGTTATCCAAGTATAAAAACTAATGACCGAATATTCTTAAAATTTGAGCAGAATAATTATTGCACCACTCGACATTATTTTATATTATATGTATACAACAGGCATTTTTAGTTTTTTGCACTGAAAAATTCCGACCTTTATTTTAACTTTTTAAAAACGAGATCTAGTTCGCCTAAATAAGTTTTCAAGATTATAGATAAACAAGTTTGTTTTTTTTGCTAAAATTTCGGAAAAGTTGAAAACATTTTCAATTAGTATATGTATAATCCATAGATATATGTTGCATGAAAATGTTTATTATGCAGAAAAGTATTTCTTCTTTGTCACAAACAGCCAGTCAAATAAATTGAGAGTCAATGCGCTCACATTTGCCAGCGAAGAATTTTAAAGATCGGAGATTTGGAGAAGGACAGACTCTGATTAAAACCAAGTTTAAAGTGTGAATTTTTGTACCATTAACTAAACTTGTTTGAATTACTATACAATATAGAACACAACATGCATTAAGCCCGCTTTACAGTTCGCAATTCTTTTTGCAATGTATTGCAGCAACACTTTGACCATGCAAGGTCTTGCTTGCTACTATTGACAATCTCCTAATTTTTCACAATAATATGCAATTATCAATGTGAATACCAACTACAAAAATTAAAGTTTATTTATGAGGTTAGGTTAGTGAGCAATCTGATGTTTATATTAATGATAAACTAACTGTATCAAAATTATTGAAATATACCTATTTATGTTGCGTTTGAAAGTACCTACTCATTCAACTTATGTTTTGAAGGTAGAACAAATTACCAACTTTCCCCCCAGAATTACATGCAGGCTGTAATACAAATCGATCCAGATCGTTTTGAGACAAGAGCTTAAAATGGCAAGATACTTACCACATAGATAAAGGTATATAGAGCTCCGCTCATAAGTCTCAAATACTAAAATGAACAACGTATTTCAATAATGTGATTGATATTTTTTACTTTGCAAGTTGTATGGAGCGTTGCTCCTGCCTTGCCTGAACGAACCTATGACCAATAAACTCGACCCAAATCGCAACAAGAGACTGTAAAAATTTGTAAATTCGTAGATAACTAGCCAGAGACGTGCTAAGGATACTCAACATTTTAATCACGAAACTAAATGTGATTAATTCCTTATATTTTATATACAGTTTTATATTTTTCAATTATTTGTGTTTTGTAATAATGTATTTATAAATAAATCTCCCAAGACTAATGACACATATAGGTAATAAATAAATACATAAATATATATTCGATTATGATTATTGTATTAATTCATGGCGCAGTTTTAAAGATTTTGTGGAAACTTACAAAAAAACTAGATCCGGCACTAGAAATTATTATTGTCCCCGAGTCAACACTGCAATTTGGTAAGAAATTCAGGAAATATTTTAAACTGGCAACATCGCAGCCATACCTAGTTAAAGGTCCAAGGTCATTGAAGACGGAGCTGAAAATCGTTTGATGTTTACCGGGATTCGTATCTGTTCTCTTTATAATCTGTGACTAATCTTCAATTTTGAATTTGGTTTTTATTTTTATTATTTTGTACTGCTTATTCTATATCTATAATAATAACGGGAGATTATTACTTTTAAATAATGCGACATAGCAACATCAGTAAATTCCACCAAATTAAAATTTTTCTACAAACGGCAAAAAATTACAAGGTTTACGCATTGACAACGAAGTGACACTTTTTTCGGATTCTTACATTACTATGTCACCGTGCGCGAAATTAGTGTGTGAAGTATTTCGCACACTGCATGTGAATTAATAGGACTTTTGTATTTGAATCTTTGAAAAAAAAATAAAGCAAAACTCCAAATTATTATTAATTTTTAAATGAATAACAATTTAATACTTTTAAAATAATGATAGAATTTTACAATAACTTGAGTTATTATATACAATATCAACATTAATCGTACAACCAGTAAACGAACCAATATTTATTCCTAAACCAGATAATTCAGGTTCAGATCGAGATATTGCGGTTTTGGGGGTTGAAACACTACCGTTCTCATTAATAAACACGGAGTAACCTAAGACTAACTTTATTCTATGCTTAAACCATCAGTTTGACAGATATAGGAAATAGGTAGTTTAAGCTCGAAATAACCTTCGACTAAATATAATTTTTAAATTCGAAATTCAGTTTGTCGTTTTTGTTTTATAAGTTCATATTATTATTCAGTTTATTATTATTAATTATGTATAATTACTAAGTATTTGTGTTGGTTCAGTGAGTAGTAATTATTTTGCGATGGAAGGAAGATATTATTATTCGGATGATTTGAGAATGATGGAAGGATTGGAAGAAGCAGAGAATATTCGTCCGATCAGAAAAATTAAATGTTATAAAATTCGGGTTAATCCCTCAAAAACATTGTTATGGGAGGAATTTGCAGCTATCAAATCAAAAATAAGATATTTTTATAAATTTCTATTTAATTTTTCCTTTTCTTTTTGTTGCACAAATTTTTCATGTACTTGCGTTGCATAGTAATCTGGAGTTCCTCCTCAGCATGCCTTTTTTTGATTTCTTCAATTTGCAAGTGAATTTCATGCAAAATTCTGAAATACTACTTTTAACATAAAATACAAACTGAGAGATGATTATAATGAGATAACTCGCTATTTTTGAAATTAATGAACAGAGCACTGACACATGTCACAATAAAAAACAGAGCAGATGTCACCATAACGTCACGTTATTGGTCAATTCCTACCATACAACTGTAAATCTTCCTTAAGTCATGTTCTAATCCAGTCATAAGGATAGAGTAACTATTACCTCCTTAGTCGGAGTTTATTAATAGCAATTGTATTACTCCTTTAGTCTCAGAGTAACTAGTCTCTGACTAATCTAAGAGTAAGGGTGGAGTAAGAAATTTTTATTAATAAGACAGTACTAGTTTTTGAGGTAGAGGTGATACCATGTGTTCTTGAAATTTCACAATCTAAAATAATTATTATTGTTGTCAACAACAGCCTCTTTGTTTCCATAGTAACAGTGAAAATTTGACTAGGAAAGAAATTTTAAGCCAGCTCAACACTATTTTCTATAATAAATTAGGCATTTTACTTATTTGAAATATTCTTAAAAGATAGATTTTGACGTTTGTAGGGAAAAATATTGTTTGCATCTCGATCAATTCTCGATCACCAAAGTAACATTTCGCACACTAGGTACAAAAATAACTATTTGACATTGTTTATTTTGGCATCAGATAATATTCTTCTATACATTTTACATTTATATTACCTTTATATATCAGATCGGGTACCTATAAAATTAAATAGTAAATAAATTCCTTAGATGAACGTTGACGCTTATGGTTTACTACCTGACTAGCATCTGTGACCTTTTCGCGTGCTGTCAGACAATAAGAAACAGACTATAGTATGTTCATTGTTCGAAGAATGAACTAGTTAAATTTAGAAAACATTGTCCAATAACAATATGTTTCAATAATTAAATTAGATTTTTAGTTTATTTTTAGTTCTATTTTACGAGACCTGTTTCCAACCATAACACAGTCCAACCAAAGTTATATTTCAAAAGATACGCCATATACAAGAAATTTTAGAAGAAATACGGATTAAAAAGATTTATAACATTTCAATTCATTAATAACCGACAAGACACCAGACGGAGAGATCAAGTAAACAAAATGAGATTTCTTATAAAAAAGTTAAATGAATAAAAAATTGCTGTTTACGCTTCGTCCGAGGTCGACAAATATTTCATGTCGTTTTCAAGGTCAAAGAATGAATAAAAATATGATTTTCAATGACTAATTTTTTATTCAAAAATCACGGACAAGGTAACAAGGTTTTAGATCATAAGCGTATTTAAATTTTTGTCCACGACCACCTAATAATAAGTCAATATTTTACCTCCTAACTAAAGGTATATGGTACCCATATATCAATTGTCGTGAATTATGGTTCATAATACACTGTAGTGTATTATGGTTCATAATTCACGACTAGAGATGGGGGTACAATATGGAATAAACTATTAAATCTGTGTATTTTGTTCAGGAAATTTGTTTCTGACATATATCGTATCTATAAAATATTGTAATTTTTAGTATTGATACTTTTCATAACGATATTTTCTAATATTAAGTATTTTAAAACAATATATTTATAACGGTACGTTGTATTGATACTTTCTACAGTATCGCCCATCTCTATATATGTCAAATTATTTGAAGTAGCTGCCACAACATTTTGAGGTTAGTAATATGCCAAATCGCTACTGACTTTTATTTATTAATAAATAAATTAAGTGTCGTGGACAAAGTATAGTATTCTACTCGCCTATCATAAATTGCTCGTTTAATAATATACTATTTTTTATGGTTTATTTGAATATACATTCCCTAATAATGAATTATAAATAATAAAATAAAATTCAAAGATATCATTTTATACGAGTGAAGTAGGTTGTTGAAAAAAGTTGATTTAAATTGAAGGTCAGTAAACATTGAAGATCCAAATCCAAAGGGTTCGGTGAACAGTTTTTGACTGATTTTACAAAAAACCGATATTACTTACCAAGTTTCAATTGATGGTTCTACTACTACTACTACTACAGAATGTGCAGGCAAGCTTTGACCTAGCCAAACTAAAGTCACGGTTTCGGCACTGAGGCCACTGGCGGGCCCATTGTGCCATTCCTGCTACCTAGTCATCCATGAAGCCGAGCCCTTCAATAAAGACCACAACCTTTTTCAGTGGATGCCTGCTTGTGTCTCCAGGAGCCATGACAGGGACTCCGAAGATTCGCCTGCGTAATACAGCCCAGTGTGGACACTCTAAGAGAACATGAACTGACGTTTCATCAGTCATGCCGCAACCCCTACATAGGGAACTTTCCTCTACTCCTAGATTGTAGAGGTGCTTCCTCATACAGCAGTGCCCTGTTAGGAGTCCTGCTATCTTCCTCAACCTACTCCTTGGTAGTTCAATAGCTGCCCCAGCGGGTCCATCAGTCCATCCCTTCAGTAGAAGTTTGGACTGTCTAGGACCCTGCAGAGCATTCCAATGAGCAAGGTGCTGGTTCCTCAGCCACTTCCTCGACTCCTTGCGTATTGTTTGTTTTGTTAGGCCGAGGGTCGGGCCCGGGCCGCAGAAAGGAGCTGTGCCCCTTCCGCAGCCAGTGCATCCACCATTTCGTTGCCTTCAAAACCAGAGTGGGCCGGAATCCATTCTAGCCGCACTGCGTTCTGACTTGCAAGATCAGCAAGTCGTTCTCGACATTCGTCAGCAAGTCACGAGTTGATGGTATATCCACTCAGGGCTTTAATTGCTGCCTGACTGTCGGTGTATATGGTTATGCGTCGATCCACATAACCTCTGTCTAGGTTTATATGCGCACATTCCAAGATAGC
The DNA here is from genome assembly GCA_910591695.1 of Galerucella pusilla. NCBI lineage: Eukaryota > Metazoa > Arthropoda > Insecta > Coleoptera > Chrysomelidae > Galerucella > Galerucella pusilla. Next base: position 178,024 of record CAJUYI010000061.1, read on the forward strand.
ATATATCTCGGCCTGATATGCAGATACACCATCACCCAATGGTATACAGATTTGTGTCCTTGGGTTCCTAGAGTAAATTCAAGCCCATGCTCTGTCACCAGAGCATGAGCCATCTGTGAACCAGACAGTCCCTTGAGGCTGTGTATTCGTCTCTTTATCCCAGGATTCTCTGTCCCAGATCATAGCCCTGTATGGGGTTGCGAAGTAGTACTTGCGCAAGCATTCGTCAGACGCTCGAGCCAGAACTGGAATATCTTCCAGGAGCCGGAGCTTCTTGACGTGGTTGATGGATGATGGTTTTACACACCTCTATACTTCGGTGGATCGATTGTGGTGCGATCTAGCGGCACGTTTCAAAAGTAGGTATGAGGTAGGAGAGTAGATAACCATAATTTGTAATTAGTGTGAAAGCATCTACATTTGATTCATTTAATAATTTCAATGTGCCATGTTTCAATTGTTAACTAACTAGATATTTCATTGTTCCTGTGGAAACCCGAGACACACGAGATATAATGACAAACAATGTTTTTGGATTTCTCTCTGGAAACTTTGAAATTAGATTTAAATCTCATTTCAAGTTGCCATTACTCTCCAATAAGGCTCCTGTCGAATTCTTTGAGATATTTGCCAGTGTGCTATCGCTTTTTATAGCTCGGCTTAATTATTTGCTACTAGCAGCAGGTCGTCAGCGTATAGCAGGTCTATGATTATTTTTTTTATTATTATTATTGTCAGATTTATATAAATATGAAACATAATAAAAGTGAATACAAAGTTGTGATACAAAATAAATGAGTATTCTATTGAAGATACAAACTTTAGTTACCTATTTTAAGTAAGTAGATACATATATGGAAAGGTTATTTATAAACTAAACGACAGGTAAATCACCCATATTTTATGAATGGAACAATTTTGAATTGAATCTTGATCTTCACAACTATAAATTATTTCTCAAGAGAAAATCTATCTAACAAATTTATTTGCCAAATTTAATATCTTGATAAGTACTAGTTGACATTAGAAAGAAAAAGTGAAACATTGAAGACATGTTTTTGGAAGCGGTTTCTAAAATTAAATTAGATGCCCTCAAGAGAAAAATTATTTCTGATTGACATCCAATGTAGGGGAAATTCAATTATTGAATAGACTTTAAACTTAAATATACATTTTTATTTTCAGTAGTAATAACCCAAGGGCATTGATAATTGTTCGAAAAAATTTTATGACAGATGTCGAAAGCTTGTTGCTTGGAAACAGACCGACGCCGTAGGCGGAGGTCTGTTGCCTATAAGCAACAAGCTTGAGAAAGTTGTCATAAAATTTTTGAGCATTTATCAATGTCCGAGGGTTATTCGGATAGAAAATTTTTTGCTTATTATAGAAAAAGAACAGATCTTAAACAATTTATCTAAAGGTGCAATTAACAAAGGAACAATTAGAAAAGTTAAATGTGACATTTCGAAATATTAAATATTTGAAACTTCAAAGTCGAAATAAATCAATATGCATCCATAGCAACGTGTGAAAACAGCCCCAAGGTCTGTTTTCAGTGTAATGTTGACATGATTGGGTGAAATTGTTCATATGATCAAAAATGAGGAAATTTGATTAGTTCTAGGAACTGTCAAAAAATTTTCAATTTAATTACTGGATATTCAATAATTGAATTTCCCCTTCGTTCGATGTCAGTCGGAAATAATTTTCTTTCTGAGGGTTATCTAATTAAATTTTTCGAGCCCACTTCCAAAATAAAAATTTTCAACAGTAATTACACGAGTGGTGGTAATTTTTTGATAATTTTAACTAGATGCAAGAATCTTTGTTGCTATGGAAACCTCACGAGTGGACGAAGTCCACGAGTGGTGTTTCCTAATAGCAATAAAGACGAGTGCCAATCTAGTTAAAATTATTTAAAAAAATTATTACCAGGAATGTAATTCGGCGTGATTATTTTTTAAACTAATTAGCAAAATGCAAAAAATATTTTTTCTACTAGCGTGCGGAAAAGTAATTTTGTCAAGTTTTTGGGGAGTATACTGACATTTGAATATTTAAAATATATATTTGTATGATTGTAGTTTACCAAATGACTAGAAAATTAATAAATTCATTATAATTCTGCTATAATTTTCAATAAAAAAAAACTTATTCTTGAATCATTTTTTAATGACACTGGTATAAGCCTCATCAAATGAATGTCGAATAATAATAAATAATTTGTTGATATGTGACTTTTCCGCACGCGATTGCTGGCCGAACTCGCTAAAGCGTCGTTCGGCCATCTCAAATAGCGTGCGGAAAAGTATCACTTTTCGCACTAGTTAGGTAAACTACTATAAGTATCTTCATTAAACAGGTTAACTGACAGCAAATTTTTAACGTCAAATAAAAATGACACTGACAAATGTCCGGTACCCATTGGCTTACGCATTCATTCAAACGAAGATCCAATCAATTACACAATTTATCAAATGATATAAAAGCTACATTTGCATATTTTACAAGAAACATTTTCTGTAATAGAATTACTTATAATATGTATGTCAAGCAATAAGTAAATCTCGCGACAAGGTTTTATGTCATAAATTCAATTTAAAATATCTCTTATGAAATCAAACAATTTTATTTTGTTAAATCTACATTGTATTTAAACATAAAGTGACGCGTTTCGCTAACACAGTAGCTTTTTCAAACGAATGGAGGTATAATGAGAAACTTTCTATTTATACAGTGCCTCAATACTAAGTTATACGGATATTTAACAATAAAATTATAATCTATTTACAAGGAAATGGAATGAATTTGTCTAAATATGGGATTAACTAAAGTATTTAAAAAGTTTACCTGGAAACTCATTCACAACCATCCTACAGGAATCTTTCTAGGTAAAAAGGTTTAATAATGGAGAATTGTTAATATCAAGTTGGTCGTTAAGAAGATTATCTGAATATTTGTTTTTATTTATCTCTAGGACTTCTAAAAGATTTAATTTGAAGGATCCTTCTGTGTTAGCGAAACGCGTCACTATATGTTTAAATACAATGTAGATGTAACAAAATAAAATTGTTTGATTTCATAACTTACTATGGATCTACATCAAGTAAAAGCCTCATCTATTCAATTTTTAAAATATCTTTATCTGCAGGAGCCACTTCAAGATCAAAATAATGAAAATATAACTGAAGTAGAATTTGTTAACAACCCTCGTCAAGTAATAAGGTCTGAAAATAAATTATCAACATCTAAGGTGATTTGCGTATTAGAACTTGTTTACTCTATTACAGAGACACAATTCAGACTCCCACTCAAAAAATGGCATAAGTGAACGCCAACTTTCTTACGAACTAACCAAAAATTAGGCATCGTTTCGTATCTATAAATTTTACATTATTAATTTCTTGTCGCTTTCGGATCCTGTAGCGTCTATGTCGACCTTGGAGCCATGACCTGGTTTTCCGTTTCCCGGACTCCGACGCCCTGGCTAAGGTTGGCGGGGATAAAACTAGCTCCGTGCCTCGTCTAAATGCCGTTTACATAGTTTTTTACTCGTTACTTTAGTTTTACTTCGGAAACTTTTATTCAGAATTAATTTATTTGTTATACTTCGCCAAGAACTACCATTGATGTAAATAACTTCAGAGATGTTTCCACTTCAAAGTACATGATTCGTTGGAAAACTACTTTGAACATATTATTGAGAAGCTATATTTCTATAGCAAATACGGAAGTGTTTGTAAGAAATTCCTATTTGGAAATAATAAGCTCTTTACACTCACAAACCAAGTTCTCTAACTTGCTGGAAATAAATCCGGAGATTAAATTCATATTCAGTGGTAGAAACTTGCAGAGAGCTCAACAAAGACTTTAAACAAAATTATTTGTTGCATATTTGGCCTGATTCTATAAGAAAGTGGTTAAAAGAGTGATTAGCGTAATAATGTGGTTAGGGATAAAATTTTAATCACTGGTCTAGTGACGCCATACATGTTTCGGATTCTATAAAACCAAAATCGAACACGGTTATTAAACTTCTGTTACGAACTCACTGATTCAGAAGCCTGTCGCAAACTATGAATGCGACCTTTCTAGAAAGGTTCTTTCGCAGGTAATATCCAGACTGTTCTGGAAACGTACCAGGCCATACAATGGTTTATCGCGAATGTTCTCGATTTATAAAGTATACGCAGAGGTGGAGAATTCCAGAAAGTTCTAGAGAATCGAGGGACTATATTTAAGCGGGTTTTCGAGTGAGTCGAGAAGTTGTTCAGTATACAGTGAATCGGTAAACAGTTTCAGCAGTATACAGTGAGTGAACAGAAAGTGAATGTAAATAGTGTTGAAGATAAATTAGGACAATTATTATACCGAGTGTGTAGTAAATTAGTAGACATTAAGTAGTGTGTATATAAATTAAGTTTTTATAGTGTGCAAGTGTTTCTTTAATAAATCAATAGTAATTAGCCATAGTGAGTGTATAATTTCATCCCACGGTAAAAACAGTTTAAATAAATACGAAAAACATTACACTTCGTACCCTTAATCACCGTGATTAAAGTAGTTTGAATGTATCATGCGAAGTTAGCCGATTCTGGCGTTTTTGACAGAACTTGCGCCACAATGCATTAACGTCAAATTGCAAATTCGACGGGGTTATGTTATGCGGGCACATGTTCTCAGACTACTTTAGCTATTATGTAATTATTTTCAACAGTGAGCACTGTTTAGTGAAATGTTTATGAATGTTATTTTTTTGTTTGCTTTCTGTTTGACAATTTTTTGTTTGCTCAATAAAGTTGTGCTCTCAATCAATATTAATTGTTTTTAATGATAATATTCACAACACAATAATCAACAGTGACTTAAAAATGACGTGCGATCAGTATTTCCCTTGTGTTTGTTAAAAGGAAAGCGACCAATCATATAGGTATAAGTACTATTCTTAGTTGCGACAATTTTCAAAAGAAATCGCTAAAATTTAAGCATTTTTTTCTTATTAAACCATTTTTGAACAAAAAAGTATGTAGGCATACGTCTTTAAAAATAATAAAACTATAATAATAATAATAATAATAATAAACTTTATTCAATAAATAACAATACAAAGGAGTATCTCACAGTAAAATAAGATGAATGAAGGTAATGAGCGATAAGTGCTGTTCCACTTGTTTCGCGTAAATATAAAAAGGTTGATAAAATTATTACATACAATACATACATCACATAAAAGTGTACTTATAACTAGTTCCTAAAAATACAAATGATAATATAATATACTTATAAATAATAAATAAATAATTTATAAATTATAACCGAATAACAATCGAAATAAAAAGAAATACACAACAATACAGAATAATAACAAGTTTCTCCTTGTTTATGCAAGCAGTACACTGTAACCTATTAAGATCATGATTTGTTCAGATCACATATATGCATCAAAATGGCGATGAATTAATTGTCTTGGATTCTCATGAATGAATACTTTCAATGCATTTTTAAATTGAGGTGGATTATATAGATGTTTTTATTCGTTCAGGTAAACTATTATAAAATTTTGGTGCCAAGTAATTGAAGAAACGTTGTGTTACTGTTTTCATCATATAGCGAACTAGGTGTTGATTTCGATTTCTTGTATTTTATGGATGGTTAGCTAGTACTGCTGTTTGTTTTGTGGTGTGATATTTTATAAGAGTGTGAAAGAAGTATAATTATTGTCTGATGTCCATAATATTTGTTTCTAGGTACAGTTGATTAAAGTTGCACTGTCGATCTGAGTTTTAGAAATCGTTTCTGACATATTTCTAGAAGGTTTATGTACGTTTTCGCTGCAGCTCCCCATCCCAGTATTCCATAGCGGATATGGCTTTCCACTAGTGCGTAGTATAGAAGTATAGTGTTTTTAGGAGGTGGTTTGGTAATATGTATTTGAATTTGTATAAAATAATCTGTAGTCTTTTAATAATATATTCAATGTGAGAGTCCCACCTTAAATGTGAATCAATGATGACCCCTAGATATTTAATTTTACTAAGCGGTGAAATGTGATAGGGCTTGTCATTTATACTTACGGTTAAGTTATCGAAAATTGGTAATCCAGTTCTGTTACAGCTAAAAGGGATGTAGTTTGTTTTTTCTAAGTTCACTGTGAGTAATTTACTATTTAGAAAAGATTTTATTTTACTAAAATCGTTTTGTGATTTGTCCTTTAGTGCTTCCCAAGTGTCAGCAGTATAGAGTATAGAGTATTAGCAGTATTACCTACATCACTTGTATTTATCGACTAATTTTGACCCAAAAGGGTAAGGGGACGAATCCATGTATCTATTGTTTTGCACCTAATCTTTTCGGGGCCAATTTAGGTAAATTTTTTCAGGTCGGGGATTAACGAGTAGTGGACGAATTTCGGTACCACCACTAAACGAATCAATCGGTTACACCAAATTTGTCTATCGGATTTGGTATTCGAACGATATATGGCTAAAATATAAAAGGACGATTTATTCAATTTTTCTAAATATATTGAGATTCATGTCACTGTCAACCAGAACGTGTGCCAGCAAATCCGTATATTTTATTGTAATAAAAAATTAGACCATCCTAGAATAACATCACTGCACGTTAATTAACAATTACTTCTTAAATGTATCTAAAATGCCACCGTTTTGTAGGAATCCGGGGAGAAAAAATAAGGTATATTACCAATATTTCCAGCTCTTTTAACGAGGTGAGAGATTATTTAATATATCTCTCTGATGTTTGGATTAGTGCTTTAAAACGGGTCCCCCTCAGTAGATCACTTTAAACTTTGCTTGTCTGTTCTAGACATTTTATCGAAGGTTGGTAAGTGTATCCATAGGGTCAATTCTAGAGGTTAAAAATTAACGACACGCAGTTATATTTTATGAGGTTTCCGTCATTATACTGTATTTGAAAATCAAGAGAGAGTAAATTCCCAGAAATGTTTTGCAGTTATCAGTGTTAAAGGCAGTAAACCATAGACGTGCGTTTTCAAAATTAAATTAATATGGAAATAGAAATATTTAATTTGTCTTAGTTATTTATACCTAGATTACCAATTTTAGATAGATAAACATAATTCGTAAGTATTAATTTAATTTGGGTAAAATGAAGAAAAATTCAATATTATTTTAGGCATTTTGTTTTAGGCATATGTTTATTTACAAAATATGTATATAATATGTACAGATGATTACAATTATTTATAAATTAATATGAGGAGCTAAAAATACAATTAAGTAGGTATATGAGAAGAAAAAACCAACCGCAAGGATAAAATTTGACGAGCAACATGCAAAAAATACGACAATATTAAATCTTAAAAAATAAAAATCTAAAAATAAAATTAAAGTACATAAATTAATAATTTTAAAGTTATGGTTCCTCGCACACTGAGTCAGAAAAGATTTAATCTATACATTTTCATGATTATGAATTAAACTTTAACAGTTGAGTTTTCGAGATATTTTAAAGTTTACTATGCATACAGAATAGTAAAATGGAGATTGTCTCATTTTTAACCATGCGTCAAAATTTGCTTACAGAAATGCTATTTATACCATTCGATTTTTGTTCATAAAACGTAAACACATACGGTTCAACTTCAACCAATAGATTCGGTTGCCCTCCAGAACAATATGGCCGACCGGTAAGTCATGTTTTCTGGAATGATCTACTATTTGTTTTTCATAAATAAGAATATATATTTTCATAAAATTCAAGATAGTACCAGCTGTCTTTGACTGAACATTTTAATAAAAAGTCGTAAGAAGAAAAGAGTGTTCAGCTTTTATCTACTTTTTCGTAAAATATAGATTTTAGCAGAATTTTTGTACAATACAAATTATAGTTCCTCTCTATAGTGAACGTAATCAATCAGAGGCATAATGCAAATGACGTAACGTTAGTAACAAATATCAAGGATGATCTATTGAAAGTAATCAATCATTAGACGGAAAATCACAAAAAGAATTTGGTTCATGATTTTTTCTACTAGCGAAGTACACTTTTCCGCACTCTTTTTGGTGTGGAAAGAGATTTGTTAAGTTTTTGGGGAGTATACCGACATTTCGATATTTAAAAAATATGTTTGTATCGCTGTATTCTACCAAATGACTGAAAAATTAAGAAATTTATTAGAATTCTTTTATAATTTATAATAAAACGAAACTATGTTTCAATAATTTTTTAATGGTCCTAGCACAGTATACCAAAACAACCAGTAGTGCATCTCAGCTTCGCGCATCGCTTGTACGCAATAATTTTATTTGGTCTTGAAACGGCCATTCGGGTTTAGATACGAGGTCCGTATTAATTAACAGTTCTACAGGGAAGGATTAGTATAATTTAAAATTTATGTTTCGAAGAAAAAGATAATTTAGAATCGGCAACAATGGCAAAACAAATTGTAATAAAACAGAGGATATACTTATCGATTTTAAATTTAAATTAATTAGTTAAATTTCATAATCCAATAATATTCAATTACAAATTAAGACTATATTTCATTAAATGTGACGCCAAATAATTAACTTATCCTTATTATCTTTTTTGAAATTTCTATCTCTGTTTTCAAGTGTATAATATAATCGAACTCTTATATACAAATTTATAATAAAAAAAAACAGGAACACAGGGAAATCTGAAAAAACTTTTTTTTCATGTATAAATATGATTTACTTTTACAGTTCTTTGCAGCACAAACTACACCTGCTTTAACTTTATTCATCTTATTTGATGATTGTCACTCAAAAAAAAAATCACACCACGCCACTGCTTACGCGACTAAACCAAACTAAACTGTCCCTAAACCGAAGTAGAATAAACGCCGTCCTTGCTGTACTTGACAGGTTTCTAAACCGAAATGGCGAACTGCGCACAACCGATGCGCGAAGTTGTTTTGGTATACTGTGGTCCTAGTATAAGCCTCATCAAATGTATGTCGAATAATAGTAATAAATTTATTGTAATGTATTTAATAATAAATGTTTCTTTATGTTAACTTTTGGGATTTTCTCCGCATGCTAATAAAAAAAATGTGTACTTAACACGTGCGTAAAGTGCCGACCTCCGCTAAAGCGTCTTTTTTATTGACTTTTGAATTTCCGAAAAGTTTTTTGATAAGAACTGAATTTTTACTTTTTTTCATTGAACAAAAGTTAGAATTTGATTGAATGCCAGTCAGATTCTTAAAATCTAGCAAACCCTTGCTTTTTTGTTAATTTCTCGAAAAACCTAACCTGACTGCACCTAATTCATCATTTGCGCACCAATAAAGCCCCAAATTATAAATTTAATTGCATTTTTTTGAGCTAGGCTGACAATAATAATAGTGGACGATTTGGTCTGCTTACCATTAGGTTGGTTAATACAGTCTACCTACCAAATATGTAACCGCAAAGTTAGGAGTTATCCAAATTTTGTATTGTTCTGTTTTTCAGTTGCGTAGTTATTTTTTTGCACCATAAACGTAAAAACATCATTTAGTGAACAGTCAACATTAATTTATCGCACACCGTTTAGAAGAATACTAAAACATTCTTATCACGTTTTCAAAATGGAAGTCGAGATGGAAACAATAGAAGAAATGCGAGACACGTTCTGCATTACAATATTTTACGTTGCGTCTTGCATTCTCGAGTAAAAAACGAGACTTAAGAACGGATGCTTAAAAATCTACTCCTACTGAATGCAATCTCTACTGAATTTCAAACCTCAAGTATTTGTGAAGGACATAAATTGGATTCCAGGGCGATTCATTCATTCATGGCACAATTATCTTTGGTGAAAACAACATAAATTTAAGCCAATCAAACATGATATTTACAAATATCAATATTTGGATCCAAATACCTGATTTGACGAGCCAAGGTGCAATTTAAAAATAACGCAAGCCAAAACCCATCCTTTCATCATTTTCCTGTCCACAGTGGTACAAGATTTTGGAAATTTTTGGCTTCTGAACCGAATCCCATTAATTTCAAGTTGTCAGTTAAAAATTTCAATATTTTGTTAAAAAACTGTTGAAAATGTCAAGTTCGTACAGTGACTTTGTACTCATCCATATAATTGGAACAACCAATTAAGCTGCAGCGGATTTATTACCTGATAAATCTAAAAAAATATGAGTTTTTAAAGACGGTTTATAGACTGGTGAGACTTAAATTTTGTTGAGAACATTACTGAAAACATCCTCCTAGCGTAGTTAAGAAATATCGAACATATTAAATTCATCAATCTTATGGTAAGAGTAGGTATTCAATGTTAAATGCTTCTGTTTTAATCAATTAAAAAGTGGAAATTCCACAATTTTTAAATTAATTACATCAGTAGGATAACGTCCGCAGAAATTAAATACTTTTACCAGACAGATTTGGAAAATTTTCAATTGCAGCTCCAGGTCAAAGAGGCTGGATAAGGAGATCAAAATTATAGAGAAAAATTGACCGAACCTGTCATTAAGATCGTGTATTTATGCAGCTTGTTTTTTCTGTGTTACCGCGGACTTGGCACTGCAAATCCATACCTTAGATTTTATAAATGACAGTAGTCAAATTTGAAACATTACTTAAGATAATGAATAATAAAATAATGAGAGGAAGAACTAGAACAATTAAAAATGTTTAAAATTTAAAAAGGGCAGGATGTGTGTTGTTAAAAATTATTGCAATAGTGGTTGGTAGTGCACCTAATTTAAAACGAAGGCGTGAATTGGGATCAAGAAAACCAGAGGTGTGAGCCACAATAAACACTTGCGATTCGCAGTAGAGGGCCTTATAGACCCACTCAGCACAATTACATTTTTTGTTGAAGTCATTTTTGAAGTAATCTATTCTGAATTAGTGGGGGAAGTGTTCTTTCGTTGACATGAAAAACAATGTAACAATGCCTGAACCGATGCTCAAAAATATAAACTCCATTAAAAAATTTGTGAAGGTAGATTCCGTAAATTGAATAGAATAGGCTTTTACTTGATAAAGATCCATACTAAACGATGAAATAAAACACTTTAATTTGTTTAAATCTTCATTATATTTGATACTAATTCGCGAACACTCATAATTTTTTCACCTCATCGTTTTCAATCCGAAAAATAGTTATAAGCATGGGGATGTTGAACTATAAGGAAGAGGGATCTACTATTTTGAGAAGATTAAGGAGAGTTTTGGAGTAGCTATGTTGATAAATCTTTTTGTGATAAGTTTTTATGTTATTTTATTTTCAAAACAAATTTCTTTTACAACTTACTGGGTGAGCTAACAATCTTCAACATTCACCAAAAAATGCCAATAAAGGCTTTCTATCATTTGTTAAACACAAATCCGAAAGAACACTTTATAATAGTTCATACAGAAAAATGACTTCAAGTTGTAGAATAAGGACATTAGTCTCTAGAGCTATATTTTGCACCAACCTAAATTGAGGAGTATTTTGGAAAAAATCCAGTGATATAATGAGCCACCTAGCGGAAAGCTATGGAATCAAAAACATTTTTAATCATTTTTTTTATAGCCGATTCACTCATAAGAGTTTTTCCCCTAACTTTAGGACATGCGGTTTCCGAGATATGGTACATCGTTACTCTTATTGAATCACCCGGAAAAATTTCGTTCAGATCATTGTAATAGGAATCTACCAGGTCTGGTAGACACTTGGTGCACAAAGTGAGCTGTAAGTTCACCACATCCTACATAGGTACTTGAAAATACATGTTCAAAACCACCCAAACTCTACTGGCTGACTTGTTAGGGTAAGGTAAGATAGTTACACACTGTAGGTTACACTGATGTCTTCTACTAATGTATGCCACTGCCCTGGTGTTTGTAGATGCGTGTGCCCCTTGCATGCTCGCTGCGTAAAAGACGCTAGTCTGCCAAGGCCGTCAAACAAAAAAAAAGCAATTTAATGCAGAAGTATTCTTATTGTTTTTACTAACTTGATCATTGGGTACTAAATTATTTCATTTTAATCCGCCACATTTAAAATAACCTATAAACATTTTTTGAACTAGAACTAGATCTTCTCAAATTTCACTTAAAAATTTTATAAGTTGCCACTGTGCATTAGTGTTAGTTAATTACTGAAAGTAAAGTAAACTAAATTAATTAGTTATTCAGATAGTATCAAATGTTCAGTAGACACTTAGTTAATTTAGCGCTGTCTAGACGCAAAACTGATTTTTCAACTTTTTTTTCCTGTATATTAACCAAAACGTAGCATAAACATGCGAAACCTCGTTATGAATAATTTGTTGGACGACACCCAAGAAATTTTGTTCAACAGGATCTTACTTTTGCAAGGGCCGACGATTCAGAATTGGAATAGTGCATTTCTCGAGACATAGATGAATGCTCTAGTGAGAGCGTTCCAGTTAAAATGTTTATTAATAACTTCCAGTTTGCGACAACGAATATTTCTATACGTACAGAACGTTCTTATGATACATTTTCAAGATTTGAGGAAGCACAAAACATTGATTTTTTCTTGGAATGTGTTCCGGTTATCAACGAAAAAATGTACATGTTTTAAAATTGTATTCAAGTTTTCAATGCCTATACAGAAGGAATAATTTGTTTTTTTTTTTCGGGTATATCTTTGTGTTTTTTCCACATCATAAGCAATGGACAACTAGAGGAGCACATACTTCATCAAAGAATCTAAAATCATTTAAATACATAAAAAATTCACACTAAGAACACTTAGATTTATCTCGAAAAGGAAATTTACAACCTCTTAAGCTGACAATAATAATGAAATTTACAAACTCAATTGATTTTCTTGGTCTCCATAATGACGATGCCCTTAAATGGTTGGTACAATTTTCAGAAAAAAGTATCCTCCAAAATAACTTACTTCTATATATGTATCAATCTCAATTTGGCTATGCCTAATCAATTTTAAAAAATACAAAATCTCAACTTTGTCCTTTTTTCTCTTATTTTTTGGGAATCAAACCACAACAATGTTTTTTATTTTTTATTTCGACGTTTCGGTATCGTTCCAGCTACCGTTGTCAAGATTAAATAGTAATAAAATAATTTTTGGTCCTTATCTGACCAAAAATTATTTTATCACTAGTTTGATTCCCAAAAATAAGAGAAAAAATAATAAGTAATGCCACAAGGAACTTACAGAAGATACTCAACTTTGTCCGCTCTATTTATTTTCGAAACCGTCTGTTTGGTTTGAAAGCACATTTAATTGGATTTTTGAATGGTGTCATCAACCAGGGCTCTATATCCATATACATATCCACTATCACCGACCAATACCGCGTTCTGTGATGTATGCATAACTTGTCCAACGTGGGAGTTTTGCCAAATTCGGGCATCGTACACAGATCCAGGCCAACAAACGTCAACACTGGTAAAACTTTCTTTTGTATTATACCAATCGCTGTTGGAAAGCGATATTTTGTTTGCCATAATTCCTTTGCCTGCAGGATTTCAATTTCAGTACTGGGAAATTTCATCCGATTATCAGCTTTTGCAACAATACGGTCCACACAGCCTTAACAGTAAGTGATACTGTACCTTGAGTTACTCCAAGCTCCTCTCCGATTCCACGTTGATAACCAGGATCGGCTAGGTATCGCAAACATATCTTCATTTTTTGCACTGCCATAGCAAGAATTAATCAAAATTGTCAGTTGGAAACCATTCTAAGAAATCTAAGGTACAGTTTCAAATTTAGATTATACTGACATTTACCGAAAATATGCGGCTCTTCGTCCAAGCTATGCTAACAGTCGCCGATTGTTTTTGAAGTATCAAAATAAGAGATGTTTTAACCAAGTTGTTGGAATAAATAGTATTGGAAAGATGCCTAGCTTAATAGAAAAACACCTAAAATTACCAAATCCTGATGCCTACACGGGCCATATTGTTTTCGGAGAACATCAGTCACACTCCTTGCTAATACGAGGGCCGATATATGAGTTTTGAAGCGACATGGAGGATGGAAATCTTCGACTGTGGCCGAAGTATACGTGGAAGATTCTATCAACAATAAAATTCAAATATCAAATGAAATTGTGAAATTTCAGGACCAAGTGCTGTCACCTCTACGGCAGTTGCTTGCAAATCAAAATGGATAGTCTTCCAACTCCCAAAACTACGATATCACGAGCTGAATCTGAGTTATCTGGTTTAGGAATAAATATTGGTTAGTGCACTGGCTACATCATTAATGTTAACATTGTAAATAATGAATAAAATTAGGTAGTGTTGAATTTTCTCACAATTTGAAAGCCTTAGTTATTATTATACATTAATAAATAAATGATTTCTTTGATTTTTGCTTGGTTGAGGAACATAAAGGTTAAAATATAAAAATCCCAAATAGTTTACATGCAGTGTGCGAAGTAAGTATTTCGCACACTACTTCGCGCACGGTGTCATAGTAACGAAGGAAAATGAAAAAAAGGGTCACTTCGCATATTGTTGTCAATGCGCGAACCTTGTCATTTTTTGACGTTTGTAGAAAAATCACATTTTTATTGCCGTTGCTGAGTAAAGTCTGGGTTGCTATGTACCTTTTCTGGTACCTGTTTAGTTCATTTGCCATTTTTTATCCTTTATCTTGAGATTAAGTTGTTTGTAGAACAGATTAATCTGTGTTTAGAGATATTTTCTAAAATAATGAAAAGTGATGAAGAAATGTTTAACACCCCCCGAAATTAAAGAGTTGGCAAAAGATGCAGCATAATTATAATTTGTTGTCTACAAAATCCAGAAAATTGTATGAAATATTTTTTTGGGTATCCTCATTGTATTTTCTTACTTACTTCATAGTTTTAGTTCTTTAATAAATTCTATCTACAACTGCCATATAACGGGTACGATTTGACACTATTTTCAATGTCATAATGACGTATATTACCTCAATAGTGCGTTTTTGAATACATTATCTCAATAGTGCGTTTTTGAAATCATTGCCGCACTAGTGTGATAATAAGAATAATGCCTAGGCATTAATAATAATGTGTACTACCTAGTCTCTAAAACTGACGTTTAATGTCGGTAATAAAAATATATTTTCCAAAAATCACTAGGAAATGTTGACATTGGAGACAAAATTCGTTAAAGAAAAAATAAAGATTTCTTTTTACTGTATATTTGCATATTCGTAATTGTACTTTTCTCTTGATTTCTTTGGCAATAATTCTAATGAAGCAGTATTCACTGCCTCAACCAGCTCTGGAGGAGTCTCAGAAATGGAAAATTTATCATCAATTATCATTTTACTTTCGAGAACACCAGCAATTATATGTGTATGCAATTTAACCTTAATACGTTTCCATAGTAACCCAAGTAATTTTATTAAGAATTTCAAAGCACCATTTATTTGAGAATAAAATTATCCACGATTTTTTCAAAATTAATTAATATCTGTCGAATTTTAAGTGATTTGCGGAAAAATAGTATGTTGCTGGGCCATCTAAATAGTCGTCCAGGAATGTTGGGCTTTTCCTACTCGGTAAACAATGTACTATTTTTTCAGTTACTTAAAAATGCAGTGAACATGGATTGCAATGATTTAAAAAGAAAGGTTGAAATAATTTTACAGCAACTATGAGGACTGTCCCATATTTGTGAAGTAAAGCGCAAAAATGTGAAATCTATTGTTTCTGCAAATGACTCGTAAGGTAAGGTAAGGTAAGGTAAAGATCGTAAGGACGGTAGCAAAAAGCAGAATCTGGATGACAAAAGGTCTAAGGACGTCGTAAATTAGCGACACCGATGCTTTTAAAAAAAGTCTAAAAACAGAACAAACACATTTTGGCAAAAAGTTTAAAGGACGACACAAAAATAAATTGCATCAATTACGGGAATATGAAGTTTATTTTTTTCACGTCCAGACTGAAAAAAGTATGTTTTTTTTAAGCTTTTCAGCAAAAATATTTTTCGTACCAAGTTGAATTGTTAATTTTGTCTAAAATATTATTCACCGATGCCAACGTGCGTCGTTTATTTATGGCAATTTTTGTTTATTTGTATTTATGAAGTTGTGCAGTAATTGAAGGTTTTCTGCTTCGAAAGAGGTAAGACCACTAAATCAGCAGGTTAACCCACTGGTCACTGGCCCAATGGTTAAACTCTGTTTAACCACCATTCAGTGGTTAAGTCTTTTTGCGTTGTAGCACAATGTGTTGATAAAGGGTTACGTGATCAATGGATTTCAGCTGACATTTCAACCTTTCGTTTGCGTTATTGTCATTTACATTTAGTAATTCAATTTCATGCTGTGTGTTTTAGAGTGTTTTTGATCGTATTTGGTCTGTGAAATGAGGGCTGTATAAAATAATTTGACTTCAAATGTTTGGAACTTTTTGGAACTTTAGTTCTTTACGTCAGGTTATGTTTGAGCGACCGGGGGTCGCGACGCAAAAGATCTGACCGTTACGTTATGTTACGTTGCTTCGTTATGTGCCTTGCTTGGCTTGCGTGCGTGTTCCAATCAATCCAATCCAAGTAAAATTTCAAGATATGCCTCGTTCTAATTATTGCCTCTAATAAAATATACTTTTCACTATAGACAACAAAATTCTGGCATATTAAGATTTTGAAATGGAAGTTGAATTGAAAATATATACTAACTGCATAAGAAGTACAGAAAAATACTATTCCAAAAGCCGAACGGAATAACACGTTCACATAATAAAACAAAATTTGTAATTATAGAAGCAGGACATTAGACAAAGAAAAGAAATTGAAAAAATTGAGCAACTGATTACAAAAAGAGTTCGAGTTGTCATCAGACGATTGAAAAGGTAAAATGGATTAGGAAGACGTATGTTAAAATGAATGCTTACCTATTTTTCCATTTGGGCTATAAGGATCATAACTTCCTGATGACATCGGTGATGGATATCCATTACTAATAACCGTATAAGTTTGCACGGGTGGTCCGGGCGACGGGGTTAACGGCGGCACGGTATTACCACTCATTGTCCCGGGACTAGGTGAGCCTAAAAAGTCTTCGGTACGTGTGACCGATCTTTTATTAATTGGCTGCGCACCTTGCGTAATATTCACGGAGTTTGCAAAAGCGCTGAAAGCTCCAGCCCCATTACTCGTTACGATGAGCCCATTATTAGATGTACCCATCAGGCCATTATTAGTGGCCGTTAAGAGGTTGCCAACTGCGATAGTAGCACCGTTCACAGTGGTTGGAGAATAGAGCTGGGGCTCGGATTTAACATGCAACACGTCATCGTCTCGGTAGATCATCTCGTGTTTGATGTCCATGTTGCGCACGTAACTGGAGGGGTAGAGGGCCTGGAAGATGGTGGTCATAGAAAGGGGTTAGGGATACAGTTTCAATGGTGGTTGTCGCGACATTATCCTATCACACTCTGAAACAAAAGAAAAAGGAAAAATTAGTAAATATTTTCACATCTATAGTACTGAGATATTTGAAGTATTTTAAAATCTAGTTAATATTAATTTTGGTTAACAGTAAATACAATTGCCCAAAACTTTGAGTACACAACAACAACATCTACTACTTCCATACCTATTACACAAGTTTTCATATTATATTCCTTAGAAACTATTATGCTTCATCAATATTTATTATTTAACGGTAGGGAAAAGTAGGAAGGCAGGTAATGTAATGTAGCCTAAAGGCAAATTACAGATACTTGATATCATTTTCTGTCCACATAACCCAATTTACCTTTATCCTAAAGTTCCTCCATTTAAAGATGAGGTTGATAAGGTAATACTATAAGTATTTCAAAATAATCTGATTATACATCGATAACTTGTTGCATAATTACAAAGAGTGTCAGTTTGTTTCAAACTTTTTTGTAACTAAAAAGCTAATTTCCGATCATTTAGCCTGTATAATTACCCTAGAAATAGATATAGAGTTGTCAAAAACTAATCTATCCACAAATAGTTATACCAAGACTATAGTCAGATGGGATCCCCTGAAATCAAATTCATATAAAAATATAATCTTATTATAACTTCAATTTACAATTAAATTCACCTGAAGAACTAGATTACCAATTAAATGAAGCAATTACATTAACAGTAAAATTTCTAGGGATGGAAAAAAAGCAAACCTTTAATAACTTTGTAACTCCAAAATCTAAACCTTGGTTTGATCAATCTTGCAGGGAAACTAAGAAACTTTTAAATAAAGCTAAGAAAAATCTAAACAAATCAAATCTCGAAAAAACATTGTGTTAAAATATAGGAAAACTAAAAAAGAACATAAACAATTACTAAAGAGTAAAAAGTACCAATATGAGAAAAATATAAGATTAAGGTTGGATACCATCAACAACCCTAAAGAATTCTGGTTCTGGTTATGGCTAATTATTATAAAAATTTCTATGGGCCAACGCCAAATACAATCCACTTCTTAGATGCTATACACCCTTATTTAGACACAGCTTTTTCAAACCCGGAAATTTTTCAGACTTTGATCCAAACAAAAAATAATAAAGCTTGTGGAGAAGATAACATATCCAACGAATTCTATAACAACCTACCGTTGAACTGGATAATGCACTTGAAATCTTTTTTCAATACATTTTTTTTGGAAGAGGAAATACCTTCCTCTTGGTTCAACATAAAAATGATCCATTTCCATAAAAAAGGACCAATTGATGATCCAAACAATTATCGTAGTATAGCTTTAATCAATCACAAAACAAAATTATTCACGCAACTCATTAATAACAGACTTACAAACTTTGTCCAGTGCCATTAACTACTTCCAGAATGCCAAGCGGGTTTCCGCAAAAACAGAAGCTGCGATGATAATATATTCATTTTAACAACTATAATAAATAACTATTTACGGCTCCCAGCTAGAAAATTGTTCGGTCTATTTGTGGATTTTAGAAAAGCATTCGATACAGTAGGACACAGCCTTTTATGGGAAAAGCTATTTGCTAGTGGAATAAGCTCTAAGATCGTGGGAATTCTAAGACTATTGTATAGTTCAGCGGTTTTATTTATTGAACAAAACGGTACAAGAACAGAAAAAATTAAGGTAACCAAAGGCGTTCTGCAAGGAGATACCCTAAGTCCTTTAATTTTCTCTTTATTCATTTCAGATATAAATCAATATTTTAGAGAACATGAAGCCAAAGGTGTAACTCTTGATGATAATGAAAATGTTATTATGTTACTTTATGCAGATGATTTCGTAATACTTGCAGAATCCCAAATAGAGTTAAAAAAAAACCTTAAAATTCTTGAATTATATTGCGACAGTCTTAAACTCGACGTTAACCCATCGAAGACCAAAATAATTATTTTCCGTAAAAGCCCAAATATTGGCTACCAACTCCAATTTAGGTATAAACATGCTGTTATAGACCTGACAAATACATACGAATGGGAGTTATCTTTACTTTTAACGGATAATTTGCAAACAACTTAAAGCAACGCCAACAAAAAGCCAGATTTTCTCAAGGTGTGGTATTGAAAACAATAAATTATTCACAAATATCGTCCCTTGAGACCATAAGAAAAATATATAAGAATGTGGTGATTCCTACTTTTACATATGCTAGCAGCATATGGGCTCTTCGTTACCTTGAACAAACAGAGAAAGTGCAAAATAACTTTTGGAAAAATCTTTTATTTTTGCAGATATCAACAGGGGCACATATAATCAGAAATGAAACTAAATCATGTAAGATAGGATATCATATAATAAAACAAGCTGTTGAACTTCTCAGAATAAAAAGTTTTACTAGGTTCCCTTATTGTTTGTTTATAATAATATTGTATTTATGTTTTTTTTAATCTTTACATGTGTGACTACTTATTTTCAGGTCACTCTCCTTGTTCATGTAATGTATGTATGAAGGAACAATAAACCTATTACTATTATTATTATTGATTAATGCATGCCAAAATATTCAGTGTGTTTTTCACTAATATTGCAGTAATTTTGGTATTGCAGCCTCTAAAAATTAAAATCACATTATCTGGCATACTCCCTTTATGTTACAAAAGCAAGCGCGAGCAAAATTTTTTTTATTGAATGTTCTCCATTTTCGTAAAGTTTCTATAAACTTGTGATAAGGTGAATTGGATCTAAAACTGAGGTTTGATACGCTGTTAGCTGGTGGATTTATAGGATCATTAAAATTGTTGTTGGGGCATATAGACCAGGGAGTAATTTTTAATGATTTGGAAAATCTTTTTAAAGTTAGTCTTGAAAGTAATTCAATATAATATCAAAATGTCTTCTATTTAATATATACTCTATAGTAACTTCTATTAACTATGGAATTTTTGAAACATAATTTTGTAATTCATTTTTGTTTTAAATAAAAATGACAGTTAACGAAATCATTAGTCTCTTTTACCTTTATGATGACACGGTACAAAGCTATTTTTGTTCATTGCGAAAAAATTCAATTTTTTAATCTCAATATTATTAGAATATAGTAGAATATGATGTATAGACCATCCCAAATGTGACTAATGACAAGATGATAAACTAGTTTTGTATGTATCATAATAATTTTTTGAATTTTTTTGATTGTCATTACTTCAATTGTTATTATCCTCGTCTTCTGAGTAGATTGCACTATAGGAACATTGTTGAAATGAGTATGGAAGTTAGAGGTAGGGTGAATCATCTCTGTTACAAAAGAAATAATCAAATTAAGGTGTACCAAAATACCGTTTTAAAAAAGATTTCTCCGATCAGTCTTTATCCAGCAGATGAATATAGTATCTGCTTCCTGCAACACATGAGAGCCACCTATATGTTTTAGATGCTGATTGACACTTTTTGAGAAAGGCCAGATGTCCATTTTCATCTCTAACCTCATTGAATATTCGAGAGAAGATTCATTGTTAAATTGATACTCGATACTTATGAAGAAATATTTTCACCTCAGGTGAGTATCTCCCGAGGGATCTCCTAATCCAAAGTCTGGTGATATTCCTCCATTACTCCAATCAAAGATTTTTCGTAAATTAGCAAAGTCGACAATGACATTATATTATGGAATTAAATAAAAGCTAATCAAAACAGATTTAAGTTCAAGTTATACTGTTTCTAAAGTAAATGTAAAGAGAGAGATTTTTAATCTTGTTATACTGTAGTTAGGTCACTTTGCTCTTCTTTTGTTTAGCAGTAACCTTTTTTCACATGTCTTCACATTGACTTTAGAAAGAGAATATTTCACTATGTTTTGTTTAAGAAAAAGATATGGTGTACAATTAAGGTGTTCGGCATTTTTTTCCTGTGTTTCTTTTTTGGTTTTGTTGATACACAGATTGGGCAAATAATTATGTTACGTATAGCCATTCTCTGAGTGAAAAAGAGAACAGAGAAAAAATGTCGTATTCCCCTCTCCGGAGAGTGTATCGAGTCCAATCGAGTATAGAGTAGTGGGTGTTTAACGGAAGGGAAGTATTTCGTTCTCTCTTGGACATACAGAATTTTATGTATAAGTTCTCACTGTTGAGATTTTACAAACGGAAGATAAATATTTGCTGAACCTGTATATATCACGAGATGCTAAATAATCATCGGTTATGTTGAACCAACGTTGTCAAATTTATGATCTCATATGTCAATTGTCATTTCATATCATTTGTGTAGTTTCTCGTTGTGTTGTTGTGTACATCAATATTGTCAATGAACTATTTCATTGGTACATGTGTGGTTATCAATAAATAAATAAATCAAAATATTTGCTTTTTGCTGTTGTAGTCGTTTGCTAATTGGAATAATCTATTTTTTATAGTAGTTATACGATCTGTTGAAATAATGTCTGGGGATGTCCCAGTGGTTTATGTAAAAAAACTTTCGCCAATGAATCGTCTTGCACAAGACATCTTAAAGAGGTTCATGATTTAACAATAATTAAGGATGACTTTCACAAAAGAAAGCCGGAAAAGGGAGATAAAAATAACAGTGCCCTTATCAAGTTTAATCATCGTTGTTTGGAGCAAGCCTGTAATAGGGATTTTCAATCAAATGCGTTGTTAATAAAACATTTAAGTACAGAACATGAAATGTTACATTTTAACATTGAGCAAATATCCCCACAAAATTGGCAAGGTATGTATGGATTTTTATCCTACTTTACAAAATGCAGTGCACCATATGTGTATTGCTAAAGATACTGAGAGATTTAGAAAGTATTTTAGAAAAATCTACTTTAACAATTTTTTAAAATGGGCATATTGTTACAGAGATAAATCCATAATTAATACCAATATGCACCTTGAATCAATGCATAAGATTATTAAATATTTCTATCTTGAAAGGAAAACAGTCAAGCGTTTAGATAAAGGACTAAATGCAGTACTACAATATGTGAGGGATAAAAGCATTTAACGGGTAATAAGGTTGACTAAAGGAGAACACACAAGACAAACAACAATGTTATCACATTATCATAGACAAGCAGTCAAGCAAAGTATGGGTTATGTAGTTAACAAATTTGATAATTACTGTAAAATAATAAGAAATGAAACTGAAACATATTATGAAGTACATAAAAGACTGAACACAATTTGTTGTAAACAAATGTGTACCATTTGCCAAATATGTATTCACACATGTTTACGTGTACATGTGAATATTTTAAAAAGAACACATTCATATTATCCTTTCCAAGTCTAACATCTTCCAAGATGATTCAGTAGATTGTAGTACAATTCCAGAATTAAATAATTTAAATGCATTTTTGAAAGTTCTTCCTTAACAAAGTAATGAACCTTCAAACACTAAGCATAAGCAGCTAGATAAAATAAAATCGCTATTGGCCCATTTAAGTGTCTCTGATTATGATATTCTTGAAGATTCCATATTAAATCAAGTTCACCATTATTTGAGTATTGCAAACAATTTAGTAAAGTGCCAAAATTCTATTAATCTAATTGACTATCATCCAACAAACAATTTACAAACAAAAAGGGTAATACAACCTCAACTAAGGTTTACTTCTACAAAAAAGAAAGAAGCTAAGGCTACTAGCGCTCTGGCTAAACCTACAAGTCAAGAAGCATTGGGCATAGTAGAAAATTTAAATATATTTATATCTGTATCACCAACTTATGATCACACATATATTGATGAAGTTGTAATAATGCATGTTTGTTTATATTATAAATAAAGAATTTATTAAATTTATTAACTTTTTCATTTAGGTATTTACCTATTTCTATTGCTCTTC
This sequence comes from Galerucella pusilla, assembly GCA_910591695.1. Classification (NCBI taxonomy): domain Eukaryota; kingdom Metazoa; phylum Arthropoda; class Insecta; order Coleoptera; family Chrysomelidae; genus Galerucella; species Galerucella pusilla. Next base: position 201,221 of record CAJUYI010000061.1, read on the forward strand.
ACATTCTTTCAAAATTATGAAAACAATCCCACACTATTCAGTAAATTTACATACAAGTAAAGAGGGTTTATTTAATTCAGTTAATTTTAGTTATGATTTCTGTATTTTTATCACGTTTTTGTGAACTTACGATTAAAAAAATTAAATTTAACCTTTTATAACTCCCTTAATATGCATTTGACGAACCGTACCTACTTATTGGAACTTTTTCACCTGTAGAAGTGCTATTACCCCCGAATTTTTTCACATCAACTAAATGAAAACCAGTATAGTTGTTTACACCAACTACATAGCCTACGGTTTTTTTATATTTCTTGTTACATTACCAACCCTGCTTGGCTCTCAATATTCTTATTTTCAAAAGTCCCG
>CAJUYI010000061.1:227142-277653 GCA_910591695.1 Galerucella pusilla
AACGTTTCAAAATTTTTCGTTCACACTTCCAATCGTTTGTAAACGAAACCTTTGCTGAACGAAATATTACAGAATACATGCCTTAAGGCGGGCGGCCACTGCGAGCGAAACGAAACTAAGCTAAGCGAAGCGAAGAGAACGCGAACTAAACTAAACTACGTTAGTGCGGCCACTGCGAGCGAATTTCGCTTATCTGTCAGTTGTTGTTTTGTTTTGCTTGCAAGAATACGAACTGAGACAATTCCGATTATCAACTAAATGGGCAAAAACCTCGCTCGAATCTGACATGAGCTAAAACGAACGAAACGAAGATAAGATTTCAAAATTCGTTCGCTTAGTTTCGTTCCGTTTCGTTAGAGCCTCCGCACACGGGTCGTTTGGCATTCGATGTGGATGCGTCTCGAAGTCGAAACGTTTCTCCCTCCATTCCACTTCGTAGGTAATGTAACGTAGGTCCACCAACGGGTCGATTTGCGGTCGATCGGTAGTGGAATTGATTGCGTCTCGATCGTCAGTCGAACCCTGCGAGCTGCTGAGAACGGGAAAGTTCGAGTGTGACGATAGTTTCGCTTGCAATATGGATGTAAGTACTTGGATTTAATTAAAAAATGGAATTTCTCCAGTGATTGAATTACTTTTTCTTGTAACTTGTAACACTCTTTAGAAATTCTATAGAATGCTAAAATTTTTTTATCACTTTCCTGTAATTCTTTTGCAGCAACAAACAACCGACAATGAAAATTCCGCTCTATGTACGGATGTATCCATAATCTCCGTTTCCTTTTTTTTATCCGATGGTACATATGAAAAATAACAGCGTCCCCTTCATCACTTGAACCACTCATTATAAAAAAGGACTGAACTTGTTGGGAGACATACGCGAACTGAGAGATAAAAATCGCCCCGTGTACGGTTAACCTCCGATTGCATCGCATAGTTCGTATGTGACGTTCATTCCGCTTCGACTTCGAGACGGATTCGCTTCGAGTGCCAATTGACCCGTGTGCGGAGGCTCTTACAGTGGCCGCGGCTGCAAGTACGAGAGCTGATTTTCAGGAAACTTATCTTCGCTTAGCTTAGTTTCGTTTCGCTCGCAGTGGCCGCCCGCCTTTAATCTTCGAATGTAAAAAAAACTGCTACATTGAAAATTAAACTCCTAGGATTCGAGATTATGCAGATTTTAAAAATATGTATAACAGATTCAAGTTTAAAACAGTTGAAGGTGCATCCTGATCTCAACATTTTACTCCGAATGAACCGAACGTGCAGCGCGCCCACGAACGAATTCGACTAGTCAGGACGTGTTTGAACAGAACGCGCCAAACAGTCGGCAGTCCGTAAATCTGGCACGCACAAAGGCGTGGTGCGTGGTGCGCAGTCGAGATCATGAATTTATAGCGTTCGGACCATTTACAGCATTTTTTGAATAATTTCGAACCTGATAATGATTTTTTGAATGAATGAAAAATTGAAATTATTTATGTTAAAAAATAAACCAACAATACAAGTGGTACCTTTATTTGTTCCTTTAATTCCTGAATTGGAGCGTTGCATGCTTCTTCAATTATAATACTAATGCGTTGTTTTGATACTTAATTAATATTGTAGGCTGCTATAGGACCATTTGTTTTATTTATTCGTGAGCGCGCGGCGCGTTTGGTTATTCGTTCGGTGTAACATGTTAAGATCAGGACCCACCTTAAGAAGAGCCATGGAACATTGTTTAACGAACACGGAATGATATTCATTTCATAGAGCAGGAAAAGAGGAATTTCATGCGAGTGATGTACTAAGGATCGAGAAAATTCCTATTGATTAATATCATTTCCACTGGTACTTTTTGGTCAAGATTTGAATAGTCATGTATGTTGCTTACATGTTTGTTTGATTTGACATTTCATAGTATGTAATCCGATACGGCAATTAAATTTTGATCAAATCAAACGGGAAAGGTTAGGAAATAGCAATTTTTTTACTAAAACAAGACAAAAATTCAAGCCAAATCTTAGATGGATTAATTTATATTGCTCTGTCTACTGGAAAGAGAAAACGTACTCTAACAAATAAATTGTTTCATCATTCAAGGAAATAAATGCTTAATCAAAGATTCCAGATTTGCCCACGTACAAAACTGTGAAGACGGTTAATCAAATACGTGATATTTCATGATGTAATAACTGCATATAACCTTGAACTCATTGCATTTGCACTTATTGTCTAATTTGTAAGTCCTTGAAAGTCCTACCAGCATCCGACATCCCGCAAATTAACCTGTTGTTATTTTCAGAGCCGTAGTTACTGATTTACTTATATTTAAAATGTGTAGTACAAGATTCATACCTAATAGGCTGTGATTTTGTTTGGATCAATAAACTCTCATTTATTATTTTTCGACGGTGCCTCCATAAGTATTTTTGTATCATGACCCGTTAGACAACCAGTAATAATATTAGCCGATTTCTACTGATATTCAGTAGTTCTTCGATCCGATGAACATATCCCTTACTCCTTACTGTGTATAGTGGACGTAATATTTAATGCAGCTATCTAATCGGATATCCCCTTTAAGTTATATTGCGGACTATGACGGTATCGTATCGAATTACAGTCGAACAAAGAGCCGACAACTTCAAGTTCGCACAATAATATTACGGCAAGTATACCTGTGTAGGAGTACTCCTTAGCTTATTCATTCACAATAATTTTAATCTAGAGCGGTCGGTGAGTTCATTTCGTTCTTTCTAACATCCCTCCACCAGTCTGGATGTTATACTTTATTTCAATTTGACTTACGACAACATAAGACCAAAACCCACAGCCGAATGTCGTTACTCCGACAACAATAGCAGTATCGTACTAGCTTCTTCGGAATCGAAAAGATAGTGCCTAATAGCCAAACAGTATTACGGCTTCCCTATAGAACAGCAAAAATTCTGAGGTATCTAGTTCTGAAAACGTTTCACCCACATTAAACTCAACTGTTATACAGATAATTATATAGAAATGTGACAAGTAATATTTCTATAAGCTGAAAAAATTCGATTCGGAATATTATTAAGGTTGAAGTTACTTATCGAAATGGTAATCTCACTGTAGCACACTTAGTTATTAATTTAAATGGAGACGATAGTGATACTGAACTAGATTTGGATTAAATAGTTAGTTGTAAATAATACAAGTATAATATATATTTTTTATTTTTCTCTATTTACTTCCAGTTTTTTGTTTTATTTAAAGTCATATTACATGTAGGTACTTACATTTCTGCTTTTCGATTTTATTTCAATTTTATATCAGTTATTATTTAAGAAATGTAACTCTGATACCTTCCACTCTTGCATATGTACCAGAAATTGATTGTTGCCATTTTCCGTTCTACATTTTCGTATACTTTTTCGGACAATTTCGATAATAATAGTTTTTATTAACAAAAAAATGGAAACAAAATATTTGTACAAATAATTCATATTATTTTATATATTTTTTAGGAAAATCATAAAGCTGCTACATATACAATTACTTTAATATATTAATTCAATCAACTTTACTTGGTTGATTGGTTCACAATAAAATTCAGTCATACAAAAGATTTGTTTTTAATGTTCATGCTTTGATATCTTTTTATTATAAGTCCGTTGCAAATAGAAAAGATCCCCTTTCAACAATCGAATTATTTTACAACCCTTTCCTCTTTACCACATCCGTTCTTTTACTCTTTGAACATCAGGAAAAAACAAAAACAACTAGATCGAGGTCATCTCTGGGATTTTGCAGGATGCACTCGATGCATCCCTCTCTTTCAACCCCCTACAACCCTTGTTGCCTACATTATTGTGAAGGCCATGCCCCAGCGTTACTAAATGGGTCACCCAGCGACATCGACATTGCAACGAAACCGGGACAAACGCGAGGTTGCCAATTACCAACAGAAATCTTTGTCATATAGTTATTCAGTATAAATTAGTTCCAAGTAATTATATTAGGTATGGTTTTGAATAGTTTAAATAGTTAGAGCATACTTCATTAAATAGAGAATAAAGAGTATACAAATTGAAATTGTTATTGTTTATTATTAAAAGTATTTTATTCAACAAAAATCCAATATCACACAAATTTGATTTTTATTTTCTAATCTGTTTCCAAAGTACCCAAACTAAAATTGACTTTTATATATTGTTAATTCTAACATTATTGAAATACAGTGTACTCAATATTTTTATTAATTTAATAATTATTTGCGAGATAAAACTAGTACATTTACTTCTAGTGTCTTGCAGTTCTAGGTCCAATAATAATCAAAATTTACGGAATTTATTGAATGTATGAAAAAGCTTGCTTTTGAAAAAAAAAAGAATTTGTTAATTTTTTGGTAATAAAACAGTTCGTGACCACTGAAAAATGCGCAATTCTTCATTTCTAATTATAGATGTTAATCTATTTAATGGAAAAAAGGTATGGTTTGATTGTAACAAGTTTTCACGACTAATGTTTTATAAAAAAAAGGGCTTTAAGGACAAAACAAAAGCACTGTGTACTGTATAGTGTAGAAACAAATTATTTTCATCTAGAGCAGTTGTTAAACGGCGCGCAATATGCGCATTTCATGAGAAAAATTTCTATGTCTTAACTAAGTGACAAAAATGGGGCCAGGGGGTCTATTCACTAACAGTGAGAGCTCCTACGAGAGTACACACTTATAAAGTGAGCATGCGGGCTATATCATAATTTGCAATTTCGAGAGAACTCGCATGCGCACTTTAAAAGTGTGTACTCTCATAGGACCTTCACTGTTAGTGAATAGACCCCCAGATAAGGAAAGTGACGGGTTCACTCACCGGTAATTGTTCCCTAATAAAGCACAGGCATTTATACGGAGGAGAATCTCCTCAGAAACTGAGTTAAAGTAAGGGCACAATAGATCTTTTGATCTCAGTGAATGTCACTCCAAAATACATACTTCCATACATAACAAGATTGACAACTTTATCATCGATGGAAACACAACTAATTGCTATTTTGAATTTCGAATTTTACTATTTAGCAGGACAGAACATTGTGGATAATAAATAAACGATAACTAATAAATATTCATTAAAAAAAACAATATTGGATTTTGGAGTTCATAAATCTGGAAATATGGCTGGCTGATTTTGTTCTTTCGTTATTTTGTGACCCATCAAGATTTCAAATTAAGAATGTGGTTTTTGGTAGTGCATATTCAAATGATCATGAATTCGGAGATCTAAACCTGGAAACAGTTTACTACAAATGATTTAAAATGTTCACAACAATTTTCGTAACAAAAAAATGATGGATTATTTGGATAATGGTCGTTTTTATATATATTTTTTTGTAGATAAGTTGGGTACTACATTTGTTTCTATAACAGTTATAACAGGTATTTGCATGGCAAGGGCGACGGATTGTTGGTCAAGTGATCACAGTTTAATGTGAGCTTGCTATTAACAACTATAGATATAAATGAGCTTATAACTTAATATCGGTCATTTTTGATAGATATGGAGAATGGACAAAAAAATTGAATGTTTGCATAAACAACACGAAGGGTAATCAAGAAAAACAAAACGAGATTTATCTAGTGCCTGCAACATAACCTCACTACATCACAGATACACAATTTACTCTTTCTTGTTGGTATAAATATTCCGAGCAGTAGTATAATTAAGGACGAAAAATTAAGTTATTTGGATGATGCGGGGCGAGGCCGTTAACCCACATAGTCCGAAAATAGTATATTACGTAACGTGTGCGGAAAGTGACATTTTTCACACGAGTGTGAACAATCACTTTCGCGCGGGTGATGTACAGTATTTTTCCTACGATCACGTGATAATATCACCAAATAATGTGTAATCTACACAAAATGTTACAATTAAAGTCAACATAGGTATAAATAATTGATTTTAAAATTAACAATAAGTATCATTAGTAACAAAAATTCAAGTAGTTATAGGTAGGTTATTACAATTATTAATTGGTTGGATAATTATAGAAATTGAAAGTGAAATTATAATTGTTCATCATACTTCATACATGCTCTTATCAGAAATATCTTTCAAGATGATTACATTTTCCGACTATTATAACAGGTGGTTTGGATTAGTTGGTACAACGTAGGACTTCTAACGAAGAATACGCGGGTTCGATCCCCGACCGTGTCCTAAAGTTTTTTAATCAAGAAAATGGCATGAGTAAATCTAATTAGAAAAATTATATTGTATGGATAAATTAACTCCAATGTTAAAATGTCATATACCTGGAAATGTTATTGTCACTTTGACATCGATAAAAAAGGTGCATCCTTTTTTATCGCGATAAAAACTCCTCTTCCTCAATATCTAGTAAGCGGACGTCACTTTTACACATTGACAATGAGTCGCAAGTTTGGTTACTTATAATTTCAATATTCTGTCGTTAATTTATCTTGCCAAAAAACACTCGAGCTTTTCTTTTATCAGATAAATTTCTCTTTAACTCAAAGTTTTGCCAATCACTAAATTTGCTCGAAAAACGGACATTAGATAAAATCACTCCACCTTCGGTGCCGTGATTTTATCATGTCAGTTTTTCTCGTAAAATTAGTGATTGGCGAAACTGTTTCGTAAATTTATCCGATAAAAAAAAGCTCTTGTGTTTTTACTGTTGATAAATTAACTCCAATGTTAAAATGTCATAAACCTGGAAATGTTATTGTCACTTTGACAATGATAAAAAAGGTGCATCCTTTTTTATCGGATAAAAACTTCTCTTCCTCAATATCTAGTAAGCGGACGTCACTTTTACACAATGATAATTATTGTTGTTGTTCATCCATATATTCTGTCGTTAATTTATCTTGCCAAAAAAACACTCGAGCTTTTCTTTTATCAGATAAATTTCTCTTTAACTCAAAGTTTTGCCAATCACTAAATTTGCTGGGAAAACTGATATCATGTCAGTTTTTCTCGTAAAATTAGTGATTGGCAAAACTGTTTCGTTGCAAGGAGAAATTTATCCGATAAAAAAAGCTCTTGTGTTTTTACTGTTGACAAATCAACTTAGGAAATACGCATTTTAACATAAATTTGCGGGGTAAATAGACTAGCATTTCAACATTCAATTTGACTTGTACGGATGTTTTTTTTCCGTAAGCGTATGAATAAAGGCCACTTTCCATAGAACTAGACAGTGCGATATATGTCACTTTCCTATGTGATCGTAGGAAAAAGGTTTTTCGGCCATATTTCATATTTTTTATCCAATTGTTTTTTATCCAAATGACTTAGGACCGGTTTTACAAGATAGATTTATACTACGTATAGTTATACTGGGTATAAAGTTATACCAAAATTTATACCTAGAATGAAATTAGTTGGTTTTACGATGCTTATTTACACCGGTATAGCAATTCTTACTTCAATAATTGCTATACCGGTGTAAAAAAGCATCGTAAAACCAACTAGTTTTAAACTAGGTATAAATTCTGATATAACTTTATTCCCAGAATAACTATACCTAGTATAAATCTCTCTTGTAAAACCGGCCCTAAAACGTATAAAAGTTATTTACGTAATTAGTGGGATATGGACATTATTAGCGCACGTATGTGAAGTTTGCACGTAAGGTAATAGGTCTGTTCGTAGAGCAGTCACAAACGGTTGGAAACTGGACGACTCATGCGCAGTGAATAAAAACCGTTCACGAAAAGACTCTGCGCATGAGTCGTCCAGTTTCCAACCGTTTTGACTGCTCTACGAACAGACCTATTGTAAATCATATTTTGTGACCATAGCAACAAAGACAAACAAAGCTGTGGAAATAAAATAAATTAGTTATGTCATAAAATTGTCTAAGTTGAATGAACAAAAATCTATAGAAATGAGTTCAAGCGAAAACAATCTTCCTTAGGATATTGAAAATGCAGCTTCCAGTGTTATTTTATCTTGTGCCAGAAAAATCACGAGAAAAATACCAGCTGGCTTATGATCGTTAGGAGAGATATGGAGTCGAGAAAAGAAGATTGGAAACATAAGTAGTGAAAAAGCACTATTAGTACATTTTAACGAGCTAAGCAAGATTCAGAAGCCTTCATTCCTTATTAATTAAATGTACCCACCCTAAACTACAGAATATAAAATAAATATTTAATTCTGGTACTAATATTTTTCTTGATTCTTATTATCGCACTAGTGCGGTAATGTATTCGCAAACGCACTAGTGCGGTAATATACGTCATTATGCCACTTAAAATAGTGGTTCTTGACAGTTGTAGATAAATAAAGTAAATCAATACAATTAATTTTGCACGAAAAATTAATGAAAGCTGCCACCTCATTTGCGTATCTATGGATATAACAAATAATTAAATTTAACTAACGTTTTGTCAATATGACGAGAGTGTTAAAAACGAAAAAAATCCAAAATTGAATTAGAAAGCGATAGTGGATATCTTGTATGTACGCCACCTGATGGAAGCTGCTAATGAAGTTGTGTTACTTTGTCGCCGCAAAAATGTAAGGAATAGTATATTGTGTCACAAGGGCAGAAAATGAGCTTTAGCAGTCCAAGAATATAAGATGCACGAGCGAGCATAGCACAGCGAGGGCAGCTGATAGTTTCTAAAGCGTTTCCTGCATGTGTTACACAGAACTGTTTTTCGCTCACCGAATATACCAACTGTGTTTCGCCTACCGAATAAACCAAAAAATAGGAAGAAACAACAAAAAAACTTACAGATATACTTACATACACAGACGTTTTATTAAAAAATTCACGTTAAACGTCAAAATCATCAAGTGACAGATGGTGAAATTCAAAAATCGTAGCAATATGAATTTTCCGCCATTGGTCTGCTAAACAATACTTTTCGCCTCATTTTTTGTGTTCATATGATTGGTTCTGGTAAGGTACGCGAAAAATATATGAAAGAGCTTATACAAAATTCAAAATAAACAGTTAATCGGGTTCCAGATTTAGATAGCTGAACAATTTGTATAAAAAGTCAACCTTTTTTTATCATTTTAATATTAAATATATTTATTATTTCATTTGACAACAGTGTAATTGATTCAAGCGCCCTATTTACCTCACCTCTCTGTGTTTCACAACAGTACGTTTTAGTCTTAATGGCTGTATTGCGTATTTTGCGCAGAGGTAAATTTATTCATAGAAAGGGGTGGCTTTAATAGGAACGGGATGGGATCGAGGACATTTTCTCCATGCTTTGTAAATGTTTGGATACTGTTTTGATCGTTTTTGAAAAACATTTTGTGAAGGTTGGTCCTTTCCATTGAACATGTTATTCGAAAATTCGAAGGACATAACAGAAATATAGGAAAAACATGTTACGCTCAAATATAGTGCAAACAAGATAATGTAAACAATTTGGTAACAAAAAACTAGTTAGGTTGTTTATGCGCCATATAAGGGGTATATTCAAAGGTAATTTGAAATATTGTTTTCAAAATAAAAAAATTACTTTTTACAAAAAAATAAGAAAATTGGGAAAAAAGCGTGGGGTGCCTGATATCAGTCATTATTTCTGAAAGTAGATAAATACAGTATAAATATATGGCACCAAGGCACCCCAAGCTTATTTCATAATGTCATTAATTTTCTTTATTCATCATACGATTTGGTTATAACCAATAACTTAATCTTTGTATCATTACCCACGCATGTTATCTGCTTCCTGTCTTCTATATAGGTCACCAGTTTAACTGGAGTGATTTTCGGTAGTTATGATGGTTGTATTATTTCCTCTCCAGTGCTTCCGTCTGAGTCCTTGTAAGTTTTCACTGAGTGTGAGTAGGTGTTTCATCGTAGAGTTTACAATTTCTGCACATAGGTTCGCTAACTTTGCCTATTTAGTGCAGATGCTTCCTCAGGGTGCAGTCTCCAGTCACTGGGTCGGTAACTGTCTTAAAATATCTCTTACCCAGTTTCAACTGCCTGGATGAGAGTTCCTTGTCTACCTTATTCAGTACACTTTTTGTATGGAGGTGTCCTTGTGTCAGATTCCATTTGAGTTGGTGTTCCTTAACTAGCCAGTTCCCGATTTCCCCTCTTATTTAAACCTATGTGATTCCACAGAACGGTTCCGGACCTATGAAGTCTCCTTTGGAACCTTCTCTTGCTAACTGGTCTCTCATTTCTTTACCTGCAATGCTCTCATTCTTTACAGTTTTTTACCAGTTTAAACCTAGTTTTTGGATTACTGATAGTTTGAAGCAGAGCCCCGGTTGTGAATATTTAAATTTTTTGTCCGGTATATCTGATGTTTTCATCAATGCAGGTGCAGGATATAGTGGTAATCAATCTACGCTTGAAACACAAACGTGTATCGACCAAGGCTAAATAACATTTTCTTACTAGGTCCATTTATACCAGCACCAGTGCCATGGCTTGTTTTGTAACCAACAGGGGACTAGATAATTTCTCCAGAATTACCTGGATGCATCACCTGTTCCCTGGATAGGATGATGATGTTCATCGCTCGCTCAGTAAATATGTGTTTATCTAGTATTGTCCCAGTTGTATCATTGTGTCCTTATAGAATATTGTTCGGGGACCAGAAGTCTCCCAAATTCAGCCTAAGAAAGTTCCAATGCCGTCTCTATGCTGATCATTGCCCGGTTATTTCAAGGAGGGCTGGCTTGTCTTTGTCACAGTTGTGTAAAGCCAGTGAACCACATCAGGTCGTAATTTCCAGGTTTTGCCCATTGCTCTTCTAATTTCAATTTTCTTGTGAATCATTCCATCATTGTACTAACCTTGTATTTTCCTTTTTAGTTCAGTTTAATACAAAAAAGTGTTTTTTTTAACAATAATGTATTTTTCACTTTTTACTTAATTTGTTATTAACAGAATGCTTTCTACATCATTTACATGTATAATGATTGAGAAAGACGATTTCATGTGACGAAACTTCAGTAATAGTTATTTACGTAATGGTGTTAGTAGTATTGTTACTATGAAGTATTCACCAAGAAAATTGACTTTTTTTAAATATATGTGTCCCAATATCGTTTGCTAGAAAATAGTATTGAGATGAATCGTGAATGAAAGGTTGTTCGAATCCGGTTGCAAGCATTCAAGTGTATGTCCTGAAAATCTATTACTTTTTACATAAATTAGTAAGCTGAATCTTTGTCATTGGTTCCAAAGCCACAAAAAAAATATTTGTCATTTATCCTTGCTAAATAGTAGCTCGGAATACCGACTTTTCAGTAAATCGTAATATGAGTCCAGGTTATCAGGTTGTCTTTTGAATTATTTCGTATTCTAATCATCTATCTAATGTTTCGCCTTTACATGGAACTCTCGCTGTTGATATTGAGCAATCAATTTCTTTTATTTGGTTACCTTCCAAATACAGACCAAGACTCGAATATTCTTCTTCTTGGTATTGCTCAAATTGTCCGGTCTTGGTCTTGGCATTCTTGATCTTGTTGAATTTACCCGTTACTTATTTTTTTTACTTTTAAAGAACATCATAGTAATAAATTATCAATTAATAATTCACAATAAATTATCAACTAGCAAAATTCCTCATTTTATTACAATTTAAATAATATTAAATTACTTTACTTTATAGTTCGATTACCAATAAAGAGTGTTTTTTAGTTTTTTTTTTAAACTTCAATTTATCTTTATTGTGTAAAATATATTAAAGCAAATACAGCCAAGAAAATTTTATTGTACGAAAAGCATTTGTTGGCTGTTACAAATATTTTAACTCAAACATAATGTGGAAGTAAGAATTTTTATTTGAATCTTGGTCTTGGTTTTGCATTTTTTGAACATTTGCTCTGAAATAAACTACTTGTATGTTAAATACAGCGTTGCTGAAGAGTCTCACAACAAGGGATTATTTTTGAAACGGATAAAGGGAAAGTTTTGAAATTCTAGGACGATGAATGAGACTCTATTCTGCATATTAGAGCAAATGTCAAATGTTTTTGACGTACGGCCGCCATCTTGAAAAAAACGAGGAAAAAAAATAAGCCTTTTTGTGATGGGTCACACGACCTAAGTTGTCATTTAAAAAATTTCAAGATGGCGGCCGTACGCTAAACGCTAACGTCAAAAACATTTGACATTTGCTCTAAAATATGCAGACTAGAATCTCATTCATCGTCCTAGAATTTCATAACTTTCCCTTCATCCGTTTCCAAGATAATCCCTTGGTGCGAGACTTTTCAGCAACGCTGTATAGTGTTATTGATTGTACTTAGATAATCAAAACATATTGAGCACTCTGTATCTCATTTAACACACATGTTGATAGTAACTTTTCGTTGGAAACTTTGGAAACAACCTGTATAAAACAGAATCAGCAGTTGAGTTAGAATAAACTGAAACGTTTTGCAATATACAAAAGGTTCTCACTTTAGTCCAGGGAAGTGAGGTCGTAAAGGCACCCATACACTACGGGTAAACACGACAATCTTAACCGAACAGTTAAAATTGCACGTACAAAATTCTAGTGTATGAAACAATCACGTCGATGTTAAGGCCGCACATTGTTGTACTTGCATTGGTCGGCAAGAGCCTCGAGCGAGTGTTGCAGTTTCAAACCTATGGTATTTGTAATAACACCGCATTTGCTCTCACATGTTGGAACAGGTACAATGACTATACTATAGTCACTGTATACTATAGTCACTATACTATAGTTACTGTAGAAACAGGATCTATCGCCTCCATCGGAAATAGGCAAACTGTGATAGATAGGACTTCAGCGAAACTATGTGTACAAATGCGGATCAGGCAAGTGTTCACTTTGCCAGTGCACATTGGCGCAGTTACTTAAACAAGTGCGAGTGCGAGCATGTGCGGCGGGCGTAACCGACGTTCTTCATCTCCGACATTTCTTGAGATTTTACCCGTACAGGCCAACGTGTTCGTGCAAGTCTGCTAGTGTATGTGGTATTCATTCAAATCCGTCGTGAAAGAACATAGTCGTTCTGCAAAATGGCCGATACAAGAATGTGGAATAAAGATTACACTATTGAATTTTTGAATGTTTCTGGTTCTCTGCGTCTAAGGCTTGAGCTGATATTGCTGTTGGAAATTTCAAATCTTCATAATTTCGCCCTGTAGCAAGATATCGTAATGTTGCCGCAAGACGTTCATGACAGGATATGGACTGTCGAAGGTGCGAATCTTGCTTTTGTATCAAATGTGTGATACGGTTTAACAATTCTAAATAAGTAACTCCATTCATTCTTCAATAATAACACGTCACTTTTTTTCCAGTTTAAACTAAACTAAAATAGATTGACATGGGAAAATTCGTTTCTTATTAACAATCAATCTCTTACCAATTCGGAAAATTTCCAAGTGATTTCTTTTAGCAAAAACTAACGCCACTGCAATTATGTCCTTGCGATGAAACGTGAAACACACAACTGCAGACGTTCTTTTCCGACAGCGACAGTGTATGTGTGTTCAAAAGCGGCAATTTTGCACGTACTGTTAAGTTTGTCGTGTTTACCCGTAGTGTATGGGGGCCTTCAAATCTACCCAATATCAACTTTCTCCGAGTATATTATGTCCCTAATCGAAAACATATCGACTCCTAGTCATTTTCCTAAATCCTTGAATAAATTCTGCTGGTGCTTACGACGCAGCTTGCAAGCATTTCGTACAGCACTCGAAATTGGAATCTTTTAGGCTGGTATCTTTCTGGCACAAAAAAATTGTGGACATTAAAATTGTAAAATGTAAATGTAAACAAAATATGACAAAATAAAGAGCTTTTCAAATTTTCCATTTGCAAATTGTTTTTGAATTATTAATTATTGTTGAAAGTATTAGCTAAGTTCCATTAAAAAACACAACCTATTTTATTTAACTTGTTGACCATTAGAAACCACACCAAACCAATTTTTACTTTTCAGATACCTTCAGTTCGTGAGATGGCTCGATGGGTTATATAACGCATTCTGTATATTTCCTTTGATTTAACGTAGGTATATATGTTGAAATAATCACATTATTTATTAACTTTTTAAGTAAGAATCATAAATGTGATACTTTTTTTGATTTTGAGGATAATTAAAAATTATCTCGCAAATTTAAGTATTTTATCCAATCAATGTACTATTATTAATAATTACAATCAGTTTACACATACCGGGTCGCTGGTTGGTGTTTCGGTGCCGTTCTAATGCCGACAAGCCAGTGAATTGTGGATGTATCGGAGAATACGAATGTTTCTGCCAAGATGATGTGAAAACTGGTTAAAGTAAAATAAATCGACATTTTTAATAGGTGCATTTTCAAACAGTAATATCTGGGAATAACAAATAAGAAATCATTGAAGTTATGCTCGGATATTATAAACAAATTACATTGGAGGTTAGTTGAAAGTATGACCTATTTATGAATAATATTACACGTTTGTTGATAAATTAATCATTTGAAGGTAGATAAAATGAGCACAACCATTCAAGCACAATCAATTCGAAAGGTAATAATAATGTTGTGTTAATTATTTCTAATTTATATACGTACTTATCACGTTTTTGCGCTCTTAAATATTTCTAAGTGAAAACTTTTATAGGCTGAAAAATCTTAACCGTCAGGATTCGAGCTGAGTAGATAGCCCAAACTTATGAGTAAAAATTACCTTTCTATTCACTGCTACAGAGTATAACTGACTTCAAATCATTGTTTTCGAAAGAAATCGAAACCAAATACTTATCACTAAAATATTTTCTTGTCCGCATACACAATTATTTATTTACAGTACACAAATAATTTATTTGCGTAGCTCGGAAAACCGACGATTTCCGTTGTTGACCTTTACCAACATTGCAAATGTTAACAGACTTGATACTATTAATTTTTGTTGGATTCAAAACATGTTTACGTGAAACGTAAATATTATCAGCACCAGCCGATAGAGATTGGTGTATTTGAACTTCAAACGACACTACAGATAGGAAATTTAATTTGTCTCGACTTTATTCCTTTCCACAAAATTTAGGTAACTTTTAAATTTTTTTAAACTTATTTTCTAGTTGAAGGGAATGATGAAAATATAAAACGTTATAATTTTAATTTAGATTAATTAAACTGAATAAAACATTCCGTAGTAAAGTATAGGTACCTACTTATTATCAATATTTTTGAAAACAGTAAAAAAATTGCTTTTCTTTGTTGTACGCCAAAAAATGTTGTATAGGTACTCTAAAAAATGCAGAACGTAATAAGAAATCCATATCATATATTTGTATATTAGCTCATTGGGTTTATTAGTATTTCATTTATTCAAGCAAATCTATTGTGGGTTGTTAGTTAAAGCTTGTCAAAGGACAATGGACAGCGGCTGAATTAATCATTGTTAGGTATATCGTCATGTAAAGATCACAGAGAACAGTCAGTGGCAGTAAAAGTAGTTGAGCACGTACTCATTATCTCTCTCTCTTCCTCCGAATACTTTCTTTTTCTTTCTTGTACGTAGCCTGTGACATTAACACGTCTCTTCCTATGTTTGACAAGCTGAACGTTTCATTACGAGAGCTTATTTTCCCGACTCCAATAATCCTCCCACCACGTCAAACTTAGTAGTTGAGGTGCGCTTGCGTCCAAGCAGCCTTTAACCTTCTATCCGATGTGACTGAATGTAAGCAGATTGGTGGCACAGTTGGTAGGGTACTGAGCTTAAAACTCAGAGGTCGTAGGTTCGAAGCCCGGTTAGGACCTGGGTTTTTTTTAGTTTTTCATTTCTTATTTTCTGATATTTTTATACATAGTTACACTTTGATTAACCGGGTTTGTGCCTGGGTTTTCTTGTTTTTGTTAGTTTTCTATTTCTTATTTTCTGATATTTACATATTTACTTCATCATCATCATCATAATCATAAACCTTAATATACCCGAAGGTGTTAAGGTGTTTTGTCCATACAAGGTTTGTACTTAAGTATTTCAGTTGTTTTTATACACAAATTTCGCCCAGCTTCTTCTATTTCGTGCAAGTTCTTTCCCTTCCTTCCAGCTCTTGTTACTTTTTCCCAGGATACCAGCTATTACATCATCCCATTTCCTTCTAGGCCTGCCTCTAGATCTTCTATTTTTTGGTTTGGTTTGCCATATCAACTTGACTTGTCTCGAGTTGTCCATTCTTACCATATGTCCAAACCACTTCAGTTGTCGTTCTATACTGTTTATGATCGGCTCCACCTCCAATTCCTTTCTAATAACTTCATTTCTCACTCGGTCTTTTTTTGTGATGCCCTTTATGCCCCTTAGAAATTTCATTTCTATGGCTTGTATTTTGCTCTTCTGTTTACTTCAATGTTATTATATTACTACTAAATTTGGCAACGTTTATGTGATATTTCCTCGTTATAGAATATGAAGAATTTCAGTTTTTTATTACCAAAATTTCAACAAAGAAACGTTAGTTATGGAACAAGGTAAATATTTAAAATTTGGAAAGAATCGATGATGCTGGAAATATTTTTTTCTTCTAACAATGACTTTTGTTCAGGTAAATTTCGAATTGTTAAATCTTCCATGTAAGAGTATTAGTAGTTCAAACATAATCTAGAAACCAAATCATGTTAGTTGCTGGGACTCTTCTTGCAAGATTTAGAAATCCATTTCTGTTTCTTTCATTGGAAATATTTTTAATTCTTCCAATTCCTATTCTTAAGCCACTTTTCAAGAAGACATATTAGAATGTATTACCATCGCATAAAATCATGTATCAAAGTGAGATCTCGACCCGTAACCCAAAAATCCTAAGCTGGATGTACACTGCGATAGTGAGACCAATCATCACTTATGGAGCCATTGCGTGGAGTAGTAGAACTAGCCTATTGACGACGAGAGAAAACTTCTCCAAAATTCAAAGACTAGCCTGTATATGCATTACAGGAGCAATGAGAACATGCCCAACGGCAGCCATGGAAGTGATTCTCAACCTCACCCCTCTACATATGGTGGTGAAAAGCGTTGTAGAAAGAACAAGATACAGACTAAGTAGAGAGGGAATCATTAAAAAAAAACTACCTCCTCACTTTTAAGAAATCAGAAAACCTGGGACATGCCACAAGACGGTATGATGAAAAAGATTAACTTTTTAAAGAAATTCGTTACGGAATTGAGCAACAAGAAGGAATGGGATTCAAATACCATCACCAGACTTGGAAAGAATGCCATTCAATGGTACACAGACGGCTCAAAAGCAATAGAAGGAGCTGGGATAGGAGTGTCCGGGCCAGGAAACAAACACTCTGAAAGCTTGGGAAATACCCCAAGTATCTTTCAAGCGGAAATCCACGCCATAAGAAAGTGCGCCCAGTTCAATATTGATAAAGGATACAGAAGACAAAGGATTATCATAATGTCGGATAGTCAAGCAGCCATTAAGGCACTGAGCTCTTGTGTAATCAGTTCCAAAATGGTGTGGGAATGCCTAGACAAACTCAATGGACTAGGCGAGAACAATATAGTCACCTTACTATGGATTCCAGGACACACGGGAATAGAAGGATATGAAATAGCAGATGAACTAGCAAAGAGGGGGACTGAAATACCTTTCTGGGGGCCTGAACCCTTTTGCGGAATCAGCCCCAATGTAATATTGGAAGAAATAAGTAAAGCCGAGAAAAAGAGAAGATCTGACCATTGGAAAGATCTAGTAGGGCTTATAGACTCTTCTGGGTGACTACAACCTGTTGAGATCAAAAGAATGCATAAGTCAAAGTAAAACTGCGCTAAAATGTTGAACAGGGACCCTAACATGACATTGTTGCCTAAATGGGCACCTGAAAAAGCTCAAAATAGTGGAGGAAGAAGAATGCAGATTTTGTGGAATGGAAGAAGAAACCTGCATCCACATACTCTCCAACTGCACAGCACTTCAGAATCCTAGAGCACAGCACGTAGGAGATTACTGGATAGAAGAGGAACATTTGCCTAAGTTGAAACCTGCAGAAATATTCCTCCGGGAAATAGGACTGAGACTGAGAGTTTCTGAGACTCTCCTCAGAAAATGAGTAGAAGTAAGGGGAAACAATAGATCTTTTAGGTCTCAGTGAATGTCACCCCAAAATACATACATACATACAAGATCTCGACCTGCAAGCTGTCAAGTTTAAATCCGCGTTTCCACTGAAATCGGCTTAGCCGAGCGGGGCAGATCGCCAAAGCTGATCTCCAAAGCATATCACTCTCTTCCTGTTTCCTCCAAATCGCATTTTACAGCTATTCGACATAAAAATAATTGCAGCATTCATAATTATTGCAGCTCAAAAAAGCGTCGTCGACGACTAAGATTTCGGATTAAACCAAATCATCAACGCAGAAAAAAATACAGCGCAAATTATTTATTTAAGGACTTGAAATTTAGCGATAACGATGAATTAAATTAAAATACAGAAGCAACGGTGGTTTCAAAAACCTTTTCCGAATGTCTAGCTACAGATTAAACCTTAATTGACAACATTTTACCTTCTCAACATCCAATAAAATATTTACTTTACAGTACTGAACGAAATATTATTTTCCTAATTTCCCTAATATTTTATATTTATCAGTTGAACTTACCACATTGCAGTAACCGTGTATTTATTGATATAGGTAGGTACTTACCTGAAAAAAATATAAAAATAAATATTTGCAAGGTCAAAAATATGGGAACAAAATAACAGATTTCACAGTTGTTATAAATTATATAAAACGTTTTGGTCCTGATATGCATCCCTATTTCATGGAAAATAACTCAATAATTAATAAATATATTGATCATTTCCATAAATCATATGTAAGAAAAACTTCCATTTACTCTTATTGCATAGGAAAATCTAATAAAATCGAAGTTTATTTTATTATTTAATCCAACGTCGCAGGTCATGACGTTTGACAATAATGGGTAAATTTTGTAGCACCAGCATTGTGGTGAAACCCATCACATACGCATCTTTTATGGTGGATAAAGATAACCCAAAAAGCATACGCGGCTGAGTTGAGTAAGGTACAAAGACTTGCAAAGGTTGTCATAACGGGGGCCATAAAAACACCAACATCCGCCATGGAAGCTCTGCTGTACCTCCCTCCGATAAACATCAGGCAAGAATGGAATTTATAAGGCAACAAAATACAAGCAACAGATCAGATCACAAAAAAAGGAACACATAGTGGGAGGTGACATTCTCGAAATGAAACCTACGGACACTTCATGAATACTAACTTCGAGGTGATTATGAAAAATCGAAAGACATTGACAGATTATTTGAAAGAGCATACCTGGTGAGAAAGTCTGGTATACAGACTGGAATCTACAATGAGGAGAAAAATAGAGGCGGAAATGTAGGATATCTTGCAAGCGAGAGGAATAAATATGAAGAAAGTGCGCAATGTCTGGATCAAAATATGCTCTGGTAGCCAGAAGATTCGCAAAATGTTTGTATGAGCCAAAAAGTGACCTCAAATCGTATGAAAATGCCGATAAGTACCTAATCAGTGACCTCAAGACGTATGGAAATGCCGTTAAGTAATCAGTGTCCTCCCAGATCACAAGAGAATAACTGTGGTGTAGTTTCTGGGCCACTTTGGCATAAACTAGTCATCAATTCCATATATTGGCCCATAACCAGCACTCGGTGTTACCAAATTTGCCATACGAAGTTGCACATGGGACAAAAGAAAACAAAAAGGTAGGTGGAATGAAACCTTCCTCATATATCACGGGAAAACATTTTCTTCACGTAATGTAGTAAAATGGATAGAAACTGCCGAACTGTCAGAATTCAAGGTATTGGACCGCAAAAGACAGGCGATATTCGGCCTTCCTAAACTAACTACACCGAGGAATACAACAGACAACCGGTGAAGAACAAATTGATACGAGGAACAAGAGGCTGAGGAACCAGCATTATAGAAAAGAAATAACACCTTACAGCATATTTGGTTATTCAATGAAGTGGACGACATCACTAATTGTTAGGTTATTATCAACTAATGCAACAAAATGCCCATAAACTTGTGAACACTATTGAAATTAAAACAAATTATATAGGTATATGTCAAAATTGTGTGATTGATGGAATGAATTACTTAATATTATTAGATATTATGTAACAATAAATAATCGATTAGTAATTTTTGTAATGTACTTAAATAATTGTGAATTGAGCGTAGATGAATTTTGTACATTATAAGTGACATTCGCACCAGTACTTTGTCAGTTTGTTTCACCATGCGTTAATATATCTCATACTTTATTATAACTGTATAAATAGCCATTTCCTGATTTAATTGTTATCAAATGTTTATTCACTTTTCTTAAAAATAAGTAATCTACAAATATTCATCTGGGGTTGTCGTCATTCGGTGAAAATATTGTTTTTCATAACTTTTACGGAACAAAAATATATTTTTTGCGTTCTTGATTAGTAAACAATTGGAGGTTCAAGTTATTTTTGTTTGATATGGAATTATTCGAATCATGTCGTGTCATAGCAATAACTAAACAAAATCCTTACAAATTTCAATGAATAAAATTGTACTTTATCACATTCACTGCTTCCTCCTAGCTCTATACAAAGTAGACACTCTCCTCTTTCATTATATATAACAGAGCTACAGGCCAATCTGGCCCTCGGCTTCGAGATCTTTCACTCTCTATTTCCATTTACTTCTGTTGCTCTCCTCGTTTTCCCAGTCACTAGCTCCCACTGTTCTCAGGTCTCTCCTAATCTCTTCTAACCATTTTTTCCTTGGTCTTCCTCCTCTCTTTTTACCACCCTCTCGACCTTTTAGCACTCGTTTTACCAACCTATTTTCCGTCATTCTACCTATATGTCTCAACCATCTCGCTCTCTTTGCTTTAATTATATGGGTTATACTTGGGTGTTTATATAATTCTGAGAGTTCTTTGTTTGTTCTTCTTTTGTAGATTCCATCTTCCTTAATTCCACCATAAATCTTTCTGAGCATTTTACGCTTCCATATTTCCTCTTTTACATTAGGGAGGAAAATTCCTGGTACTGTCCGTATGAAAGAAACTCATTCTCCCCAAGAAGAAAAAGTACTTATTTTAAGTACTTATATTACGGTAACAAGAAACAACATCCTTACCAGACTGGGAAATTATTTAATTCAATGGTATATACTCGTATGAAGCAATAGATGGGATTGTGATACCAGTGTACGGGCTAGGATTCAAACACTCAAAAAACTTGTGAAAAACGTTAAGTATTTTACAAGCGAAAACTCACACCACAGGAAAGTATATATCGGATGGTCAAGAAACTATTGAAGCACCGACTTCTTGCGTAATTAGTTCCCAAATGGTATGGAAAAGCCTCTTTACTCTGGGATCCAGGACACACTGGAATATGAGGAAATGAATTAGCAAATAGAGGAGCTGAAACGCCCTCGAAGACGACGTTCAGGCTCAGGTTACGGTGCACTAGGTGTTCAGCAGATCGTTTTAAACGTGAAATTTGGATTAAGCGCCCCAAAAAACGCAACCACAATGATTTTCGGGTAGTTTTTGTCAATCTTGTCAGGAAAATTCTCGGATATGACGTCCATGTCCAGGTTACGGGGGGTGTTTGAAGATGAAATATTCGAATTAGCGACCCAAAAAAAACCCGGGCGATGAGTTTCTACTTGTACTTCCCCGCGTGATTTGTGGGAGAGTCCCACGGAGATGACGTCCATCGTCGATACTGATCTCCAGGTGTTCGGGAGGTCAATTTGAACATTATAATCGTGATCAGTAACCTCGAAAACCCTCGAGTACCCGTTTTGGACTAGTTCTGACCCTTATTTACAAAGTTTTGATATCTTCCTACATTTTTGGATGCATTTTTGGCTACAGCAATGCAATTTCCGGTTTGTTAAAAACACAAAGAAGTCACATTTAAAAAAAATATTTGGGAGAGAATTCGAAAACCGCATTCCGATCCATTTTTATGGAAAAAATTCCGATTTTTTGTGAGTCATTGCAACGACTAAAAACAAACTTCTGTTACATTTTTGGTATACATGCTTTATAACACACATCAGATAAATTGACGGAGAAAATTTAGAAAAGTGAATAGCGTGCGGTAATTCCCCTACAAGGTTTTAAGCATTTCGTCGTCAAGCATAGACAATGTGTGGGTTGCCACATGTGTGAAAAAGTAAATAGCTACTGCGCTGACGTTATCACCCTCTAGACCCTCCCAATACTCATGACATCAAAAATAAGCGAAGCATGCTTACGTAATACCGATATTTTATTATTCCATCTATTTGGTAGGAAATCTAAATGATAAGACCATGACAATGTTATTAATGCAATCAGGTTGAGAAAATATTGTAGATACATAATAAAATGAGATTTATTGAACGGTTTTTCAATATTTTAAAGTGTAAAATTAAAAATGAACACAATAAAAATTTTCTCTTTACCGGAAAAAATATAAACAGTTATAAACGAGTTCTAAGTGTTAAAGAATTAGGTCTGGTGATAAAAGTCTTCAATATTCTTTTTGTACGACTTAGACTATAGTAATAGACCGAATTAAATTATTCCCATTTGGCCGTGAAATTGAATCTCAGAAAACTGATTAAAAACGATATCCACGCTAAGCGTTTTAAAATTCACATATTGTTCTCCACAGCTCGGAACAATGTATGTTCTGCCGACGATTTTTAATAACAGGAAGAGATTTTATTTTTCATTACGTCCTTCATTTGCATAAAGTATATAAGGTTTTTTATAGAAATTATATTGTACTATGAAATTGATAAATCCTATACAAGGTGAAGCGTTTTTTGTTTTTTCGCCAAACTTACCAGGAAACCTATAATAAGAAACACAAACAAGAAACAAGAGAGGTGGTTGCTAATGTTAATGGGTAACTGATAATATTAATAATAATAATGATTTTACTTTTTGGTAATTTTAGCGTAAACAACCAAGGATATAATTGAAAGAAATGTTTGATGTGAGCATATAAAAATACTTTGGTCCGCTGGTCGGAATCAACATAATTAAATGTTTACTTGTTTTTATAGAGTTTGCGAAGAGAAGATGAATATGAGGATACTGATGAATAAGATACATGAAACATGTATGCAATGAAGGACCAACATTTTTGGCACACTGTGTGACCATAAACATTACTATTAATGTTAATAAACAGAATTTTAATTAGTTAAGAATTGTATTAAACACGCCATCCTGAATAATGGCCATGATTATTGAATAAAATACTATTGTTTAGTTTGAAACCACACTTACGACTTGTCAAACCTCAAAATGATTTTTTCTCGCTTTACACATTGCAAATTCTTCAATTGAATCTTCAAGGTCCAATTTGTTGACATCGTAACTCTCAACAGAAATTAAAGATCAAAATAATAATCAATTGTTCTTGCTTTATTTGATTCCTTAAATAGTTTCCAATTTACTAAAATATCTTTCAGTTGAAACATATGTAATTGGCATGGTAAAAGTCAATATAGTGCAAAGTCGCTCTTCAAATAATTACATTTAGTTAATAATAATTCGGCAAATTGTTTCAGAGACATCACTGGATTTAAAGCTGCTTCTAACAATGTTAGCATGTTTATAGTTGGGATAAATCTGGCGATATAATTTGAGAATATTTTTGATGAATTTAGTAATAGCTCTTGAGGATTTTAAAATTTATATAATTTATAAGATTCTTAAGTGGTAAAAACAAAAACATTTATCACTTACTCTATTGAACCCTCTATATCTAGTTAAGTGCAGCATGTAACATATAGGGGTCTGTGGTGAAGTACATAACATAATATACTATATAAATTATGCCCATTTATTTTCATTTCTTGCCGTTCTTTTTGCTTCTTCCAATGTGGTGCCTCTTACCTCAATACATTTTTCTTTAGGTCTTCCTTTTTTTTTCATTTTTACCCATTTTGCCTCCCAAGCTTTCTTAACTGGTCTTGAATTTTCCATTCTTCGTAAGTGGCCGCATCAATTGTCTTTTCTAATTGTCATTTTTGGTGTTGTTCTTGGGCGTTTTTTACCAATTTCACATCGTTTTATTACAAATCGAAAATCGAAACAATTTCGTGAGCATCATTTTCGAGTCCAAAATATATCAGATATGTAATCTCTTTCACATGATGGCACAGTCCGTTTTCTACTAGGATATTTGAAAAAAACTCACTACTTTGATAATCTATAGCTTGGCCTATAAAGCTAATTGTCAAATACTTTTTTATTACTTGATGCTTAAAATTAGTTGGAATATGCCCCATTTTATGGCAGTTTTTTAGAAACTCATCATAGCATTGACGGTAATTTTCCGCACTACTCTTAGTGAAACAAAACTAGCTTGTTCTAAAGTAATGTTTTTTTTTGTCAAGTTTTTATATAATAGTAATATAAACCGAAAATATTAAAAAAATAATAATAATTTTTTTCAACAGGAGTTTATCTAGATGGAAAAAAATACACAAATTCAAAAATTTGCAAAAAAATGAGTGGACCAGTGGGCTTCCCAAACTTGGCAAGCCCTTACATGGTTGTTACGCCACTGATCAATACGAATAAATAATTCGAAAAAAATATTGATGAAGAGGACTACTACTGTTACATCAAAACCTTCCCAATAAACAATTGACAATACTTTACCTATATATTTTTTGAAACAGAAATTATTAAATGATTTGTTTTATTTTCACAGCTACAACGTCTAAAATATTTATTTATTTATTTATACAGTGATATTATTATTTGTCAATACCAAATTTTAAAGTTCAGTTTTATATTAAAGTTTATAATTTAAATCAACTATGTACCTATATAAAAAAAAAAACATATTACATGAAGAAGACAGTTATTTAAGAATTGATTTTTGAAAACCATCGACACATAATGAATATAGAATCATAGTATCCAAATCAGGTGGTTTTTCGGGTCAGGATTATATCCAATGGCCCAATGCCCGAATCATTTGACTCTCCTCGTTTATAACGAAAGAATATATTTTTCTCCAATTTGAAAAGGTACACTGGCGAATTGTATCAAAAATTGTACATCACATTGAAAAATGACCTTGATTTCAATGTCTTCAGGCAGTGAACTCACTTAAAAAAAGCAATTTTCATCAGATTAGTGAAATATTTTACTTTCAATTTTATTATTATTCTCTCTCTTAAGAAAATTAATCTGTGGCTTATGACACCGCGAATTTTAGTGTCGGTTCTGTAATGAACTTTTTGGCTACAACACAGAAGGGTTTTGGACCAATAGGAGTAGGTCGACCTAGTGAGTCTGACTATTAATTGCCCTGGTGATCTGGGGATCAGCAGTCAAACTAAGGACAGTCTATTTCGACTGTCTAGCTCTTGCAGTATCTCCGGATAGTGCCAAGCGAGTTTGGATCTTTTATAGAGCTTTTCCTTAAACTCTTGCCTTAATAACTCTCCTGTACAGTGCAACTTTTGCCTGAGATATTATCACGTGTTTATCTAGTCACAGTAAGACTGTTGTCTTTGACTTGGCTATTATATTCCTGCTCCTACATTTCGGTTTGTGAGCCATCTGTGTAGCAGGTCATTTCTGTATCAATTGGAGGTCCGCCCTTCAACGCCTCTCTCCCTGTTATAACTGTTTTAGAATTCTTCCCGAAGCTATATCTCGATAGCATCTCGTCTGCGAAAGTTGAAAACATTTTATGCAAATTTAAGACCGCAATTAGTAGAAGATAAAAAAATTCTACGTCTATCAATAACAAAATCGTAAAATCAATATGTACTCGTATTGACATACTATCAACTTTCTACAAAGTCCTAAAAAATCCACAAGGCAAATTACAGGAAACAGAATTGTTTCAGTCTCCTTTCAAACTAATTACAATTAGAAGTTTTCATTAATTTAATTTTCCCAAATATGAACAAGAAGACTATTGTTGTAAACTAAGCGAAAATAATTGCATATTCCATCTGACGAGAAATACAGAGAATATTGGGGAAACAGGAACTAAAGATCATCAATGAACTAACGAAAATATTCAATATGAATAGTTATTGAGTAATAAAGGTGATAGGCAAAAAAAGGTACGTACAATTAAGAGAAGAAAACAATTATAAGATTGAAAAAGGCATGAGTAAATAAGAAAAATAATACAATGTAATTACGCTGACCAAAAAAACAAGTGATAGATTTGTAGTTGGGGTAAGAGCAGATGTAATAGTAATGTGAAAAAGAGATTGGAAAACAATGGAAGATGACACAGATGTTTGGTTGATTCATGTAAATCTTGCAAAGTTGAAACTCTTTATTTTTTGAATCTATTTGATAATTTTTTTTTGACATTTAAACCTATTAAAACTGGGTAACGTTTTCAAAAATAGACAATTAGAAATCAATTACACTAATAAAAGCCCCATGAGTAGTTATCATTGATGTCTTAGCGTTTCCAAGCAACGTTAAATTAATGAAACTTGACACGGCTCTGGATGATGATTTTTTAAATATTTTTTGGCTTGAACATGTAAAAACTGTCTACACAACGATATATATAAAAAAAGCTCTACAAAGCGTATTTAAAAAAAATATTCATCAATAAATGGATTGGAGTACTAAATCATCAGACCATATACGCCTTTGGATTTTTGTCCGCAGGGTTACTTCAAGAGCAAAGTATGTGCAACATAATTGACTAGCATTGGAGATCTCAGAGAAAGAATACCAACAGAAAAAAGGAATATACCTATAAATGTATTGCCAACAACTATGAGAAGAATGTTTGAGTATTTATTTTAGTGTAATACAATCAAATATGCTGAGTATTTTATATATTAAAGTTTTTATTAGTAGAACGTACAATTGAATTCAAAAATGAAGTGGAAAAAAAATTATCGTTATAAAGCCGTTGTAATAAGGATAGTTCCAAGACTTAGTGACCGAAATTGAAATGATATGTGATTTTAGAATTCGTAACATGATTAATTTAATATCTGTCTCACTTTCACGAGTCATAACCACAGACATATAAAAAACAATAGACAGAGCTATTCATTCATAAAATACGAAATGTTTATACTCCAACATTGTTATGATCAGGGGCGGTGAAGAGGCAAAGCATATGACCATTGTTGGAATATGGCGGCCGACAGATAAACACCATAGACGGAGAAATAACGGGGGCGAATGATTGAATAGACTTAATTCGGGAATTTTTTCACAATATTTTCGATTTCTTAAATTAAAACTTTATAAACAACTGTGCAACAAAAATTAGTTTAAATATCAAAATTTGTTACTACTGATAAAAAAATTCAATTTATCTAACTATCACATTGAAATATTAACTGCTCAAAGGAGAATATTACACATTTTCATTTTTTAAAACAACTTCAAAATTGTCAGTAAAAGTAATGTATATTGTAGTTTATATTAATTTTGCTCTTCTAGGTAATACAAATTCTTGTGAGGTTTATGAAATAAAAATAATTACAAAATAATACATATTTATTTTACAAGTAGTTACATCGTCAAAGTTAAGTCATTGATTGCGAAATAAGGAACTGCACCTCTCCCATTTCGGTTCCATTGGTCCTTTGTGTAAACTCATTTCCTTCAAAATGATCAGAACATACTTCTGGCCTCTTGGGTAATTTTTTATCTGGATGGAATCCAAGTATTTCCATCCAGGTATTTATTCGAGCTTGGCTTACCGGAAAACTAGAAGAAATCATTGAAAAATTATAGGTACACAACAGTGGCTAGCTGTTTACCTATTTTTTACTACTAACTAGGATTTCTGAAGATAATGGTGTTGTAGTAGAGGTATTGTGATATGAGATAAAACCACCATTAAATTGTAAATTATAGCTAGGAATAAAATTACATCCACCTATACAAAATGCAACAGCAACCTATTAGGTACTGTAAGTAGTCGCCTATCAAAGCAAGCCTTACATGAAGTTTTTAGTACCTCAAAACTCTCAGTCTATACAAATTCCTGAACTACTTGTCTAATGCTTCCTATAGGTAAGCTTCATAGACCTTTTTTTTATATATAGGTATGTGCAGCATCTTATGTTTATTTTCTACAATCTGCTTAAATATGTGTAAGTATGTGAGTGGTAATTTCACCCAATTTTCTCCTTATCAAGCCAATTCAGATTTTGTGAAAAAAGGATTCACATACCCGCCTATGACTAACTTATTTACTACAACTTACCAGTGAAAAGATAGGTTAGGGTTCAAATAGTCGATTTTCCGGCACACCACACACTGTCTCACCATAGTTTTAATTTTTTAAGACCTCTGCTTCACTAGTAAATACTAAATTAGGTGAAATACACGCAAATAAATCAAAAACACAGTACTCGCCACTTTAAATATCAATGAAATTATATTGGAATATGGCGGCTGCTTGTTGGGGTATTTTGCTAGCGGCGTTGCCGGACTTCGCAAAATTTTAAAAGATGAGCGGAAAATTATACTATACTACCTTGTATGTAAAATCAAATTTAAGAGATTCAAACTCAACAAATAACAAATTTCCACACATATTTCCATGCAAAAATATATGTATGCAAAAATATATTCTGTTTGTAGAGAAATATTAAATAATAGTATCAAACATGAAGTATTGAAAGTAATTTTATATTATTCATCTGGCAACGCTGCGTTACTACAAAATAATTTGTAGTAAAGTAAGAATTAATGTTGGCACATACACATTTTGTAAACAACTCTGTCTATTGTTTTTTATATGTCTGTGGTCATAACCAACAAGTAGGCCACTAAATAAAAAGAACGCGAACGCCGAAAACCTAATACAGTAAAAGCATTTGAATATAACGAGACACCTATTTTATTTTAATCTAAAATCTTTATGAGCAAACACATTAGGCTGGATTTTTTGTAGTGGTTGGTTTCAAGACTAAACTTCAATCAATAATCTAGCACACTAAGTTATTATGTAGACTTTTTTTATCACTCCTACTACTTAACAACACTAAACCGTCATTCACATTTTCCCTGAGTGAGCCTCTGGTGGTTATCGTCGTCTGTCATCAAAGTTTCAGATATTTTATCCACACCTCATTTTTTTCTTATTTATTTAGAAAGAGTTTGTTGTTCATGAGTCATTTTCTCAATTTTTTTTATGTAATTTACAGCTACTATCATGTATGTATAATTTCCATTTTTAAATCAAGTTGTTTAATTAAGTTTCTTTTAGTTTCAGGGGCTGTAGTGTTTGTTTTAGTTGTTCGATCCTAAGACCCAAGGCATGGCGTACATTGAATCACATTTGTAAAGTTACCAACGCAGAGCAGCCCAAACGTCACAGTACACAAGCAAAGCATGTTGCACATTAAAACTGTGCCTCAAATACTAAGCGACGCATGTTTTGCTGTGTGTTCATGTCATGAACTCCTGGCTACATGATACGGAAATGTGGCGTGTGCTTTTCTTCGTAGGTTGTGGTTTCGAGAGTCAATAGTTTATATAAAAATAATTGAAGGATCACTCGAGCAATAAGGAAAGAAAATTGGAAGCTGAGGTAGAGCTGGAAATTTACATTATCTTCGTCGAAGTTAAAATAATACATTTAGATGGGAATTATTGAATACACTTTAATTCTAATAACCTTTAATAATTTATATCCTAATAGAAATATCATGATAGGAATATCTGTCAGAAAACCTACAACAACTAAAGAAAAACCTTTACAATGTTTGTTTCATGTTAGAGATATGTCTACATTTGAGTAGTAGAAAAATTGGGAATTTAAGAAAACATTACAGCAAATGCTCAAAATGTTGTCCGTTTACTTAAATATAACAAGCCATGCGATTATTAAAATATTGCAATACATTTTGCAACATCTCTGGCTGCTCAATTCTTCTTATCTCTGTGGTAATCTTTTAATTCCTGAATTTTGGCAGGCTTCGTTTTATAAATCATGATTTTAAATGACTTACATAGTCTGAAGGATTCATGTCGGGTGATTGCAGGGTCCCTTCGATAAAACCACGCTTCCAATCTGTCTTCTGGGACACACATTATTTAGGTATTGCCTCACCACACGCGCATAGTGAGATAGAGCACCATCTGGTGCAGCCAAATATTGTCGTTTGGGATATTTGAATATTACATTTTTACATTAAAATGTAATTGAAAATACTTGCTTGGGTTTGTAAATAGTCGAGCCAACTCAGGTATACTATTTTCCAATAAATCTGAATACACCGAATCGTTTAAGTTTCCCTCAATTAAAAAGGTACCAATTAATTGGATTAATTTTGCCGCCTTTATTACAGCCCATACATTCAGTTTTTATGGATATTGGGTGTGGATTGTTACGTGACCTGTATCTGCAATTATGCCTATTTACGTTGCCATCAGTATCTAAAGAAAGGGCCTCATACCAAAACATAACATTACTTAAAAAATTTGGATTTTTTCATTATTTCCTATGTCTGCAAACTCTTCACGTCTATCGAAATCATCTGGAAACTGTTGAGATAATCTTATTTTGTATGGATGGAATTTATTCAGTTTTCTAAATATTTGTCCACTACTGAAGTGTGGATCGTCTTCTAACAAAACACAAACATATGAAAATTTATTTCCAGTTGATGCAGATTTTCTGCACCCTGATTTGGATAAACCTTTTTCTGAACCAGTTTTGTTGAATTTTTCCACTAATTCACTGACGAAGGATCACTCGAGATCTTGTTATGGGATTTCGGTAGAATATAAATTAGATATTAGACGTTTCTTGTCGACTTCTACTTCTACGCATATCACCATATCCTAATATCATTGAATTCTGAATTTGTTATTTCCAGATATACGATTCATTGGGACTTTCAATAAACACCAACAAACTAATTATAAATAACGTAGAAGATATTATTGTGGCAGTCATAGCCATCTTAGGGGTCTATTCTGTAACTAATCCTTTAAAATTTAGACGGGCGCCGAGAACGACTGGAAAACAATCAAGTTTTTTCACATTTTTCTTGACACTTCCTTGGAAAAGGGAAAAACTTTTAAATAAATTAGTAGGTATTTGAAAGGAATCACTCAAGTCCCAAATACTTTTTTTTTGGTGTAATCTAAAATATGCCCAAGAATAATATATAAAGATTGCTAATTTAAATTATTTTAAATATAACCTAACAATGTTTCTTACTTCCTGTAGTTTGCAATTAATTCTTGAATCTTAACTTTGGGAAAATAATGTACCTAAATGTAACTATACTAAAAATTGTGGCAAGTGCTTTACTATTGATCAAAAATATTTTTCTTGACAAGCCTCGTATAAAACGTATAAATTTTTTTTGATAAAACTGATAATAAAAAATTCCATGTAGCCAGCCAATTTACGTAGTATAGATTATACGCCGTTGGTGTACAGCAACAATGGCCCAGATAATTAATTATCAAAATCTTCTTAATAATAAGCGATATTGTGAATACAGATGGACTTTAATTACAAAGAATCATTTTTATTTTATTTATAAATAGGTTCAGTTGCTTTTTAACCTTGAATTCGTTTTTCTCCCGACATTTATTTCATCAACATTAATTGCAGTAAGCGAACGATTCATCAACAACTTTTATTTTTTCGATTCGAGGTTATGAGGTCCTAAATTGATAATTTACTCAACAAAATTCTCGCTTCAGTATGCTCCGACAAAAAAATAGTCTGTGAGCGATAATGACAGCAATATTAAACGCCTCGGAACTACACCCACAGACGACGACAAAAAAAAGGAATTTGTGAATAGGGAAGAGCAGGGTCATGGATAAAAGAAAATTCAGTAGCGTAGTTAACTTTAAAATCATATTCCATAATCAAAGTAGGCATTTGAACTATATATTACAATGTAACAACAATAATGAAATATTGTTGTAGTGGTTGAATTGCCAAAGAGAATTCCTGTTTATCTAAAAATAGGGTTTTCCTAATGGGTTTCTGTCTTAGATAATTTCCGAGATAATTTCTAATAGCTTTTTTAACAATCTTCAATTTAGAAAAGCCTCTTTCATCTGTTGTTAGATTAGATTAGGTTAATGGTGTGCGGATGTATTCGTGTCTCCACTGCAACTCGCAAGCTTTTATTGTAAATGATGTCTTCTACAATAGTCTAGCACTTGCTCTTCGATTGCTTTATAAATGCCTTCGAAGGTGCCAATGCTACTGAATTTCGCCAGAAGGCTAGAACTCTTCTTGGCAGTCGAGGTATTATTCAATGTTTGTTGTAAGTCACCTGCGGCTACCTCCCTTGCAAAGAAATCCTTTTTCAAACCTATTGGTCATTTTAGGGTATTCCATTAAACGATTTTTAAGAAAGGAAGTGAACCATTTCCTCCCTGAATGAAATTTAATATGAAGTATGATATACCGAATTAGAACAGTGTCCTAAAATCGCGTTTGTTGGTAATATTTATTATACAATCTACAATTGTGTTAAATAGATATTGGAGAATGTCAGAGAGAATAATTATTAGAAAAGGGGTTTTTCGAGAAAAAAAAAACAGAGATAAGTGAGAAGAATGTCCAATATTCATTATTTTTATTGAACGTTGTCTCTCCTTGATGATATAGGGAATTGAAAATACTTTCTTGAAGTTGTTGCTAAAATAGAACAGATTTTTATAGCGATTAATCAATGATCGAGAACAACTATTATAATAAAAAACTATAATTAGGTACCATATACAACACGTCATAATTCCTAAGTCCATGGAACGAAGTGACCAAGGCTAAAAGTAATGTTAATATTGAATCTTAATGTGCTTCAGAACATTAGGCGTGATGGTCGATTTTGAAAAACGACTCCACCATGTTTGTATAGTGTAACTAATGTCAATGTGATGACCTTGAATTGTATTACAAATTTTATGCAGGTTAATTTTAATCCACTATATTGATTTAAATTACATTTGAAAAGCATTATTTCACAATATTCGAATTTATAAAAAAAATTTATGATCGTCATTGGGCGGCTTTTTCCTTCAAAGGGCTTAAAAATATGGGTCATCACATTAACAATAGTTACACTATACTCATAAGCTTTATACGAGCGTTATCCAAAAAAGATATTTTTTGGACAAATGAATTTTTCAAAGGAGAGATTTAAGTTTTTAAACTACAATTCATATTTCATACCAAAGAATATTAAGGGCGTCTATATGACATCACACATCTATAAATACTTCAGTTTGCAAATTAAAAATTGATTTTCATCACTAATTTGAATTACTTTCGTGTTATAGTTATATCATTTAAACGATGCACAATCAAAAAATACGATAAAAGTTCGAAGGATATAAAAAAGGATGACGTAAGACCAACTGTCCATCAGCGTCCACAATTGTCAACGAGGCAAAAATACGACTGGAGTACGTTTGCCCGCTGCAGACAACACGTATTGAAACCTATCGACGAAGCGGAAACGGCACGTATTCGTAGAGAAGCGTTCTCGCCTCGTCTTCTTTCGTTCTGCCTTGTCAGTCACTAACATAGAGTAATAAATAAGAGAGGTTTCAAATCACATGGAAAGAAATGGAACAAAGTTTGTGCGCAGCCAGCTGCGCATGGCGCTTTACAGCAAGTAACTGAGCTAACAAACGCCGCCTCCCTCTATACACAAAACTTTGAGGTTAGTCGTTGTCATTTTTTAATTTATTTTTATTTAATCTACTCATTGGTCTTTCTGCAAACAAATTAATTATCTTTATTATTGGTAAATACTATTATCACAGCATTTATCATCACTTATCATAGGTAAGTTGAAAACAATTTTTACCCTAAACGTTTGAGCATGGAGACTAGCGTTTGAGGTTGGGTTTTCGTAAAATAATAACATTACTTTTCATTTTATCGTTTTTTTTGCAGATAAGAACGAAGGATTACCAAAAATTTGTGACCAAACCAAAATAATATGTATGTACTAGATATATATTGATGTAATTTAGGTGTAATTGTAGGTACCTAGTACTCATGTGAAAAAAGTGGTTTTATTTTGAACACTGTATTTGTGTGCTTGCTCTGTAATATTGATGTGTGCTTCAAGATGCCAAATTGTTTAAAGGGGTACGTCAATTGAATAACTAAAACATTATACATATAAGAAGTTTTAAGTTTCCTGATCTAGATATTAAACAAATTCATAAATGGTTTGAAACAATGAACCTTACTTATTAAAAGAAAAGGTGTTATTTGCTTGAAGATCACTTCCTTAAAAATAATTTTACTGACTCATTTAGATTGACAAAATTTGCACTTCCTTTCTAAACTTAGTCCAATTTCCATCCCAATTCAGATTTAGGTATTGACTGTTTTTGTATGTTATTTTGGATTTTATTGTATGGAAGATGTTGAATTAATAACATTTATCACTTGCAAAGGGTTTTTTATTCTCCTACCGTAATTCCCTATAATATTATATTATGCTAATACAATATTTGCAGCTGAATGATTTAGCACAATAATGTTATTTCTTAGTCTTTGAAGACTTGACTTAAAAGACTAAAAAACAAATATTGAAGAGCAAAATCATTCAATTGCAAAAATTGTACAATATAAGGCGTATGCTGAAAGCTTGCAAATTCAAAAAGCGCGCGTCTTGAATGCTAGTTCATACCAGTAGCCAAGGTAGGCGCTAGTGGTAACTTTGTGCCACAAAACTCTACACGTTTAACATCTCTCTTATTTATTACTCTAGGGTCACTAAGCGTATATGTGGTGTATGGGTTGTGTACAACATGTCTATGATGAAGTTGTACAAAGCAAACACGTCCTCTTCGTCGCTAGACATTTGCTGCGTTCGTTATTTGCATCGCAGAGACGACGGATTTTGGTCACGTGATCACAGATTAATCTGAGCATTTACCTACCCTACCTCTAGATGTGATAAACGAACGATTCATACTCAAAAGATTGATCGGATCAGATCGGATGCAAATAATGAACGCAGCTATTGTATACTAACCGCTTTCGTACGACAACGACACATGACCATAATTTAAGCGTAAGCGTATCGTCACTTTGAATAAGATATGCTGACCTGAGGATACATGGACAGTGGGCCTTACACGTTTGTGATCGGTGTTTTAGCCAAGATGGCGAATTGTCAAATTTTGTATTTTTATTTTCACTCAAATGAATATAATCACAATTGTGATGTAAAAATAAATGATTGCTTAAGTATCTTTGTAATGTATACAATTATTCTTATTGAATGTCATCATGCCCATTATGTAAATAAAATATAATTCATTATTAAGTTTACGCGGCAGTGTATTATTTTAATGTTAAATGGTCCCAGATACCCACACCACACATTTTATTTCGATTTCACGTAATTAACCTTATCCAAAAACTTTTATCAAGAAAATTCGATTCGAACTTTCTCCATTGACTAATAAATAAATAATTAAATTATGGTAGATGACTGAGGAAAATAATTAAAATAGCAATTGTCTGAATGTCAAACTATTCTTACGACGCAAACTATTACACGAAAAATAATTTTTCTACTACCGTGCGCTTTAACCCACTTTCCCGCACGCATTTTAGCTTTGAAAGTGTCACTTTCCCGCACTAGTGCGGGAAAGTAAAATTATGCAAATTTTGACCTTATTAGATAGTTTTTTACTCCGGAAGTCATAACTATTCTTACACCAGGTGGATAAATAGTCTATCGAATAAAATCAACAAATTGTTTTCTAGCTTTTTGTTGCATTTTTAATTTTCTGAAAATATAAAATAATGAAAATATTTTGATATAACCTTGTAAATTCTTTAAAGTAGTGTCACAAAACAACTATCAAACCACCCGGGTTTGATATAAGAAAAATATATCAAATGAAATTATTTCATCTACAAGTAATTTAAAATTGTTGCCGTCACCTTCATCTTTATGTGACCTGCAAACGATGCCATCCCCATCAACGTCATTCACTCACCAGTTAACACCAAATAACTCCACTGGAACGGCAATTTTAAGTAATTCACAGAATGCAACAAATTGTGTTTCTGATATTAATATTTATAATAATAATTGATAATAATAATAATAGTTTTTGGTCCAAGTTTTTTATATGTATGTTAAAATAAAATAAATTTTGAAAAATGGGTTGATATATTTTTTTGTATATACGGTCGTAGAAAAAATTATGTTCCTAACTCATGCGTAAAGTGTCTTTCCCGCCCTTGACCACTTGCCCGAACTCCGCTTCGCGTCGTTCGGTCAACTGCAGTCGCGTGCGGGAAAGTATCACTTTCCGCACTTGTTAGGAAAATAACTATTCTGCTAGTTAGTTTGTTTTTTAAATTAAAAAATCAATTCCCCTAACAAAACCACAAAGAATAGTCGAAGAACAGGCGTAATTCATCTTCTTGAGCTACTTTTTATGAATTTTCTTATTGCTACTCTTCGAAAGGAACAGAACTTTTTGACCAAATAAGTGAGTGAGTTATAGAGAATTCCAACAGTAAAATAATTTATTTTTTTTCTGTTAATTTGTGAAATAGCAGTTTTGAAAAGATAATGAAAAGACCAAAAAATAATTTACGCGCCCCTACTTATCAATTACAAAGTCGGGTGCTGCAAGTGTACTCGAACAGGATTAAATTATGACTATAATTAGACATTTTTTTGTTTTAGGATTTTTCTATTAAGATTCGGATGGTGACAAGACGTTTGCGTTCAAAATGTTGAACTTCTACGTTTTTAACATTCACTGTTTTTTGTTTAACTAACATTATTACCTAGAAATTTTTTTGTCAATTCCAAAAACCAATCAAATTTCCTCATTTTATATCATATGAACAATCTCAGCCAATCATGTCAACATTACACTGATAACAGACCATGGGCAAGTATCACGTTGCTATGGATACATATTGATTTATTTCGATTTTGAAGTTTCGAATATTTAATATTTCGAAATGTCACGATTTGGTTGTAATACTAAAACAAAAAATTTTCTATCCGAATAACCCTCGGACATATGCTCAAAAATCTTATGACAACTTTCTCAAGCTTGTTGCTTGTAGGCAACAAGCTTTCGAAATCTGTCATAAGATTTTTTCCAACAATTATCAATGTCCTTGGGCTATCACTACTGATAATAGTGTTTGAGCGATTTTCGGCCATCACAAAATGTAGAGAATAAAAAGAACTTTCAAAAGATATAACAGAAGCCCCACTTTCAATTCAAAATTGTGAGCTGTAAGTTTCACCGTTGATTGATAAGTTATCTTATATCAATCAACGGTTTCACTTAAAGGGGGTTAAATGAAGGGATGTCAGATTTTTGTCAATTTATAATCTAAAATTGACGTGTTCTAGATTTGTTTGTAAATACGAACAATAACTGAGAAAACGAATTTATTCCATTTCGACTTTCCATACTAGTTAATTTTTTCCTGGTCTACCATAAAATACTTCTCATACATCTCATTTAAGTTTTCAGCTATTTCTGGTTTTCTTCCAATGAAATCCTATTTTACGCGCAAAATGAATCAAATTTTCCAGTAATGTTCTTACTTCTAATAATACTACCGTAGAACCCGATGCCGTTATAATATGTCATCATTTAAAACTTGGCCTTCATTTCGAAACATTTAATTTCTATTTTCAAATAAAGTCATTAAAGCTTAAAATAAAAATGGAAACCTTTGCAGAAATGTCACTAGAAAGCAAAAGGAATTTGAAATTATAGCACAAAACGATATCAAACGCATTTCTGAGAATGCATGAATGGAGATGAATCATTTAACCGACATAATGTCAGACGAGATGGTTTTTAATCAATCAAGAGTTCTTTAATGTGTATTTATAAATCTCGTAAATGGAATGAACCAAACCATCACAGTTCTTGTTTTATGCATTTTTTCCGTTACCCTCAACCGGACATATTCCTCTTTATTTACTTACTAGTTACAAATAAAATGAACCTCGCCCAACTTGTCTATTATATCGATCTTTCCATTCT
Source organism: Galerucella pusilla (assembly GCA_910591695.1). Lineage (NCBI taxonomy): Eukaryota > Metazoa > Arthropoda > Insecta > Coleoptera > Chrysomelidae > Galerucella > Galerucella pusilla. The sequence continues at coordinate 265,128 of CAJUYI010000061.1, forward strand.
GGCGACTGAAGTAGAAAATACAGAAATAAAACTGTCTGACCTCATTGTTCGTTTTGCATCAAGAGCGAAGCGGAAATAATGTTTGCATCTTTAGCTAGAAGAGTTCTTTGTACTTCTTTGTTCCTTTCCATCTATTCTTCTCCCTTATCCACGTCTCAATGAGTTTTCCACTAGACGGGATTGTGACCCAAGAACTGTTATTAACTGATAGGTGTGTTGTAGGAGAAAATGAAGTGGCAGCAAAATTTTAAATGTTAATGATAAAATTATTTAATACCAAAAAGCACTCTTAGAGAGCAGTCTATATTCTGGACGGTCCCAAGAAAAATCGCATGTAAACAAGGACCACGCGTGATCTATTCTAACTCGGCTGTGTATTGGACGACTCGCATTGAAATGTTAGCAGTTCAACCTTATCTACTTGCCTAGATCATTCAATATTCACGTGATTTTATTTTCGTGCGGGTTTTCTTGAGAACGAACCGATTATAGTTTATTACAAAATAAACTACTTCAATGCCAGTAAGCATTTGTTACCATGTTTTCATGTCGTGTTGTCCCACATTTACAATACCGAATTTGGTCACTTTGAGATGGAGTAAGAGTTCTATAACATCAGAGAACTGCTGTATTGCTCACAACCCAACTCTCTATCACTTTTCATTGCCTCGTTTTTTGGAACTTCCAGCATTTTGAAAAGCTAGTTATCTTATTACCATTTCTTCAAGTCTCTCTATATACTCTCAACCTGGTTTTTTTCAGTGTCCGACAGTGTCATAGTCGGTTTTCGATAGTTTCCTCATCTTCCTTATATGCTTCCTTGCAGTGGGTTTTGGTTTGGTTTATTCTCTGTGAGCGATCTGAGACAATACTGTCTATTGTGCCTCAATCCAGCTTGGATTAATCCTTCAATTTAGTATTTCTAAGAAAGTTGATAGTGTCCGAAGATTTCATTATATCTACATCATCAGGGCACCTAGCCGCAGCTCCAAGGGTCTCAAGTCTATTTCGTTTAGTAGCAACACAGTAGCACATAATGCGGTCAACCGATTAATCATCTTCTAGACAGAGACGACGACGACCACCACCAGCTCTGATCTTAGGCTTCTGCTTCAAGTTTTAAAAGTCCTTTGATAAATGCCTTGGCTAGTCTCAAACCTGTTATGCTATTCCAGTAAACACATGCTTTGTTTGTGGTCTATCTGGTCCGAGGTAATACTTTTTGTCAGTTGTAAACGGATTCCCAGTGGGGCTGACCTCCTTTTCTGTCTCCATTTCTTCGTTGCACAGGATTCCGGTGTGATCAGGATCATACTAGGGTATCCGTTTCAGGATTAGTATTGTATTCCTCACAAGTTTAGAATTGCAGCTGTTGGAGCACAGTGCTGTTATTGCTGTCAATAAATATCTTTATTGACCCGTTCTCCAGCATCCATCCAACACGGGGTTGGATGTTATGTCAAAATTCAAGATCCAGGGAAGCAAACATCACAAATTCTAGGGAAATAACGGATTATTTTTCAAGGTCGTGGGCTCTTTGAAGTGACGAAGAAGAAAAGTGTGGCATCACGTTCGAAGGTAGCACACTTTTTATAATTTTTTTAGGACAGAAATTCAGGTCAAATGGAATAAAAAAACGGGGATATATTTTTTCTAATATTTCAATTTAGCAATAAAAAATATTACTGAAAACATTTCATCAATGACATGTTCGGTGGGTGATAGCATTGTATTCATTGCAATTGCGATGTCTACTTTCCTACCTTGCTCTGCAAGTACATCCAACCGCATTGTTATTTTCCTCCACAATAGTGTGACGTGAGACACAGCATATTTTTACCGAGTTTTGACAACGTGTAACGTCAATTCCTCACCGCGCTTTAACTGTGTCTATTGATTCATGAAATATTACTGGAAATGGCATAAAGCCCCTGGAAACTTGCAGGAAACTTAAATGAAATCTTGGAAGAGAAGCAAATAAAAATGTAAATTGCTCCTTTCTAAAGGAATACTTACTAATACTATATTTTTCAAGAATATGAACAGAGAAACGGAACCATCGAGTACTTCCCTTCAAAAGTTACAAATACAGAACTATACAACATAAAAATTTGCGAATATGTACGGTACTTCTTGTGTAATTGGAAATAAACACGATAAGAAAATTGATAAGGGCATCAGTAAATACCGTTCTAGGATATCTCCCATTTGCATTTACAGTAAAACATGAAACACATTACCGCTTATGACCACTCCATATCACACTTTTTGCTTGTGCTGTTTTTATGAATCAATCCGCTATTTGTTACTGCTTATAATTCTAATAAAACCATTAAAATGAAACATCTAAGCCTCTTTTGACGGTCAATTTATGTTCAAGTAAAATAACAGCCAAGGAAGTTTTCCACTATGATTTGTTGATAATGACTTTCCGGTATCTCTAGAATTTTAGACAAAACTCAAATCCATTTATTTTATACTTCTTTCGAAATAGCATTTCTTGCTATTTGCAAAGTATAAAGAGTCTTATAAAACAGTTTTATTTTTATTTCACTTCCAAGGATTATGAATGTCTTTCGATTTTATTGTTTTTTTCGTATTATATAGAGATTTCGGAAGATACACAACGTTATATCCCGATTCCATTTGCTTCTCCGGTATAACGTAGTTTCATTGACTTGAAACTTTGGACAATTTTTAAGGACCGATGACAATGCAATAATGATAATTAAACAAAATTAGTATATAACAAATTTCAAAACAGACACAAATGTTAAATGGTTCTAGATATAAGCACTTTTTAAAATGTGTCAAAATGTTGGTATCCGGATTCTGTCTTGTCGGCGTTGTAGTACAGGCAGATTGAACTAAAAATTAGAAAATAATGTTCAATTCATAACAAAAAGCGTGGGTTGCTCGGCTATGGTTTGTTATTATATTTCATTATTAGCTATATATTGCGCATCGCTTTTTGTAATGAAGCAAAAATTATTCCTTACCCAAGCCTGGAAGGATCGTTTTCACATAGGTAACCAAAAGAAGTGCTAGCTTACAACCCACTTCATCTAAACCAGCATGTTATTCTCCGGATAGGTCCACTGATTCGGCTCTTCACCAAATGGTGGGAGGAATTGAAAGATCTTCGTAAAATAAAGAATCCACCCTGGGTATATTCATAGGCATTGAGGGAGCGTTTGATAAAACAACCTTTCCTACTATTACCAAACAACTCAATTGCAGGATGTACCCCTGGTAGTTGGAGAAAGGATACTGAAGATGCTCTCTAGTAGGGCAATACGTATCAATGTAGAAGACATAATAGTGAGAGGACTGGTCATGAGGGAATGCCATAGTCCTGGATACCCTGATTAATAACCTCGATAAAAATGGAATCTACACATTTGAATTCGCAAATGACATAGTTATCTAAGGCTGACAAATTTTAGAACACACTATGCGAGTTAATAGAAACATAGTGCAAGGAACATTTACTGTCTATCAATCCCAAGAAGACTGAGACGATCCTTTTCACCATGAAAAGAAGATTATTGGACTTAAAACCCCCCGAAATCTTCAAAACCGAATTAAATACCTCTAAATAGATAAAATACTTTGGTATTACCCTCGATAGGAAGCTAACATGAAATTCTCACTTACAAAACATTGCCAAAAGAACTTAGGTGGCATATGAGCAATGTCGGAGGACAGTGGAACGCACACGTGGGGTATTTGTTCACCTGGATATACACTGCAATCATAAGAACTATGTTAACGTACGGAGCATGGGACCGAAGGTTCTACAAGCAACGGCTATCCAAAAAATTATATAAAATACAGCGAATTGCTTCTTTAAACATCACAGGAGCCATGAGAGCACCAACCGTGGCAATGGAATTAATTACTGGTCTGATCTGACCCCTCTGTGCTTGTACGTGAACGAGGTTGCGGTATTGGCCATGTTACGATTGCGCACGACTGGTATAAACACCGGAGTAGGAAAGGGTCAATTGAGGCAGGCAGACATTCAGTGGCGGAAAGGCCTATTTTTGTACAGCGGATACAATATTTTGGGACGGGTGGAAGTGGGTTCGCGTATGAAATTTCGCAGCAATAGTTTAAACAATAAAGGAATATACCTTTGGAAAGTACCTGGGGAAGTTAGGTGGCAGAGCTGGTAACGACTCTGATTGAGAAGGTTGGAGAGGAGACTATCCTCCAGCATTTTATGGAGTTAATTTGATGATTTGCCAGGGGGGCCATGTTAGGTCACTTGATCTGAATTCACCTTTCTGTCAAAAATGCTCTCGAAATGTCCAACGCTTAATAAAACATGTAAATAAAGTCAAATTATTACCAGTTAACCCACTGCTAATACACATTTATCCCCCCCATTATTATCTAACCGGATATTTCGTATTCCAAATTTTATTGAAACAGCCAGGTAATTACAGATACTTTCAACAGTCGATTCATAATTTGGCCTACAATTGAATCATTGAGTTGCCTTGAACAAATGTTATGGAAGTCTCAATAAATTGATTTAATGTATTCGTCATTTACAATTTCAAATTCCAATGGTCGCAGTTGCTTCAAGTTTGTAAAAATATGTAAAAATATGTGCCAATGAACATCTATTTATCTAATTTGTCTATATAGAATCGAAAGTGTGATGTGGTTTCTACAGTATTCAAAAGGCAGTTTTAATATATTGCGGATTTTATAAATTCCTAGTGAATTATTGCGTTCAAAACTTGAAATAAACAGAAAGTGAAATGAAGCTGAGATAAATAACAAGCAACTGGTTTTCGGAGACATTCAAAACTGGATTCTTTTTCAAGAAAACCGGACTAAAACTCGTTTTGGAATAAAAAAGTAGTTTTATTATATTTGTCAGTTGACCATATACATTTGAACGAGTAATCGTAGAATACTCGATTGGTTTTTTTAAACTAGTGGATACAGAATTATTTAGTCACATAAAACAATTCTAAATTTACGTTTTGATCTATTTAACTAAAACAATCTACATAGGTATACCATTTTTTAAAGTATATTATGCTCTTTGAAATGAAAATATGAACATTCAAGAAACATAAAACGGTTTTATTTGTTGCATGTCAAAAAAAATAATGGTCAGTAGAATTTGAAAGCATGGTTTATATTAAAGAAATGCTTCATAGTGTAATAATGGAGCATCAATTATATACAAAACTTCGAAAATCTCGTTTACTCATTTGATCAAGAATCAAAATATATCCATTTTTTGTACAGAAAGACAGAGCTAGGTACTACACACATACAGATCGCGTAATTTCTTATGGAACCTTCCTGGATTACACAAGTACGACAAGGAAAATATGAGAAAAACAGCTTGAACGAGAGAGAAAGTATAACTGTACGCGCGCATCGGAGGCGTGTACCTGGGTCTAGGGGCTGGCCGAATGTTTATTGTCCGTTCTGAATATCACCTACTAGTGAATTCTCTTATTCTCTTTCTCTGTAAAGGACAATCAACATTGTTTGTTCCAACAATGATCAAAATGTTCAGAAATTAAACTGGTCATAGAAAACAACGGGTTGATTTCAATTTTTTTTATTCTTCAATATCATTATGTGGCGTATAAAAACCCCAACCCAAGGCTTTTTTAAATCAATATTAACTTGGAAAAAGTAAGTTCCGCGTTCTTTAAAATCATTTCAAATAACCTCTACCAGGCTCCAAAGCTGCTGACGTCAATGAGTATGATGCCAAGCTGTGTAGTCGTTTATCGATCGCCGATCACAACAGTGATGCTAAGTGGAGAAATTTTTGGGGATTTTTGGGACATATTTTCAGGGGATTTGTAAACTGCATTCTATAATTATTATGGGAATTTTTATCTAATCAGCAATTATTTCCTGTGATTTATACGGAATATTCTACATGTCTCAATTATCCTGTGCCTCAATATCTATTGAAACTACTTCACACATAATATATTTTAAATTTTGTATATTTATGAAAAGTTTCTTCAAATATTTAATTCTTATTTTACTACGTCGTAATATATTATGAAGCTGTAACATCATTCGAAATTGGAGGGATCTTGTAAACAAATATGGGATTGTTTAGGTATAGTTAGTTTCTTGTACTGTGTTGGCAACACTGCACTTAAAGATCGGATTCATATATTTCAAGTTCAAGCAATAAAGCATGCAGGTTAAGTAATTTTTTACAATTGGGTTGTTATAAAACAGGAGATAAAAAACAGGAAGCCTGTTGTGGATAAGAGTGATCATGGAATCAATGTTGGATACTATGCTGCTTATCCCGAAACAATGGTATCCATCCAATGAATTTTAAAAAAGATAACCTTCTCCAAACTCTTTTAACCCAATTCAAAGTTCAAAGCAAACAGACTAGAAGATAATCAATATTTGAAGAATTTTATATGGTGCCATTAATCAAAATTTGCGAAAACGGAATGTTTAACACAAACAATTCGCATTACTGGAACGAAGAAAATCAACATTCAACAAGAATACGTGGTTTTCAAGAGCGATGGGAGTTAAATGTCTTTTGTGTAAAATTGAATGTAGATTTCGAATATTTAAAATAACAAAGATGTCGATCACTTTCGGTATAACCAGAAGTGACAAATATTTTCCATACATTCGCCATTTTTTGTTTTTCATACATGCCAATTTTTATAGAAATCGTGTAAGTAGTCTCCAATAGATAGTGTGAGCTCGACGTGAATCGGATGTCTATTCTCCTAAGGACCCTAAGGTGCCCATGCGCGCTATATTAAAATTGCTAGTTTAAGAGCATGCGCACTACAATTTACTCTCCTGGCTTAGTGTTCTGTGTTCTTTGAGTTAGTAAATACGGTATATTTGATACAACCGCAATAAGAAACTGTCACAGAATATACGACCAATATGTGATAGCAATTTCGAGAGAGTAAACTCGTTGTCTGCTATGAACAGTTATTTTCTGATCGTTTATGACAGTTTCTGATTAAAGTTGGAACTGTCCTGGTATTTGCAATTATGAGAGAAAGGGGACAGTTAACAAGAAGTACTCTCTTAGGAGATTTACGTTTGGAGTTTATATTTCAATTCTCATTCTATGGAAATTTGAAAATTGCAAAATTTTACAAATTATTCGAGTTAAATCTTATTATTTTGAGCACGTGATTGAACAGTTACAATATTTCCATTTTTTACTTTATTTCTTTAACCTAGTTCTAGTTATACTAAACTTCTCCTACTTATTTTACATGATATTCATTCAATTGGTCTACTCAATATCTTGATTATTATTTAAATATTTATGCGGTTGGGATCACATTTGTTTCAGTTTACACGTTTTAATAATCATTCGTTTTTAAACGGCTTCTTTGTTGTTCAAGTCGTTTGAAATAATAGAAGTGCAACATTTGCAGTCGATAAAACACATATGTTGAACATATTAGATGTTATTACTGTTTTTATAGTGGAGACTAGCGGTCGAAGTCGACGTGTTATGCTAGTGGCCTTGATTTTAAAGCAGTCTATAGCGTAATAAGTTCAAATATCAATTGAAAAGCTCCACTAGATTCAACAGTATAGATATAAAATTGTTTCGAGTTCACATCGTTTGTACTTACATGGAAAGAGATTGTGAAAGACAATAATTGTCAGATTACACATACTTAATCACTATTTAATCATCCAATTTCATGCGTTGTGGAAGAATTTACTTCGATGCTCGTACGGGTTTGTCTCCCATACATTCGGAGTATTTTGTGAAAAAATGTGTGTATTTCCAATTTAGTTTGAAGCAAGATTTTCATAAAAAAACAACAATCAAAAGTGCGCAAAGTAGGGTGATTTAAAACCGACCTCATACACGTACAACAGACCGGTGCATGGTGACTAGATATAAGGAGCACAAATTCTGTGTATGAAAAGTTTCCGTCGAAAGAAGGAAAATTGGTGGCGCTACTATAGTTAAAGGGTCAAAAGATTTTAGGGTAGAGACGACGTGGTAAATTATTTTACGTTAGGTAAATGGAGGGTTTAATTATTTTTATAAGGTTACCTTGGTTTGTGCAAATTTCAAAGAAAAAATAAGTATTTCGCTTAGCTGGTGTGATGTTTGATTAAAGGTAAGTTTCTTCACATTCTTTAATATCATTATACATATAATTGTGTTGCAGAATACTAATGGAAACAATTATCAGTATATTCTTCAACGTGTGCAGAATGATGGCTATTATTCACTCGGATAAAGTTTCCAAAACGAGCGAGAGCAACGAGTGAGTTTTGGAATTATCCAACTGAATAATAGCCATTCTACACAAGTAAAAGACTATACTTTCTCCACGACTAAAAAAAACCAGCGAGGCTCAAACCCCGATCGTCCGTGCCAGAGTCAACCATTTCTACCACTAGGCTATAGAACCTACGCTCATGTTTTTAATCGAAACTCTTACATTTATAAATGAAATTAATTTCGGGAGACGCACATATTGAATCTTCACTATCGCTATACTGTTGTCCATTTTTTTTTCTACATAGTATGTAAAATTATAATTATATAATTCTTTTGACAACGCGCTGTCAGAAGCGATTTGAGTTATTAGGTATTTGACGTTTTAAAAGAGACGATTTGATTTATTCATTTCAATTCATTAAAGCGTGAATTCTGATAATAATAGAATGTGATTGTAAATATGTGAAAATAATTTGTGCGTTATTATTTAGTCATGGAGAAAACAATTTACACTTCTACTTGCATATTTTGTGAACAAATGCACAAAATCACATATTATTTATGTTTTTACAGACAAACCCCGAAAAAGATGATGAGTAAAAACTAAATCACCAGGAACTGAGGTGTATAATTTATTTATTTTTAAATTTTCACCTCACACGGTTATCCCATTCTTAATATAGATATAGAATAATAATAATATAGAAATAAGCACTACTAATGTGACGTGTGTTAAGTTATGTAAACTGCTTCGACATCTGTTCTATACAAGTTTGTGCTTATTATACCTAGACTCCATGGACCGGTATTTTAGTAAAATTTTGCTTCCCTGGTTTTGGACAGCTACATCTAATTTTATTTTGACAATAGGAATTCTCTTCGTTATTGCCGTTATTTGGATTATTGTCTGTTTTTGTTTCGATTATGATAATCCTGACTATATTTCCTTACAATCACATTCACAAACAAAGCACAAGCACGCCGGAATTAGTGTAAAGCAAATCAATATAACCACAAAAGCAAAACTGTCAGCTGAAAGCTCGCTTTAATGCATTTCTGAGAAATACTGCCAACATAATTCCAGACTAGATGACGTCAATCTTTTCTAGGTCAAATGTGTGTGAAAAATGATCAGTAAGCTTAAACTTTCAAATAAACACATTTGTATAAAGATTCAAGCATCTACCGAAAAGGCTCTGATAATTATGTGTAAATAAAATTAAATGAGTTCAAAAGAAAAGCACACTATTTGCCAAAACGTTTAAACAAAAGGGCGCGGCGCTTCATCCACAAGCTTTCCCCGGCAGTTGAGGACTTGACCTACGTCAATTTAAGACCGGGCTGAGGTCATCCATCCTCACTCGTCATCCTACTCCATTCAATCCAATAAGGAAAGGAATGTTAACTTACTCATAAAATAGGCCAGTGAAAATGTACAGATTTTGTAAATGCTCTAAATTTTAAAATTGAATATATATTTAAGTGGAAAAACAGTTTGGGAATGGTCGATTGTTTTCCCGAACTTCACCGGATTATTTGTTCTTTTTATAAGTCTATTGTTTTTTGCTCGTGCACGTTTCCTCCATGTTTTAGGGATTTATCAATTATTTTCATTGGCTTCCTACAGAGCCTGTGTCGCAAACGTATATAGTTCGTTCAGAGATATTTTGTATCTACCAACTTAGTTACTATTACTAGGATCATCCCCACAATACATGTTTAACGAATTCGTTTCATGTGTTGTCAATACTACCTTTTACCAGCACCGTTTCGTTGTTTTCTCTTTGAAATGGGTTACGTCACAACTGTAGATGCGTGTAGATAAGATGCGTAGGAACGCCACATTATTACGTTTGTTCGAAGTTCCAATTGAAATATATGAACCGTTCTGAAATCGTGCCGAGTAAAATGTGTAGTACGCAAACACAAATTAGGGATGGACATATAATCAACTTTGTCAACCCTTCCAGAAGGTAGTTATCGTACCTTCATAAGAACGGTACTATAATCAGTTAGCGGGAAAGAAATACAGCACTTGCACGAACGATACTTAGAACATTTCTACAGCAAGTTGGAGCCAACCTATTAATTACAAGTAGGAGATATTGATAATAAAGGGAAGCCCATAGGGTGGCGTACTAGGTTCTAGGGGTAGTATCACCGTTACTAATGTAACAAGCTCAGTAAACAGTGGAGAAATAGTGTAGCAAGTAATTATTACGCGTTATTCTCTTTTAGCGTTTGCTATATGCTATATGTTGCGAACAGTATAAGGTGCGTGATTGGTCTATCGTTAATACAACAATTCTATGTGAAATTATTCAATGTGAAATTACCCATGAAATTATCACAACAAATATCTCAGTTAAGAGATCAATTAATTCTGATTTATATTTAACACAACATTACTGAAAAAAAACATTTTCTAATGTTCTAAATTAGTTTTAATGAATTCTTGTCACCATTTGTATTTCAGTACAAACTTCTTCCAGTACCTGTTTTAATTGGTGTGAAATTTTCTTGAGTTAATATTCGGAAATTTATTTCTAGGTCATGAATGTTTCAAGAATATTATTTTTACGACCTCAGAAATTTCTGAGATCCGAAAATGATTTGAGCACAGGGGTAATGCGTTAATTGCATCAATTATAATCTCGTATTGAACCGGTTTGAGCTGGTTTTACAGTAATAAACCAAAAAGCTGTATACTATTTCAGATTATTCTTGTATGGGTATTTGTTGGTTATGTAAAAAGAAGGAAGATATTATTTTCCACATTATCCGCGAGTCTTTCTTCTGGAGGAAGAAATTAAAAAAGGAATTATTGGAAATATGGTCATGTCAGATTTAAACTACACAATTACTCAAGTTATATAATTTAACGGTTTACAACAAGAAAAGTGACCTAAAGTTAATATACCAAATCTTTTAACGCACTGAACCATATTGTCAACTTTATATTTAGGGCACAAGGTGGTAATAATAATAATAAGAATAAAGTTCATTCAAAACAAACATTACAATATTACAAATCAGATAACAATTAACCATGATAAGTATAACCTATTTATACTAAAAAATATATGAATACATTGATAGAGCTTGGAAGTCACTTGTTTATGTGAATAGTTCTTTGGCATTTGACATATTCGAATAAAACTATAATATAATATATATATATATATATACAGTGTGTCTACTTAAGTTGGACTCATATGGGAAACTTTTTTATTATGGGTTTTAGGAAAAAAAGTTATTTCTCATAAAAAGTTCTGCATTATCTAAAACCTAAAATGCAATCATTAGATATTTCTTATTTTGAGCCGTATACGAGGTTTGTCAAAAAATATTAATCTTACTCAAGAGTAAAGTACCTTTATTTTTTACATTACAGAAAAATTGTAAGAAGTAAAGTTGTTTAAAATTAAAAGTTATATTCAAATATGCAATTACAGCTATTTAGCATAAAAATTAAGATTTGGTGATTATTTACGTTTTACATTATAAAGTATTTGTAATCGTAAATTTCAATACTGACTTTATCCCTCTCATCTGTTAAAAATATGATAACCTTTCTATTTGTTTACTGTAATTTAATAAAAACTAACCCATTCTGACATTCACTGCCAAATACTTCATGACAGAGCATCCTAGATTACATTAAATTGTACCAAGCTAGAATAATTAATACGGAATGAATAGTAAATAATCACCAAATCTTAATTTTCATGTTAAATAGCTGTAATTGCATATTTGAATGTAACTTTTAATTTCAAACAACTTTACTTCTTACAATTTTTCTGTATTGTAAAAAATAAAGGTACTTTACTCTTTAGTAAGATTAATATTTTTTGACAAACCTCGTATACGGCTCAAAATAAGAAATATCTAATGATTGCATTCAAGGTTTTAGATAATGCAGAACCTTTTATGAGGAATAAGTTTTTTTCCTAAAACCAATAATAAAAAAGTTTCCCATATGAGTCCAACTTAAGTAGACACACTGTATATATATATTGTCATGATATATATATATTATTCAAGAAAAAAAAAAATATGGAATTAAATTTTACCATTTAAAATTTTCAATTAATTACCTAAATGGTTTGGTTTGTTAAATGTCTGTTTAAGTTTGAAGAAGTTTGAAAATTAGAATTGTTACAATTGTTTTATATAGTTTATAAAAAAAAAATGTGGTGTAAAATACATTGAAATTTTCAAGTATTTCATATTTGATAATTATTTATACGTAAATTGATACTTACATCATTTTAACACAGACAATGT
>CAJUYI010000061.1:284433-315291 GCA_910591695.1 Galerucella pusilla
GTGAATTATGAACCATAATACACTACAGTGTATTATGAACCATAATTCACGACAGTTGATATATGTGTACCATATACCTTTAGTTAGGAGGTAAAATATTGACTTATTATTAGGTGGTCGTGGACAAAATATTAAATACATCGACAGTGAAAGACCAAAAAGGAGAAATACTAACAAATGATATTGAAATAATGGACAGATGGAAGGAACATTTTCAAAAACTATTAACTACCACTTATGATGAAGAATCAATGGAAAACACGGAGTCTATAAATAAGGAACAAGGAACGTGCGATGATATTACGTTGATTGACATTATAGAAGCAATAAGAACATTAAAAAACGGAAAAGCTGCAGGTCACGATAAAATAACTTCAGAAATGATAAAAAAATTGGGAGAAAAAGGAACAGAATTGCTTTTAGATGTTTGTAATAAATCATGGTCGGAAGAAAAAATACCAGAAGATTGGCAGACTGGAATACTACTACCAATATATAAAACAGGAGATGTAAGAGAGTGCAGCAATTACAGAGGGATAATGTTGCTAAGTTCAGCCCTGAAGGTGTATGAAAAAATTATTGATAAAAAATTAAAAATGCACATATAACCAACACTGGATGAAGCACAAAGTGGGTTTCGGGTGGGAAGAAGTGTACACGACCACATATTTACAGTTAAGCAAATCCTAGACACACAAAATAGCAAAACAAAGACATACTTCGCCTTTATAGACTTGGAGAAAGCTTTTGATAGAGTTTGTAGAGAGAAAATATGGGACATACTAGAAGAAAGGAAAGTTGATAAAAAACTAATAGGAGTAATAAAAAGTATTTACAGAAAAAACATAAACTATATAATCAAAATAACCGAGCATCTGAAACATTTGAGACAAAACAGGGATTAAGACAAGGTGGAGCTCTAAGCTCTACTTTATTCAATATTTTCATGGACCACATAATAAAGCAAACAAAAACAGATACACAGGAACTTTCTGTAGGTATGAAGCAACTTACACCAGTTAAGATACGTGAATGTGCATTTGCTGACGATCTAGTTATAATGGCCAATACAGAGAAAGGTCTTAAAAAAATATATAAACACATGGAATAGAACTCTAAAATTGAATGGAATGAAAATAAATGCAAATAAAACAAAAATAATGATGATATCAAAAAATCAAGAAAGGTTGAATATAACAATTAACGAAAGTATAATCCAACAGGTTACCCACTTTAAATACTTAGGAACAACAATTGACAGCACTGGTAAACAAGATAGGGATATTATGGAAAGAACAGGAAAAGCCATAAAAACTTACCACATGCTGAAACCAGGATTTATTAATAAGAAGGAAATCTCAAAAAGAACCAAAATGACAGTATTCCAAAGAGTTTCCAGACCGATACTTACTTATGGCAGCGAAACGTGGGTATTAGACCAGAAAATGAAGAGTAGAATACAAGCTATAGAAATGAAATACCTGAGATCTGTGGAAGGAATAACAAAACGAGATAGAATAAAGAATGTAGACATAAGAGAGGAGCTAGAAATAAAGTCCATGCTAGATTATATAGAAGAAAAACAACTGAACTGGTGGGGACACCTACAGCGAATGGAGGATACTAGACTAGTTAAAAATGTATGGGAAGCAAAGGTGATTGTTAAAAGAGACAGAGGTAGACCGAAAGAATCCTGGGATAACAACATAGCCAAAATATTGAAGGAAAGAGGAAAAACAATTATAGAAGCAAAACAATTAGCAAAAAATAGGAAAGAATGGAAATTTTTTGTTGAATCTTGAAATTTTGAGAAATCTCCCTACATCGAAAGGTAGAAGGGAATTTGATTATATATATATATATATATATATATACAAAGTATATTATCACAGTATAGTACTACAAATAATTTTCCGAAGCGAATGCAAAAAACCGTATTCCGATCCCGTCTTTAGGAAAAAATTCCGAACTTTGAGCCTTTTTTGTGCTTTATCCGCTCGACTAATACAGTATCCGCCAAAATAAACAGTACCGAAAATAAAAATAAAAATTAATTTTTAATTTCTGTAATGTAAGTATTCAAAATGTTCACCATTTCGACGCAAACAAGCTTCATATCGATTTTGTAAGTCAATAAACATATTTATAAAAAGTGGTTGATGTAACTGCCGAAAAATATTTTGTATTCTTTCCCGTAGTTCGGCAATATTCGCCGGCGGATTTTCCGAGTGAAATATTTTGTCCTTCATTATGCCCCAAATGTATGCGTCAGGTGGCGTCAGATCAGGTGAATGAGAAGGATATTCAAAGTCTGTTCCCCGAGAAATTATGCTATTATCGAAATGCTGACGGAGTAAGTCTAAGGTGTGCACAGCTGTATGGCTCGTTGCACCATCTTGTGTGCGAAACTGTAAATTTCGTGCACGGCAAAAGTTATTTAGATCTCTCACAAAAGGTATAATAATTTTCTCTCTATAACGCTCTTGGTTGACAGTAAGTGGATTCTGATTATCATTACGACCTTTTCCGTATGAACGAAAATAATGCTCTACCAAAAATACTTTTTCTTCCGTTGTTAGAACCATTTTTAAATCAAATTTAACTGCAGCGTACTATTAATATATCAACTAATGACAATTAAGTCAAATATGACAAATCCATATTACATAAACAACTCCACAGCACTCTCTGTTTCGGTACTGTTTATTTTGGCGGATACCGTATTTTTCTCTTCCAATTGATATCAAAA
Organism: Galerucella pusilla; assembly: GCA_910591695.1. Taxonomy (NCBI): domain Eukaryota; kingdom Metazoa; phylum Arthropoda; class Insecta; order Coleoptera; family Chrysomelidae; genus Galerucella; species Galerucella pusilla. Next base: position 287,183 of record CAJUYI010000061.1, read on the forward strand.
TTTGCTTTTTTGGTACCCCTTGCGATCATTCCATCTTCAATATTCTTTTATGCACCAGATTTTGGATAAGTCGATATCACTATGAAAGCCTTAATGTCCATGGTGTACATCAATCGCTATCTACTTCCCATGTTTTTAAAATTAATTATCTTCCCTCTACGAACAATTTTCAACGTTAAAAACAACATTGTCGCCATGTCTTACACTTTTTTAATCCAATTGTTTTTCCATACTTGATCTGTGTTTAATGTTTCTTCGTTGGGTACGAGAAAAATCTGATTCATGGAGAGCCATCGTTTACCCCTCACAAATCTCCTTTGACCCATGGACGTCACACATCGCAAGGATTGGTACGAGAATTTGACTTGCGCCTTAATAATTATCGTTTGTTTTTTGTACTGGTTGTATGTATACTGGGGTGACATTCACTGAGAAATAAAAGATCTGTTGTATTTCCTCAACTTAGCTCCTGATAAAAACTAGTATTTCCTTTAGACCTATTTGCCGAAGGAGTTTTGGAATATCTGTAGGCTTCAATTCAAGTGAGTGCCCATCTTCTATCCAGTACTCCAGGCCTGCAACCTTCAGTAAGATGACGACGCCTAATTCATTGAATTTTTCCCAGCTGCTATTCGACGACATTATGATAATTATTTGCCTTTTAATGTTATCAATAATGAGCTGGGCATACTTTCCTAGGGCGCCAATATCCGCTTGGAAGATACTTGGCATGTTTCCCAATCTTTTGGAGGTTTGGTTCTTGGTACGTACACACTTATTCCAGTCCATACTATTGCTTTTGAGCCATGGAATTTTTTTGTATTGGTTGTAAGAAACTCTTCATTCAGAATATCTATTTATTTTTGTCTCACAATGATAACTAGTAATATTTTGAGAATATTAATGATCTTTATAAATAACAAACTGTATTCCGCTATAAACAGAGGGTTTGGAAGTTATAAGATTACAACAAATAATAAGCCAAAATATCATTATACTTTTTCAGTAAAATACCAGCTTTCTGGACTATTATCTCGGCGTAGATAATAATAATTATTCTATAAATAATTAAAACAATATCAACAACAGTTCACACGTTAAAACATATTATGCTTGTAGGTATGCAATAAATGTATTCCATACGAATTAAATTATTATATTATAATATTGTAGTTACAAACATGATCGCCACTATTACCTCTCCCTAAGTATTTACTCGTATTCCTCAAGTTTATCCTTGACCTCGTCTCGCCATTTGATTTACGAATTAAACAAATGAGTTAGTTCATTTTGTACTTCCTGCTGAGATAAACTACAGCACTTCAAAGAATTGTATTTTCGAATAAAAGCCATGTTTTTACACGTAATTAGATCAATGTATAATAGACCTTTAACAAATCCGAATTACTTTTTTTCACATCGAGCTGGTAATGGGAAATTTTATTCTTTTGTCGTGCCTGTTTCATCAGATGTGCCTGTTATTAATAAAAGTAAGTTTATCTCTTTGATATAAAATGTTGATATGATGATATGTAAATGTTACTGACTGGGCCGAGCGGGCACAAAACGAACCGACAAACATTTTGCCAATTCGCACGCGATACTCGTTGTGTTTGCCCTGTCATGGATTTGGATAATGCTATTGTGGCTGCTAGTACTTTTTTTTAATACAAAATATCTATAACTGTTACTACAACTATTTCTTTTTCAGCAGTCTATGTATTTAGGGATTTGAGAATAACTATCCTAAGATATTGTATGTATTTAAATTTGTATGACATTCACTAAGACACAAATATCTATCGTGTCCCCTTAGATCCTGAGGAAAGTTTCAGAAACTGGTAGTTCATTCACACCTATTTCCTGGAGAAATTTTAGGATGTATCCCAAGATATAGTTTGTGAGACTCTTATAACAATCTACATTTATTATTATAGTTCTCAGATGGGTAGTATATTGGTATTAGCTAATGAGAATGATATTAAATCGGCATAGGAAATACTGACAGCCAATTTCGAGTTTCATTTTTTCGGTGTAAGAAAGTGAAATCTACAATATTAAATTTGAAAATATAATTTACGTGAGCCCAAAAAATAGTGATGCCCATAACTGTATGTACCCTTTGATAAATTATCAAGGTTTTTTTCTAAAATTCAATGAAATAACTAGACGAGTCACGCAAGTGCACATTTCCGCTATAAAAGTCACAAGCACATAATATACTACTAGAAGCTTCACATATTTGTGTTTGTAACTTTCAGGGGATGGTTTGCGGTTTTAATCCAATTGGGTTAACCGATCATTTCCATTGAAATTCCAGCCTCTGCTTATTGGCCAATTTAGTTCAATTTTATACTGTACTTTTCACAATACTAACATTTAATATTTACAAAAATGTTAAAGAGATAATCTATCTATCTGTGAAGAGTAATCGGATCAAATAGACTTGATGAGGTTTCGTAAAAACTGGTGATAGAACCGTTCTAGATATTGTTCGCGCAAGTGATATGTTTTTTCGCGTACCAACTATATTGGGACCAGGGAATGCGCACTCTTAACATGCGAAAATAGTGCCACCTGGAAAGCCGGAGCAGTTCTGAAATTTATAATTTAATAAGAAATGTAAAGCTGTTTACAGATACCAGGATAATTATGGAACCAACTTAAGAATTGCCAATAAAAGACAAGTGGAAAAAAGGCAACAATTTTTAAAGGAAACCAGTTTTGAGAAATAAATATATTAAATTATAAACAATATATAATTGATCATAGTAATAATCTCCTAAAGATTTACTAGATTGTCTTTGTAAATACCATAAATACCATTTTGCAATAAAAGTAAAACTACAGTAATTTTGAATATGCCGCCAATAACTGTAAAATTACAAGAATCTTATTTTTCGGATGTTAGCGAAAAACAAAATAATGTCAAACGTGTTAGAGTTACTGCTCAGGCTCTCAAGGTGGCGCCATCCCTACAATTAATTCGCCACATAAAGCGCCTCGAGTCAGATGCCCATCTATAAGTATGTTATCTATGCTTGGGACGGTACAAAAACTACCTACTGCAAGGAGTGATGAAGCTGATGTGTCCATCTCTAATTCGAGTTTACGCTGTAGACGGCTGTAGGTACTAGATATAATTCCAGAACGGTTCCCAAGTGCCAGTTGGAACAAACATAATATGATAATAAGGATTTTGATTCTCGGACAATTGTGTTTAAAGGGACCGGTGAACCACACTCCTTGATTTATACACAAATTTAGCGATATATTTAACACTCGATTTAACATCATTCAAGATGTTTGTGAGAAAATCACTTGGATTTCAATGGAAATGAATAGTAATTCAAAAAACTGTAGTTTAAATTCTCGTGCCGTTAAAACATTGCCAAAAACTTAAAATCGAACGAAAATGAGAATGCGAAATATTCACTTATTCCAAGCAACATAACCAATAAATTCGAGAAAAATAATTTTTTGTGATGTTTTTACCCTTTAAAAAAATATAAAAACATTAAAGATCAACTAATATTATGTCAGTTATGTATAGTCCGTAAAATATCTACAAACTTTCAGATACATTGTTTTCAAATTCCATTTATTATGAATGTCTTCATTAATTCATGAACGCTTGGATTTGCTTCATAGACAGGTCTAAAACTTGCTCTTCAACGGCAAGGAGAATATTGTGATGCTCATGACGTCACTTACTTGACCGATTCGCGTTCTCAAGGTTATGTCGGCCTCGGTCACAGCCCACTGCTCCCGAACAAATAATATTCTGCTATTATTGTATGTATTCAACGCTGCCGATGCTTGGAAATGCAGCTCATTATCTCCTCTCTACTACACGAGATATGGGAGAAGTAAGCAAATAATAGTGGATTAAGTACACTTAAATTATTCTTTAGCGAAGATGGGAAAAAAATTATGGGAACTATACGATGGAAACGACGCAATAGGACTAGTTACTTTTTGGTACAATAATAGAATAATAATAATAAATTTCAAACTAAGTGTATAGGCCAAGCAATAGTTGAATATTTTCGACAAAAATCCTAGTAGAACCCGGATGGTACCACGAGTGGTGCCATTATACATATATTATAAAAGACATCACCTAGTATAATTTCGATATATTTTGGAGTAATTGGTTATTAACATTTAAAACGAAAAAATCGTAGTAAAATTAAAATGCTAACGAAATTAGGAAACAAGGAAATTCGGAGAAACGGGAAAATTAATAATTTGTTATAATTCATTTTTCAATTTTAAGAGCTGAAACTTTGTAACGAAGAAGTTCTTTATATGCACTTTATATATTCGAAAAGTACTTATAGTTGTAGAGTCTTTTATATGATGGCACTATTCGTGATGCAAAAGCGACAGATCCTCCATTATTGCAGGCCTACGTGAAGAAGTTAAAATTTTCATCCCCCCCTCCACGGAAACATTTAAAACCTAATCTAAAATGGAGAAAGAATAATGATTACTATTTGTAATTGAATTCTTTTAAGCTAATGTAAGCATTATATCCTTCAAATAAACAATTCATTGGTTATATTCGATTTTTTCTTGTACTTTCTATTTGGAGATAAGAGATCGAGAGAGAACCATCGGCTTTTGTCTACAATACCTAGAAAGCTAACCAAAATAGCTCACGCTGTAGAATGAAACTGCAAGTCGGAAGATGGGTTCAGATTTATAGGTAAAAAACATACTGTCACACTTAATAGGATTGCCTACAAATGAACCTACAAGTGTAAAGTGGGACACGGTGGTTGCTACTGAATATGGTTGGAAATTGCAAGAGTCTAGTAGGTTAGTTCCCGTGACATCAGAGTCTGCCACGGATTTTTCTTGCAAGTATGTATGTATCTTGGATTAACATTCACTGAGAACTAAAATATTCACTACGTCCCCTTCCTCCAATTCCTCAGGAAAGTGTCGGAGACTAGTAGTTCTATTATTCAGTTTTGGTCCCTCTTTTCTTCAGCAGTCCCCTAGGTGTTGAACTATAGGATTATGTTATGAATTTTGCAACGGAGAAATATTTTTCCATTCCACCTAATCTACATCCTTTTTGCTCCACTTGTTTAACCTTTTTGAGCTAATACTTACTCTGCAAAAACAGCTGTGGGTAGAGATGGAAGTGTAGACGCAATGGACTTCTCTAAAGAGCAATGTGTGGGACGTGCACTAACACGAAAACCATACAGGAAGAAAAGGAAGACGATTTTGATAATACTAATTCATAATGATAAAATATGTCTTTCCTAGGGGAAACAAATAGGCGGAATATTTTGAATTTCTATTTGCAAAAGTTTAGAATTCTTTCACAGCAACATTTAAACTGTGAATTATCTGCCAATTACGCCGTTTTTGCACGGAATATTTATTCATTTTCGATAAAATGACTAAATTTGAACGATACCAGTGACCAGACAATGTCTGAAATGAAAAATCATGTTGCTACATCGTTACCGTATGCCTACGTAATATAAATGATACAATATTAAAATGCATTAAATAGCGTCAGAGCTTAAAAATTATTGAAACAAAAACAAATAAAGAACTTATTCAAATATTATAAATCATTAATTTTTTTTTATATCTGCGGACAACAAAAATTTAACACTCGTTTGTAAATATAAAAGCATTACACTCGTTGGCGAGATAATGGAATAAATAATGTACTTAAGAATAATTTATTAAAAGAAGGTTTTATTATGCAGATCAGTTGTCAGCTTTTTTTGGGTTAAATTAAAATTAATGCACACTTTAATTAGTCACTGACACTGTTCTAATCCTAATAATAATATTGATGTACACATACACTAATATTGTTTCTAACCAATGTTTGTCTTGGCAAGACACACATGTCCTACCAATACTACACAATACAAATGAACTCAATTGACAATTATTTTTCCAAATTTTCAACTGGCTATAGGTTGTTTTTAATTACCTACCGGTTTACAGAGGCTGTCTAGTTAAATATTGTATCATTAACAATCAAATACAAATTTACTATGTCTAACTTTCAGACAATATTGAAATAGTTCACAACGTATAACATCAGTTTTCTTGGTGCCCAACAAAAATAAAAGGGATATCGTTTTACCAGTCTTGGAACTTCCGAAGTTCCATTAGATTATCTGAGGGACAGCAGAGACATTACGTCTTTAATATTGATTGCCGAACCTATTACTTTTTAATTAGAGTGATTATTTTTCGATAATATAGACTTAAGCCAATCGCCTACAGCAACGGCACATACCGGTCAGCACATTCGGCAGATTTTTGTTTGTACGTAAACAAATGAACACACTCCCATCGAATAGGAACCAACGGCAAGTGCGGAACTCACACACTCACCACGCTCCGTGTTCTTTGGAGGAGAAAACATTACCGCCAGGCCCAGTAGTCTGCAACCATTTCTGTATCAGCAGTAATGTCTTGTTAAACTAAGTAATTTCCGATTTTGATTGGAAACGTTCAATTATAAAAATTTTTAACCGAAACAAAAATATCAGTTTTTATTAATACCATGTATCCAGTTTCTTCTTCTGGCTCCCTCTTCTTCCATTTTAGCATATGCTGTAGCCGAACCCAGAACTTATAAATCTTATGAATCACTCATATTCCAAATTGTTCAACTATTTTCCTTGAAAGTCAAAGCCGTTTTAATTTCCAAGCTTCTGTATCAGTAGTGTGTGCATATTCAGTGGGTGCCCAACTTTAGTCATCGCCACTTTCACCACTGAGCAGAAATACAACTCACGATTTGGTTTCATAACTCCCAAAATTTTCCTAATTGTCACATTCAAGTATAAAAAATTTGGCCAATAGTTTTCAAGGACTTAAATTTGAACATAACTGCATAAAAATATAAGGTAGCAGACATACTATTATTAAACTCTTGTCGGACTCGATAAAACGTATCAGAAGAAATTACCCTACATTCTTCAGCAATTAGTTGAAAACATCTAGCAGGAAAGTCCTCATCTAGATAACGTCTTACTGCGAAGTAATAGTGTGAGCACCATCTTGTTGAAGCGTTATTTCCGAGTTACCAAATTTATCTGGGGTACCTTCCAGAACTTGAAAAATTATTGTTTCAATTACGTTTTATAATATCCCGAGATATACTTAAATTAGAGTTTAAAAAATCTAGTTCGACTATGTGGTTTCCCAAAATACCTGCCCAGACATTTACTTTTAATGGGAACTGTGTATTTTTTTACGAAACATTACATGTGGTATTTATGTCACTCCAATACCTCACAGTTTGAAGTATTAACATTTCGATTCAGGAAGAAAGTACTTTCGTCACTAAAACAAATTGTCCTTACATAGTCTGGCGGTTGGAGAATTTCAGATATGTTCACTAAATTACAGCCTTCGGTTGGAGTCGTCATCTGAAAGTTGATGCACCCTTTTTCCTTTGTATCGGTTTGGTCAACACCCTGTGTACTGTACTATGACTGACTCCACAGGTAGACGCTACTTGGGATGTGGAAGAAGGATTCATTACAATTTTTGCAAGTAGGTACATCAATTTGTTTATCAATAACAATATTTGGTCGACCCGATCGTTTGGCATCATGAACATCCTGCTATCGTTTGTTGAAACTTATGAGAAAGCTCCCTCAAGTAAGTCCTCGATATAGGGCGATGGGTATCTCTCTTTAAAAATGCGTTTCGCCGCATGAAAATCATTTCCACTTTCACCAATAATTAAGATAGCTGTTACTTTGTCAGCTAGAGCACGTACCATTTTGTTTATTTAGATTATAATATATATAATATAACTGAAAATTCAAGATATTATCGCATGTAAAAACGTCAATTAAAAAACTTTTTTGACAATCAACCATAGACGAACTTTTGAATAAATATTAATTGAAAGCGAAACTCCAATTTTAGTGTTTCTATCAAAAACATCGTAGATCCAATAAAAATTAGTATGATTGGATGGGCGTGCATAAATTCGACTCTAAAATTTCACTTAATCTTTTTCTCACTTTATGTACCTGCTTGTAGACAATTAAATGCGACGCTAGGTACCTCTACTAATTCTTCTACCTGTATTATTTTGTATAAAAATATCAGAAAATAAGAAATAGAAAACTATAAAAAAAACAGAAAACCCAGGCCCAAACCCGGTTGATCAAAGTGTAACTATGTATAAAAATATCAGAAAATAAGGAATAGAAAACTAAAAAAAGACAAGAAAACCCAGGCCCAAACCAGGTTGATCAAATATAAGCTTAATCCTTAAAGGACATAATCCTTCCGGCAGCGTCCAATTTAAGGGTGTCTCTTCTGGGCTACAGGTAGTTAGCGTCCAATTTGAGGCCGCCCGATTGGATAGGTTTTTGAAATATCTTTCAAACGAGGTGTCACTTGCCATAAGGTCCCATTCAATATTATTGGTTTCAGTTACCTGGTGACGTCACCGATGCCTATTACGTCACCTGTTACTAATAGAGAAGCTTACAGTTCATTTTCACCCTATAAAGTTTAATAAGTCTAAGTATTACCATTCAAAAGAAAAGAAGGGGAGGGGACTTCTGTATCTGTATCTGTAGAGTAGGGAGGGTGAGTGTGTAGGCTCACAGCACTTAGGCCACATGTACATCCTCCCGAGGAGTTGTCCTCCTAGGTCGTTGTCCATCCTGTTCTTCTCAGGAAGGTGGACAAGTCACTGGGAGACATCTCTAGGGGGAGGGGACTTTTGAGAAGCACAGTATAATTCTAGTTTTAATGGTTCATTACTCACATCGCTAAACCAGGTTTAAATAAAACATAGAACATACTTTTCAATAAAGTTGGACATATCGCGTGTGTTGAAAACTATTTTGACCTCATTTATTAATAGTTTACTTTAGAGGTATTTTCCCTGTTCGCATGCTTACATTTTCTCAATGTGTCATTATTTCTAATTACTCTTTTCATTGCTAGAATTTCTGATTTTTGTAAAACAACTTGAATCTTAAATTTTTCATATTGAAATTTTCAATATATATCCATAAAAAATACAATTTATATTGTTCAATTGATGTAGACAATTACAAAACATTTGGGGTTATTTGATACAAATAAGATAAAAGTGTTGTTTTTATTTGATAAAAAAAGATAGAATCAATATCAACTCATTTTTTTAAATCAACCATGGTCAAAGTACGCATTGTATACTTTCTATTTCCCAAGTGTGTCATTTCATAAGTTTTTAATTCGATTTTCAAATTTCGAAATTACGGTTTTATTTCATTTATTCACCTAGCTTTCACAATTCTATTAGTTATTTGTGAAATCCATATATTTTTATAAAAGTTTCTGCTTCTCTGCCGTTAATAGGGCCTCATCACCACAGAACGTATGTTTTTCAACTTTATGTTTTTTTGACTCCAGCCAAAGTTGAATCATGACCTCGTTTACAGTTGTTCTGTCACCGCTACTCCAAACAAGGTTACATTTCTTGACCAGCCCATATTGTTATTAATATCAGGAAGACCTTATAACCTTCAGCTTACAATCAACATGCCAGATACACATTTCAAAAATCAATTAACAGCTTAATTAATTCTATTTATTTATTAATTGTACTATCATTATCTTTTGCTATCATATTCAAAGTTTTCGGTACGAATTCCTGAGATACTGTATTGTATTGGAAGCTGCTAATACGATTTTATAAAAATTGGTATATATAAGGATTACAAGTTATGGCAAATTCATGGAAAATGTTTCAACAGACAAGCCATTTTCGGTTATGCGCTATGCCCGAATGAACAGCAGCTTTAGTAATTTTAATATAACCTGTAGCCTGTATTTTATCAACTTTTCGAATTTTCAGATCAATTTAAAATTCACTTTGAAACGAGATATTAATTTCTTTAATAAAATTTGGCAGGTGTAGACCTTCATGTTAAAAATAAAACAATTGCAGCAATTTGTTTAGATTTTAAATTTATAATTTATTTGAATTAGATTTTATCAAAAACACAGATACCCGCATAATCTTGCTGCCATATATTTGACTACTAAGATCTAGAAATTCAATCAGATATGGCTGAAAGCCATTTTTATTGGTACACTTGGTACGTAGCTTTTTGGTACGAATTTACGTAAATTGATTGACATAAATGTTTGACTACTTACATTTAAAACAGTCTTCGAAATTATCCAGTACAGTTCTGCAACAGAAAAAAAAACTAAATTATTTATAAAAATAGTATTTGTTTATTATTGAAGTAACATGTTTATAAAGAGTAACAGTGGTTTATTTTTTTGTATCTAACAGCTGCTCTATTGTAAGTGTTAAAAAAGGAAAGCAAAACACCATTAGATACAATACAATATTGTGAAAGTGTAATTGAATTGGATAATAGAAAAGTCTGTGATAAGTATTATGATATCTTCTAAGATCGTTGGATGTATTCTTATTATGCAGACAAATTAAGTTATAAGGGTTACAAATGGACATGAAATATTTTAATTGTATCTTAAAGTTCGAAATTGGTGATTGTCTTATCTTAAAGTTCGAAATTGGTGATTGTCGTATCCAATTTTGTCAATTATTAGAAAATAGGAAAAGAAGATTACTATTTTAGGAGGATCTCAATAACTAGGACAGCAGACAAATCAAGGAATAATAATATAAATTTGTTATAGCAAAAAGGAAAAATTATAATAAATCACGAAAAAAGAGGTGGTGGTAAGATAGTCTAGTGACGAAAAAGAATTATTTATGCTGAAAAAAAAAACAATAGACTCGTTGCAGCCTAGCAAAGAACCACTCTAGAATGGCACTGCGCAAGTGCATATAGTTAATGCCGTTCCAAGCTATTCGTGACCGTAATATTACGGTTCTATTTGCGTTACAACCGTTTGGTGATCGTTCTAGAGCTGCAACGGAACGGTAATTTCGATACTTGATCGAAAGAAGGAACTGTGAGTACTGACATGCGCTGTTAGTAAGTATTTTGTCAGTTGTTTTCAAAGATTGTTGTTTTATAGATTAACGTAAATGAAGTGTTTGTTCGTAACTCAACTATTGTGATAGGAAATCAAAAATTAAGTATTAACCAAATTATTGAAGAGGTAAAACGTTATAAAAAGTAATAACCTCACTTAAAAATTAATATGAGCTTAAATTAAATATTTGTGACTCAGGAAATGTATGACGAAGGAGATAGCGACTTTTTATTTGAAGAAACCAGTAAAGATGAGGGAGTTCCTTTTACACCAACCAAAAATTAAAATATCTTTTGATTTTTTATTTCGAACGTACCCACTTTTTTGAATAATTGCTATATAAATATATCAGTACTTTTGTTTCTCTGTTGTCCGATACTATTACATAAACAAAACGGTCGATAAACTATAATAAAGTACGCATAAAACTGTTCAGTTCTGGGACGGTGCAAAGTTGGCGCCTGCGTATAAAACAATTCCTAACGATTCCAGAACGGTGTTTTATCGTAGGTTGGAACGAACCTAATACCAGTTGGACAATTAAATTAGGGTTGTAACTAAATAAAGAAAAACCAAGAAAAACTATTATACACGAGATATAGTTTAAGAGTGGATTGGGAGTGGTCTTTAGGAGTGCGGTTTTAAGACTTTTTTAAACACAATCTGTTTGAGATATCGGCGGAAATCCAAATTATTAGTTTCTTTTCTCATATCATATCTAAAAAAACCTTTTTTATTCGCGATTTTGTCTTCACGAAACTCTAATCCTAATCGTCGATCAAAATCATCCTAAAACAATCATCAATCAATATGGATGGAAGTATATTACTGCTCAGTTTACCACCATTGATTTTTTTTATAATCGTTTAACAAGAAAAATTGATTAAAAAAAATTATTGACAATAACTATTGACCCCGTTTTACAAAAATAATAATTGTTGTTAACAAATGTAAAGTATGAATTGTTCATTGTTCGAATGGTGATAATTTTTACTCATTTATCTAAGCTGCTAAAGTTACAATTCAAATTCCGATTTTTCAATAATATTTAGGATAATGTGAATTATTTTGTTCAGTTGAGGTCCTTGGAAATGCACCGACCTTTACCATCGAATTGAAAGTAACGATTTCTTTGACTTTAACCTGTTTTTACATCGGCTCGGCAGTATTGTCGTATTCTCCGGTATATCCGGAATTGGGTCACTGGATTACCGGCATTGGAACGGCACCGAACTAGCAACCAGCGACCCGGATAAACTCTCGCCCCGACGACGACGATGCCTATTCCCTAGAAAAATCAGGTCACCCAATGAACGGAGTAGTAAAACATGAAAGTAGATTCATTTTTTATTTTTAAATTACACTACTTAATCTGTCCAGGATCTTAGGAAATGAAGATAAATAGTGTATAGAGAAATTATCCTGAATTGAAAGATTACATTCAAGGTTTATAACGAAGTACATACAGTATCTCAATAAAGTAACGCTTACATTCATTATTGGCTCAATAAACAATAAATAAAACCTGAAACACGGTCGATTTTTGTTTTCAATTTACTATTTAAAAGAACTTTGATACAAGGAGAGTAGCCTTTCATTGATGACGTCAGCACCTTTTTATTAATGAAACACCACCCTATTTTCAATTTGTGGATCTCTAGTTGAACTGATTCCAAAAATGTATCACAAGTTGATTCAAATTGGTACAGGGTGGACAAAAACGCAAAAGTTGTTCATTATTGGCAATAAAAATTAATTGTCGTATATTTCAAGTTTTTATTTATCTAATACATTGCTTTTGGTATTTGAACAGAACTTATGCTAGAAAAAAATAAAAAATAAACATTTTACAGCACAAAAGATTCTAAAAATTGAAAATAGAAATTTGTCTCATTCTGAGCGGCATTCATGACATATAACAAGTGAATACTCTAAACAGACACATTTGTGGCATTCAACACAAAAAAAAACGAGGTCTATTTTTTTTCTGTCGCAGTACGAGCAACTGCCACGTTGTCCTGCTGGTAAGGGCCCAGGTGCTGCAGGTGTTTTATTTTTTCCAACTGTACCTAATAAAGTCAGCTTAAAATCAAAATGAAGGGAATTGAGTAGCTCCATACTCGTAAACCAGTTGTCAACTGTTACATTACGACAGGTTCCTTTTATTGGTTGGCACAATCTCTGTACCTCTGCATTAGGAGAATTACTTGCCTGGAATTGTCACTCATACTGTTTTCCTACATAAACCTCCATATTGCATGTGTAGAAAGTCTTGGCGTCTACCATAGCAAATATTTTAAGCCCATATTTATTAGATTTACTAGGTATATATTGCCTGAAGTTGCAACGCCCACGAAATGCTTCTAGCTTCTCATCTATTGTGAGCCATTCAAATGGTGTATAGGCCGTATTAAAATTACTAACAACTGTATCAAATACTGTCCGGATAGCGGCTAGCTTGTCAGTTTGTTTTCGTTCGTCTCTAGTTGTCAAATCATCAAAACGTAAGTGATCTAGAAGAAATCGAAATCTACACCGAGACATTGTCAGTCGAAACAGCTCCACGCCAGTACCATACTGTGTCCATATTTCTTCAGTATTTAGTCGATCAGATTTCAATACCCCAGATAAGTAAAGTAATCCAATCAGATCTTGAATTTCTAATATTTTGGTGTCTTTTGCGTCCCTTTCGCGCTGGTAATTGCCTCTACGCATGGCAATGTGTTTGTTTGTATTTTCGACTATCGAATTCAGTACATCATCTGTAAAAAAAGCTCCCAAATATCAATTTCTCTTTTTATATTTTTCGCAGCTCTTTTTACTCCTGGAAGATGTTTTATTAATTTGTCCGCCCTAGTTTTTACTTAGTTGAAATATAATAATATAAGTAGATATCATATTTTTTTCTTCTCAAGTACGCTGCCGAGCAAAAAAATGTGTACGTAACTCTACATTTCAACCGAAGTTCGAATATTGTTATTCGTAACTAAATGAAGGAAGTATTGATAATGATAACGATAATGACTAACGTGTATTACCCCCTATTGTATTAATTACTGGTGGCATACTCTGAATTATATCAAATATAACATACATGTTATTTCACTCCTGCAAAAGCAACAATTTCAGTTGCTGGGCAGTTCTTGGGGTTGGTGTATGCCATCAGATACGCTGCCCTAACTCATCCCAGACATGTTCGATGGGAATTATAATCTGGATTGCACGCTGACCAATTAAACCGCCTAACTCGTACTTCCTCTTATAGATATTCACACGAGTCAAACTCGCTATCGCCGATGTACTGGCTTCGTTTTTGTACTGGCACTAAAAAGAATCTTCCATCGTACATGGCTTCTTGCCAACATACATTTTCGCAGAAATATAATCTATAATCGATCCGTTGACGTTCGTTTGGTCAATTGAGGTGAAAACAAGACTAATCTGTAAAGAGTTCCTCCCTCCAGTCATAATCGTTTCATGCCAAGTGATTTCCAAAAAATCCAATTTTGTAATTTGGTGCTGACGGTTTATTGTTGGCCCTGTAGCCATCCTCCTGCAAGAAAATTCTATTCTTCTAACTGTGCCAACATAAACTTTCTAACCTCTTGAAATTAACAAAAGACTCTCCCTTTTTCGCCCAGATCCGGGCCGTCTGGTTATGACAATTCTCCTTGTCTTGGTACACACTTTGTCCAGCAGAGGATCTTTTACCAACAATTCTGGCGGTTTCACGTTGTCCCCTACCATCTTGTATCAACGATACAACTTTTATTACCATATCAGTTATTATTTAAAAAATGTCACTTTTATACCTTCCACTGTTTTCAGTACAAAATATTTTCAAAATGTGGCCATTATTTTTATTTCAAAACATTTTTGTAATGTAATAAATCCAAGAGTGTACACTGTACAGTGTGCCAGCCTGTATATTTCAACAGTTTAATTTGTTCAATTCCAATTAATAAATAAAAGTTAAATTTGTTTTTAAACAAAATATTTTGAGTTATTTTGCAAAATGGGATCCCAAATTTTATCGTTTCTATGTAAATTAACATTTTAAATAATTGAAACCCTATAATACACTTATTTCTGAATAAAAGTCGTATACAATAATTTTATCAACATATCGAGATATTTTAATGAACTTGCACAATACTTGAGATGTTCTTTAAGGCTACATCAGGATTTAAAAAGTTTCTTAGTTATTTGTCCAAGCATTAATGTTACCAATTTTTTTTCTACTCAGACACCTTGTATATGCTGTGTTATATTTATAAACTGCATTGACTGGTATGGAGCCAAGGTCATCTTGATTTATTCGTCGGCGGTCAAGCAAGAATTCCCTGTTGTTTAGTGCGTTTCGTAAATTATAGTGCAAGCCTACCACCACCATGAAATGCCTCGCAGACTTGATTTTCTCGATCTTGGACCGGTCGGACATATCTAAATGCAGCAATTAAGGCAATCTCCTTTCTTGTTTGTGAACGGCCCCGAAGGATGCGATGCATTTTTCTCATCATTTTTTAATATCCCTCAATGCAGTTTCCTGCTGGATATGTCTTCCGTATCCTGTAGATCATTCGGCAAGTGTTTTGTTGGTTTTTGACAAAAATTTTGAACTTTATATATAAAAATAAATATGGATTTAAACAGCAAAAAGTTCGAATCCAATTGAAAAAACAGCAAAACGAAACAAAATATTCACTTAATTCAATATTCCATGGACAATTTTACAATATCCGAAGAATCTTTCATGTCTTGCTTGCAAATCACTTAGATTTTCAATTGAAAATAATGAACTCAGGCTTCATTTATAGAAAAATGCAAATTAAATTGGTTACTTTCAACCATTGCATTCACTTTTTAAATTACAGTTAGTTGTTAACTGATGGGAATATTGTACAGTTTAAGGCCACTTAGCTGGGCGAAAATTGGAGGAATAAACTAAATTTCTTAGAAATAACTATCCGGGCGGCAGTTGTCAACAGAATTTTTTAAAACAGTTATCAGAAAAATTTTTTTTCCTTCATCTGACGACATAAATAATGTCGAGAGCTATAGACCTATTTGTATTTTATCTACCATGCCCAAGATGTCGGAGAACATACTTTGTGAATTATTATATAAAATTATTATACGTTATTTGATGCCAGAACCGGCTTTTATGGAAATACAGGCCACTGCATCGAAGGCAGAAAACTTCCCAAACCAATGTTGTGGTAGAAACGGCTGCAACACCATTTTTGCGTTGACTAAGACATAATCACCGTATACTAACCACCGACAAGTAAAATCACTTGCGTCGGAACGTTTGAAAATTTTGGTACATCTTTTCTCTGGCGCCCTACACGTCTGTGATGATAATACAACAGTTACGAGGGACAGTCGTATGGTTAAATACGTGTATTACTGATTTACTGATTGGATGAAACACTATACGGTAGATTCTCCTTCTAGATCATTTATCTTAATAAATTCTAAGCAAGTGTTACAGGAATGCTGCAATAAACACTTTTTAAGTAGGTATCCAGTAACGTATACCAGTGCATTCCCATCCACACTTTTTATATTTCTATAATCAGTCGTAAACACTTTTAGAGGAGTATAAGTATTATTTGTAGTCGTACTGTACGTTTAAACAATTCAGATTTTGTATTAAGCAAAAATGCAAATTACAAATTTTTATCCTTTTATAACATTGTTCCACCGTTATATTAGCATATCGGTGGTTTCCTTTAAAACCCAAAGCTTTTTCCAAGCTTCACATCTGTAATTTAATATAGAAAATAAAAAATGTTAACTTGTATACTACTAAATTACCTCTTTTCTTACCTAATTTTGTTTTTTGCTCATCTAAAAAACGGTTTCTCTTTCAGTTTACTGCGACAATCATCAACGGAACAATATACCATTTTGCAATGAAATAAGTCACTATAATTTTTATACTAAATACAATTTTATAATAAAAATATGCATAAATATTTTAATGATCACGCAAAAACAATAATCTGCTCACAAAAACGATAACAAAACAAAAATTATATTTCTGAAATTTCGATCAGTAACACATTAGCATTGCGTGCTACCCCTGTACTCAACACTTTCTCGATTTAAACTAACCAGAACTCGCCAGACGATAGGAGGGGTAAGGAAATTTTCGGTAACCCATAAATCGACGAAGTGAATTTACTTGTCGGTAGTTAGTTTACGGTGACATAATTAATAGGCCAAATTTAGGTCTAATTGTACAGCTTATACAAGTGGCAATACATTCTGAAGATTCCTCATTACAAAGGTTAAAAAGCAGTAAACTTAATAAAATTAGGTACATTATATTAACTTGAATTAAAAATTTATAAAATATCGGCATTTGAACCTATGTTCAACTTTAAGTTGAATATAGGTTCAAATACGGCACATTACGGCGCATTAGAAAATGTTGATCTAAAAAGTCAGGTACAGGACTGCATAGTGTGGTGGAAAGAAAAAGTCATTTTCTGGGATCTGATCATTGTTTTCCATTACCTCCACAAATTAAGGATAGATGAGGTCTCCGAGAAAATTGAGAAATGATTCACAAGTCATGTATGAGGTAGGAAAAACGGGCACAAAATGATTTTTCCAAAAACCTCAGCCCACACATTCAATTTTTGTGGAGCCTGTGTATGTTCTTCTCTCATAATTTCGATCAGTAGCCAACAAAATTTGATGTGGACTGTTTCTAATGCGCCACCCTGTATAATGTAGATTTAAACAAATTAAATTGTTTTATTTCATCATGCTTCTTCATGACAATACACACTCATGAATGGCTAACTGTCAAGGGTTTGAAGCGTGTACGGAAGCGTAATGTTATAAACAGTTGTTACGGTCAGCTATGGTTTAGTTATGTCTGTGGGATATCCTCAGGTGGTGGGCAAAGGGTGTGGACTTGTGGACCTGTCTTTCCATAGCTCCTGGGACACATGTATACCACCTGAAACAAATCTCTGGAAGTTGAGGTAGCCATAATCTCACTTTTTAAAATTGTGTCCGAAGGTCAGTCTCGAGGTGCAGCTTCTAAGAGGCAAAGAGAGCAGGGAATATTCTCTACCACGAGATTTCCTTACTGCCATTTTAGGCAGTGTTGCCGGTTATGGGGCAGAAGTGCAGGAAAAGAGTTCACTCTGAAACCAGCACTTCATCTCTCGCTAAATAGGAAAAGAAGAAAACGGAGGAGGAGGAGTGAAGGTATGTGAATCAAGGGCAACCTCTGCCAAATACTACGAGCAGGCAGACAGTCTCTTGGACGGAGATCTCGAGCTCGAAGTCGAGTAAGTGATTAAGATTTGCAAACTCACTCCTCTACTTAAATGCACTAAGATGATTATTTAAACTATGCAGGCAGAGGGACAGTGTGTAGTAGTGGCCTAATGCTAACGTAGGATTACATGATTGATGATTGTAATCCGAGTTGTAACCTAATTTATATTTTGACAGAATGGTGTTAAAAACTTAGATTATTAAAACAGGATTATTCAATTTTCGGCTTATATACTGTAATGTTTTTCTTATTTATTTAAACAGTTTTTACCGTGGGATAAAATTATACACTCACTATGGCTAATTTACTATTGATTTATTAAAGAAACACTTACACACTACAATAAACTTAATTTATATACACACTACTTAATGTCTACTAATTTATTTACACTCGGTATAATAATTGTCCTAATTTATCTTCAACACTATTTATATTCACTTTCTGTTCACTCACTGTATACTGAAACTGTTTACCGATTCACTGTATACTGAACAACTCTCTATTCACTCGAAAATCCGCGTATATATATATATATATATATATATATATCTCCGCAAGATTTAAGTGTTACTCACAATGTTGTTAAGTGACGATTACAAATCGTTGTTATTGTATGATAAAATTATTTGTTATTAATTCACCTGTTCCTAACGCGTGTAAATTTAACCATGTTATATTATTTCAGTTCATTTTATATTTGTGTGTGTTCTTAAAATAAATATCTATATATTTCAGCTACTTCAACATTATACGTTGGTGTTTTAGTGGGTACTTATTACTAAAAATTATTCAAAAACCAAGAGGTACCAAACATAGACAAATAACCTTACATGAACGCGAACAAAAATACTACTGCTATAATATTGCAATTCTATCTAATGGAGGTCCTGGTTTTACTGCCAATTGACCAATTAGACTGCACTGGAACTGACAGATGCCTGAAAAGGAACGACGCCATGAGTCGAATACAAACAAGCGACAAACAAGTAAACAAAGACGACCATGGCCACCCTAGCGAAGCAGTAGATTCTTGATCAGGCGATTATTATACCGGTTAATGACCTAAAGTTACGGGATAGCGAATTTGAGAAGACGACCCACCTAGGCGAAAGCCCGGCACATCAACAGTAAAATGAGTCTGGATTTCAACCAGGGTCAGCTTCAACAAGTGGAACCACTTTATTAGGTCGTTCTTAAGTCACATTTATCCGAATGTGGCCTCTATGGAGGCAGCGCAAAACATACATAAGCAAACAAGGAACTAGACACAGGAAATATGAAGATAAAACTGTCGTGGATACTTTGCGAAACTCAAGACCGCTCGGTCCCGATCAACAGGCCATTGTAGATGAGTGCGAATGACGACGATAAGGACCCATCGAATTAGATGGGGAGGTGGTTCTGACCAACAACAAAATTTATAGCCCTAATTCAAAATTGACATGCAAATTATAACTGAACAATATCTGATAAAATCGAGGATAAAATTTCAAACACATATGGATAAACAAATAAATAGTTATTCATACAACATTCACAAGTTTAAAAATTTGTCTGTGCAGTAAAAACAATGTTCAATTAAAAATGATTTTAAAACATTCTTGGATTGTGTTAGTGGAGTACAGTTTCTGATAATTAAAGGTAATCCAACTAATAATTATAAAAAGGAAAAATTTGTATGTATAGCATTACACTGAGTAGCATAGACTATTTTTATCGACCCCCCGGCTTCGTACGGGTGCAATTTATTATATGTATAAACGGCTGGACCGATTTTGCTGAAATTTTATGTCTGTTCAAGTGGATTCGACAATGGTTTAGACTATAGACTCATAATTTGTCCCGGTAGATGGCAACTTCTAAACAGATGGGCCGATTTGATGTCATTTAGCACATTTAAACGGTCATTCCAAAAAATGGGTAGGAAATTTGATTGTCTAAAGAATTTAAAGAAAATTCTGGAAAGTCGAATTTTCAAGAAACATTCCTTTTATGAATAAATTCACAATACTTTCTCATTTCTCCACCCAAAATAAGTAACAGTGTGATGTTTTCGAGGGGTAAACCTGATACCGTTTTCGATTTAAATGCCTTCAATAGTGCTCTTGCGCTCCTGTTTCATTTCGTTATTAATTTCTTCTGACTTATCATTTCTGTTATTGATATTAATTCCTAGGTAGCTTATTTCGTTTTTTTCTCAATAGTGCTCTCTTCATTGTCTAAAATACTCCGGAAACTTAGTTCTCTGTCCAGTTGCTCATTACCTGTTCTCATTATCATGTATTTTGTTTTATGTTGATGTTCTCGCACTATTCTCCAGGCGTTTTAAAACTTCGATTAGCCCCTTCCTAGACCTTACTATTATCACTAAGTCGTCAGCATAGGCTAGACATTGTGACTATATATATTGTTCTTTTTGTGGTAATATTGCTCTCTCTTAATATGTTTTCTAGTGTGAAGTTGAATGAAGTTGTTGATATTGGGTCTCCCTGTCGTACTCCGGCTTTTGTTATAAAGCTATCTGTTTGATGACCGTTTATGGAAACAGTGTTAGTTGTATCTGTCAGTGTTAATTTTATTAACCTTATTATTTTTCATGGTATCCTCAAGTTTCCCATACTTTTGTATAATTCATTTATGATCAGCAGTATCGAGATCATAAAAAAAAACTTGCATCAGTTTATTTGGCCGAAACACGATGACATCTAGGAAGTTGATAAAAAAAATATATATATATATATAAAACTGAAAGATGGCGACACCTATGCCTTAGGTGTATCGCCGTGATCTTTGATCATGAGAGTCGAGTTGATTTTTGGTTTACTCAGTTCGAAAGCCTGACTGATGAGACCTAAGAGGTCGAAACAGCTGTCTCAGGATGCGAACTGAATAAATTAGATATCGACTCAACTATCTTTTTTTGATTTTATATATATATATATATCTATTAAATTATGGTCCGATAATTTTACAGGGAGCTTGCCCATTTACTTTAATATAATCTGTGAGAGCGGCAGTGATAATATATACTCGGATATATATTTTCAGACATTAAACGGAAATATAAGTAGCATGCTATTTGTATCTACTAGAAAAATCAATTGAAAAAGTTAAGAATAGTTGTTATTTTATTTTAAAGTAAACCAGAATTTAATTTTTTCGTTTGGTATTGTTCGAAATATTACCTTATATATAAGTATTTCTTAGGTGAAACCTAACTAGTTCAATTTTTTGGGTTTACTTTTTATATAGTTTAGAATATTTGTTATTTTATTAATTTTGTATTATCTTTTTTTTGTTCTCGCTATGTATTGTTTTTTTTCAGTCAATTTATACTAGGTATTCTATCAATTGAAATATCAATTCTCTATCAATAAAATCTATTAAAATCAATAACTATTCCCTATCATCAAATATTAAAATGTAAGAACTGGATAGATATCAGATGAAAGTATGATGAAAGTTTGGTGGAAGTTTGGTGGAAGTATGTGGAAGTTTGGTGGAAGTATGTGGAAGTATGGTGGAAGTATGTGAAAGTATGTGGAAGTACGGTGGAAGTATGTGGAAGTACGTGGAAGTTTGGTGGAAGTATGTGGAAGTATGGTGGAAGTAAGTGGAAGTAGGTGTACAAGATTTTTGCCGGCGGTTCACCCCTCGGATATTTTTCAATCAGAATAAAAATAGTTAAAATATGTATAATATGGTAAGACAAGACAGGACAACGTCTATCTGGTCGGCTCTGTAGTATAATAGCGTCAGTCAAAATAGCTCTGGGGAAAAACAGCGGCAGACAAAATAGCACTGGACAAAAACAGCGCAGGACAAAAACCGCGTCGGACAAAAAGAGCGTCGGGGAAATTAAATAGCGCTCGACAAAATAGCGCCGGACAAATACAACTATGCTTCATTATTTTCCTATCTCATTCATAAAAATTAACAGAATGATATAATCCTTTTCAATTTTTATAATTTTTTGGTAAATTTTGGTATTAACCAAAAACATCAAAAATATAAGAAATCATTACTCCGCGACAAATGCCGCTGCGCCGATGTTATGGCTCCATTGATGAATTAGCATAATTAGGATTAAAATATTTTTCATAAATAATATTGATAACAATAGTTTTCATAAGAAAAATCAACATCGCTTCCCGACCAGCTGAAAAAGATCAAAGTGTAATTGTCTATAACGATATCAGAAAATAAGAAATGAAAAAGAAATAAGAACGACAATCAATATTTTTCATCACAATTCAACACATATCGCTTCCCGACCAACTGACACAGATCAAAGTGTAGAAAACTATAATATCATTAAAGGCGGATTCATGCAATGTTCATGATCATTACAATTTTCATCATATTATCATTAACAATAGAAATAGTTAATTACTATAGTTAATTTCAACCGGCGTTATTTAGTCGCAGTGCTATTTTGTTGAGCGCTATTGTGTCCGACGATGTTTTTGTTCTGCGCTATTTTTTCCTCCGATGCTTTTGTCCAGCGCTATTTTGTCCGCCGCTGTTTCAGCCTAGCGCTATTTTGACTGACGCTATTCTGCTACAGTGCCATCTGTTCAGCTAGTTTCCGTATACAAAGGTACCTACATGAAGATGATTACAATGTCTTATATTTAATCTATGAACTTGTTCATTAATCTGAAGATATTTTATTTTAGTATAAACAAACACACACATCTAAAAAATTTAAATTTTAAAATATTCACGGCAGCTAGTGCGACAAGAAATAGCAGCAATACAACGAATGATCTTCTTTTTGGCTATGAAGACATCATTAAAGCTAGTACTCGAGATGTATCGTTCCTCGAGGAGTGAATTCTGGAAGGGAAGGAACTGTGTGACTGTAAGAAAATGTTATATTTTTATATTATTTCGGTTTTTGAGTTTTTATTATAGAAATGTTCAATTTATTACCATTTATA
The DNA here is from genome assembly GCA_910591695.1 of Galerucella pusilla. Classification (NCBI taxonomy): domain Eukaryota; kingdom Metazoa; phylum Arthropoda; class Insecta; order Coleoptera; family Chrysomelidae; genus Galerucella; species Galerucella pusilla. The sequence goes on from CAJUYI010000061.1 coordinate 310,418, forward strand.
CAAATTATTTACATCTAATCTCATTTAGATATATTCCTTGGAAATGAACACTTAGTGGTTGGAAAGCTAGGAATTAAATAGTACACATTGGTATTATTGTCACATCCCCACAAAAACTCCTATTAAACAAATAGTTCGCAAATATTTCTCTTTAAATTATATATACGTTATTATTTTTGTACTAATGAAATAAAAATTATGTGGGGGATTTGTCAAGGCGTACACCTGACAACATTGTAATAGAAACAGTTGACTTCTCGCCATCATGGCTGCCGTAACCAAACATGTGTTAATTTATTCACTTATATTAATAATAAAAGTGCTACAGTCCACAAAAAAATATTTATTTAATGACCTAAACAGGATTTTTAAAATGGGAATATTTCGAAAACTAGTAACTTTCCAGGTAAGTCTGTTTTTTACATATGAAATACCCCGTTCTCTTCAATATTTCATTTTTAAGTGTATACCTTTTTTGCAAAAGATTTGATCTTATACCAGTTAGCTAAGTCCGATTCTGACTTTATCAAGATCAATACGGTTAATGAAGCCAAAGTTAATTAGTTTGTAGGTATATATGATAAACAATTAAACTTTTCATTACCTTTGAAAATATAAGTACCCTAACGGTTATACAAATAATGACGTAATTTCAGTCTCTTTCATTAGATCTCTATAAAACATTTATGAAGTATCTTCTGACAATCCCTTGCTGTCTACTACCTTTTCATGTTTCTACACATTATTACAAACAATTTCCTTGTCATTATTTTTCTCCCTTAGAACCCAACATTTTGTAAATTATTTATCACTTAATTGAACAGTTTGAATTGAGTCGATTTATTCTAGGCACTATCTTATGCAAAGACAATATTTACTTGGTGATAATATATTTTTATTTTGATTAAGTAAAATGTGTTAATAAAACAAAATCTGAGAATTAGTAATTCAATTAAAAGCCAAGAATTACATACACTTATTCAACTATAACTCGTCTTATTCAATCGCAAAAAAATAATATAGACGAAACATTCTGTAATGTTTTTCTTATTTATTTAAATGGTTTTACCGTGGGATAAAATTATACACTTCCTGGTTTTTGAAATTTCGTATTTTTGGCAACAGTGCATAAGTATAATGACATTTTACGTGTTTTCCATATCATTATTGACGAATATAAAGTTTTTTTAAGCAACTTCTTATTTTCCAGAAGCAAAAAAATTATGTTTCAAAGCTGAATGATAGAACACACTTATGTAACTTGGTTGATTTATTATTTTTTTAATAAGAATTTATCTGAACAATTATTGTCAAATGACCAAAGCTTGTTTGTCGTGGGGTTTTCTCCTATATACGTACCGTGTGATGATTTATTATTATTTTTTGGTTCAGAAATTTACAAAACGAATTTGCCGTGGAATCTCCAGATCTTCATGAGCGAATGAAAGAAATATTCCGATTCTCAGTTATACCCACTTGTAACTTGGTTAAATATAATTTTTTTCACCCAGAAATGTACTGAACAATTGTCGAATGACCCAAATGTAATTGTCGTGAACACAGAACAAATGTCGCACTCTTAATATTTTTTATAGGGGGTGGCTCTGCTAACTTAATATTAAGTTAGCTGTGCCACTCACAAATAAACATCAGATATCATCACTTTGAACATTTGTTGAACTAACAAGCTAGTACCTTATTATCTTTGATAGTATCTGTATAATTGTTCAATGTTTAACCGAGTGTTTAACTCAATAAATTAATACCACATAGCCTATGAGAAAATTAATTTTTTGTGACAAAAATGTATAAAGCTGATTTATTTGAAAACTGCAGGGGATAGGTATAGGGAATAGTAATACATATCGATAGTGGACAACGTACTCTTCTAAAATTAATAATTACATATAGGGTGTCCCATTTGAAAAAAAGGAATTACGCGAAGATTGTGGATTCCGTTTTTATTCCAATTTTGACAGCACCCTGTATAATAAAAAAGGTAACTTCACAGAGTAAACGATAAAGCAGTATGTGGTGAATAGTTCCTAGAAATTTAAACTTTTATTCAAATTACATTAGAGGATATTGAATTTTATGTACTGGTAAAAAAAGTGTCATTTTCATATAAAAAACATTACAACTCAAAAACGGTTCAAGATAGGTATAGGGAAGTATTAACAAAAAATGTTCAGAATAACGTTAATTTTCCTAAAATTTAAAAATATACAGGGTCTTTCATTAAAAATTAGAAAGTTATGTGCGACTTCCGGTATAACCGGAAGTAGAATTGTTACGGCAATATTTTCATTGAATAGCTCATTATTCAAAACCCCTTCATGCCAACTTTCATAATTCAGATACCTTTATTTCTCTAGATATTTCTAATTGACCGTTTATCTGCCGCACCCTGTACACCTATGCACCTATTTTGATAATCATTTGTAGCACCATAGTTATTATCAAAAACTTTGAAATTTCTTATATCATAGGCCGGGATATTGAATTATAGACTCTCATCCTCGCTCTCATCCTTTGGAAATCGAAAGAACATTATTTTTCTTTCCGAATAAAATTTATTTGGAGAGTCTTTGTATGAAGTATGAACAATACACTCCGCCGTTATATTTATTCATTTTATAAGAATAATAGTCTATACCACTATATTTTTATAGTAAATATTACCACAACGCACAATCGATTAGTCAAATAACACAATTAATATCCCCCATTGAACACCTTCAAACAATGAAGCAAACAAAAATGGAGTTATGAATTTTGAGCACAGATTACAAGTAATTTTGTGCATGGTTGCCAAGGATATGGTTTGTGAAAAAAGTATATATTTATGGAATGATTTTTAAACTTGAATTGTATAATTCTTTGAATGTTAATAATAGATATTTACGTAACAAATGCAAATTACGCGAGTTGAACAATTTCGTTCTCTTCATAACGTGTTTACGTACAACGTTTTATCTAATTCCGCGCTTTTATAATATTTACCTACGACCCCCCCTGTAATCAGTCAATAACACACAGTCGGTATCAATGTAATGACGTCTATTACGCACTGTAAAAAAACGCACAGCTGTTAAGTAAATCGCACGGCTTCCCTAGCAACATCTTAGCAACTGTCAATAGACGTCATCATTTTATTCAAAATTTACTATTTGAAAACATTCGATATTGCCACGTTTAACTATGAAAAGCTCAAAGGGCTGAGTATATGTATTGATTATAATTGAAAAATGGACTTTCGATTTTCAACAATATATTAATAATGATTAAACGTTAGTTCTTTAATGTGCTTTTTTCATTGGTAATAGAGTAATAGAGATGGAGTTTACCAAGCACCTCTAATTATGTAACTGTTATTTCTTATGCTTTTTATAAAAAATACAAGTACAAGTAGGTCGTAGGTAAAGTATAGTAAATAACTCGTGTTGTAAAGCATTTTACGCACTCACTCCATTCGTGCCTAAAATGCTTCTTACCAGACACGTTACGTAATATACTATTAATAAAATCTTCAATTACAATGGTAATATGAAAGTGGATTCAAATGGCGTTAGAAATATTTTTACTATGAAGTATTCACCCAGAAAACTGATTTACTTTGAATAACTGTGTCCTTAATAATGTTTTTTTCAATGTTTATAAATCTTAAAATACCATTGAATTAAAATTATGGGGTAATTGTCAGTTTTGACAGTACTCACCTAATTAATAAATTATTCTTTGAAACTCATGTAGTATCTCTATGTTGAAACTTAAACAGTTACGTAAAGTTTTTACATAACTACTTTTCATAACTGAAATATGAAGGTTATGAAAAATTTGACGTTACCTAACGTCAAGGAGTGACTTAAAGTGTCACATTTGATAGCGGAATTAAATAAAATTGATTTAAAACAAGTAATTATCGAATATTTGTATCTGTATAACCATCACACTTAAAAAAAATGCTTATAAAATATTTGACCTATGATAGTTTTAGAAAAAATTGGATACATTTTTGTTATACTTTAATAAAATTCCAACGTTTGAACACCCCATTCTTCTTAACAATATATTTTTGTAATCTACATTTCCTATATATTATATTGGAAAATGATTGATAGCACAAATTTTATGAAGTTATCCTAAAAATTGCTCGTTAAAATCAATGCCGGAGAAGAGATCTATCAATCATTTAAATATTGCATTCAATACAATTACGGAAGAAGCAAGCTCATATGCGCCACTAACAAGATTCGGTAGAAGTAGTACAAAATTGTTTGAGTTTGAGAAAGCTACTGTGTTATCAAAACGCGTCACAAATGTATATTGAACTTAGTTCAAATATAGAGAAGATTTAAACAAATTAAAGTGTTTTATTTCATCGTTTAGTATGTATCTTCAACAAGTAAAAGCCTCATCTATTCAAAAACACTGATGCAGATCATGCATAGATAAAACATACTTATAGATGGGAAACTGACCCGTGGCGCCCTCTATTTGTACGGGTGGCGCCACCTTGTGAGTCCCGTCAGTACCTCTAACACAAATCAGATGGTTGTGAACTTCGTTAACAGCCGAAAAAGAAGATTTTACAGTTTTTGGCGGCATATTCAAAATTTTAATTTTACTTTTATTGCAAAATGGCATTTATGGTCCATTTTTTGATATTTCATTCAAAATTACTCAACATTAGATTGATATTACAATAATAACAATCAAATAGTCAAGTTAAACTAAATGAAATGTCAAAAAATGGACCATATAATGACCGAAGTGGGAAAAATAAAGCAATAAACATCAAGTTTTCGATCAGACCAAATATATGTTTTCAGTTGAGTTAACTGTATAAACCCTCACTTCGTGGAATCTACTCA
>CAJUYI010000061.1:351101-365084 GCA_910591695.1 Galerucella pusilla
GAAGTGCCTTTGCTGTTGGAGGTGGAGTGGGGGAAGAGGGGGGTGCACTGTCATAAAACAACTATCAAATTATCCGGGTTTGATATAAGAAAAATATATCAAATAAAATTATTTTATCTACAAATGACTTAAAACCGTTGTCGTCACCTTCATCGTCATCTTTATGTGACCTGCAACCGATGCCATCCTCATCAACGTTATCTACTTACCAGTTAACACCAAATAACTCCACTGAACCGGCAATTTTTAGTAATTTACAGAATGCAACAAATTGTGTTTCTAATATTAATATTTATAATAATAATTATAGATTTTGGTTAAAGTTTTGTATATGTATGTTGAGATAAAAAAACTTTTGAAAAATGGGTTGGTATACTTTTTGCATATACGGTCGTAGAAAAAATAATGTTCCTATCTCATGCGTAAAGTATAATTCCCGCCCTTGACCGCTTGCCCGAACTCCGCTTTTGCCCGAACTCCGCTTCGCGTCGTTCGGGTCAACTGCAGTCGCGTGCGGGAAAGTATCACTTTCCGTACTTGTTAGGAAAATAACTATTTTCTACGACTGTGCGTTTTAACCCACTTTCCCGCACGCATTTTAGTTTTGAAACTGTCACTTTCCCGCACTAGTAAAATTATGCAAATTTTGACCTTATTAGAAAGTTTTTTACTTCGGAAGTTATAACTATTGTTACAACAGGTAAATAAATATTCACGAAATAGTCCATCAAATAAAATCTACATCTTCTCTAGCTTCGTTTGTTGTATTTTCAATTTTTTGAAAATATAAAATAATGAAGATATTTTGATGTAACCCTGTACTTTCTTTGAAGTAGTGTCACAAAACAACTATCAAACCACCCGGGTTTGATATCAGAAAAATATATTTTAAATAAAATTTTTCCATCTACAAATGACTTAAAACTGTTGCCTTCACCTTCATCGTCATCTTTATGCGACCTGCAACCGATGCCATCCTTATCGACGTCATCTACTTACCAGTTAACACCAAATAACTCCACTGGACAGGCAATTTCAAGTAATTTACAAAATGCAACAAATTATGTTTTCAATATTAATATTTATAATAATTAATAGTTTTCGATTAAAGTGTTGTATATATGTTGAAATAAAATAACTTTTGAAAAATGGGTAGGTTTACTTTTTTGTATATAGGGTCGTAGAAAAAATAATGTTGCTAACTCCCCTCCGCGTCGTTCGAGTCAACTGCAGTCGCGTGCGGGAAAGTATCACTTTCTGCACTTGTTAGGAAAATAACTATTATCTGCAGCCTAATCAGACAATTTCTTTTTGTTATCACTGAACGTATACTTTATTATCTATTTAACATAGTGGGTTGGAAACTAAAATAACAGCGAATAAACTTTCATCACTTACATTATTTTAATGGTAAATAATGTGCTGTTGCTAAATTAACAATAATTACAATTTGTTAGATATATGTGATAGGTTGAAACCGGAAAGAATACTCAGGCTGCGTGTATATTATAGGTTCGTTCCAACTGGCGATAGATTTTTAGTACTTTATGTTTTATTTGTTAAATAAAATGTGTATTTTATTTATAAACCAAATGGTTCATAAATTCCCTCAAGCATTTTGCCTGCTTTTTTGGTTATTGGCATTTCATCATTTTTAAAGTAGTTTCTAAGGCATTGAAGGCAGAAATTATTTTGGTCTTGACAGGTATCAAAACTAGTGGTTTTAAAGCTTCGAATTCACTGTCAATAAAGTTGATAGATTTCTGCCTAATTATCTCTCTATATATCACTACAACTACAGGTGAAACCACATTTGGAAAAGTCAAATTTTTAATTAGAGTGCTGTAACTTGCTGTAACTTTCCCGTTGTTCAAATAAAAATAGAGACATATTTTTGGTAGATTACTTTTCTTTCAATAGAAAAGTATGTTATTTATATATTTACAAACATAGCTGCAACAAAGTTTAACAATACTGCAATAATATACAGGTTGCTCCATTTGAAAAAAGTTGATCATGTATGATAACTCCAAATACATACACTTATAATTTGTGTAAAAAAATATGTAAACAGTTTTATGATAAAGCACATAATAACGTAGATATCAACATTTATTAAAATTTACTATTTTTCGGTTTAACCTCCTATCTCCCAAAAACTAATATGAGAAAAATTAATTGTAACCAATGATTTAAAAATAAAAAATATATTAAGGCTCCGTTGGTTTTTGTCTATCTCTTCTTGATTCTAGGATAACCTAGGAAGACAACCAAAATAGCTCACCCTGTACATAGTTACACATTATTCCTCCTATATTGTCTGGTTTGTTTTAATCATTACTTCGCTAAATAAAAAAAAATTGAAAAATTGAGACTATAATAATTCACTGCAGCGTATTGCTCAAATACGCCATAACATTGAATGTTTTTTTAAATTTTCTCTTGCAAATTATAGTCTTGTATGGACACATAATTTGAATAAATATGAAGAAACAACTTTCGACTAACTAACACTATAGAATTATTTGTAGATAGATTTAGAATACAGAATTCACTGTTATATTATTTCCTGGTACACTAGAAATGTCTATTACATCGGCAACACCGTTTCTTGCATCCCGTGCACTCACGTTTAGATAGATTTGCCCTCGATGCATGTATACATATGGTTTCAAGGACAACTACATTATATAGGCTGTGGAGATCTTCTTTTTCTCTCCTTGTTGCTCGCATGCTTGCCTTTTCTTTTCTGATAATAATATACAGGCGCGGTGTTTGGTGAAGAGGAGCGGATCATCTGTACCAGTGTATTTTAATCTTAAAAACACGGGAATTTAACTTTATTTACTCAGTAAATAATCCGGATGTTTATAAATTAAATGTTTATGTATATAATGTAATTTATTTAATTACTCCCTTTATAGTAAGAAATAGTATATTGTGTAACAAATGCACACTGTATTTTTCCTACGACCACCATCCAAAATGACCACCACCCAGAAATCAAATAAGTGACTGTGCTTCTTTATGAGCATAGCTTATGGCGGTGAAAATTAGTCCTATTCCGATCCTCTACTATCACACGAGGAAACTCCGTTTAGCGGTTTAGCGTTCTCCAATATATTGAAAAAAGAACAACAATAATAAATCAATAATGCAGAAGACTGCGGTTGGGGAAAGTTGAGATAAATAATAAGCTGAAGATATTGCCCGCTTAAGAAATGAATAAATGGAATGTAATGGATTAAAAACGAGGGCTTGAACAACAAAGATGGTTGATTAAATGAACTCCATCCGGTCAAAATATCTTGATTGTTGACTCAATTTTTTATTTTAAAATGTGTTTTATTCCCTTCATATTACAGGCATGCCTAAGTTTTATTCATAAAATGCATTCCATTGCAAAACAACATTCTTTTTCTAACCTGTCATTATATTATTTTTTCTTGTACCAAAATGTTCATTTTTCTTTATCCAATAAATTGTTATTAGAATTGGTTCTATCCAACTCATTCCATGCCTAAATCTTTTTAATAAGTAATTCTTCCATACATTTATCACAAACTAGAAATATACATAAGTGTTCGCCTAATTAAGTTGCATTTTCAGCTACTAAAAAAAATGAGAGATTATTTTTGACATATCTAGTACAATTCGATCATCATTTCTAATTTTGTTCCAGTGACGAAGTCGATGTATACCACAACATACACACTATACTAACATTAATGATCTTGCCCGGCCCTTTTTTTTGTTTGTCTGACTCTGTTCCAAAGGATGTTACTAACAAACAGGAAACTCGAATTTAAAAAGTCTATTCGAGAAAAAATGTCTGATAAGTTTCAATAACGAATTATGTAATGAAACGACTGCAGATTGCACTTAAAACTATTTTGGTGCAAGTTTCTACCAAAGTGTAGGACGTGCGGTATTGAAGGTAATTTTTGATTTTTAAAATGTTAAATTTGTATATAATTTTAGAACTATTTGCGTCCATCAATAATAATTTTTATTAATAGTTGCAATATAAATTAAATTATTTATTTTTATAGTTGTGGAATATCGGCAGTTTATCAATTAAAATATCTAATTCCCAATATTTCATTTGAAACTTCAAATAATTTTGAAACAAAACAAAGTTTGATACTGGAATGTATTTATTATTTTTCGTTAAGTATTGAAAAAATCACATATTACGATACAAACAGTTATATGTATACAATACAAATCTACACGACGTTTTTAAAACAACTAAAAAGAAATAAAACAAATGGATATATAAATAGTTGGAACAAGAATTGAACGGGTAGAACGCTTTTTTGGGAGTGGAAATCAAAAATAAAACATCCATATCCATCAATACTGAAGTGTAAATTCATCCAAATTTAGATATGGTAACTTAACAAGCATTTTGGAATATATCCTGTAGCTTATACCATTATCATTAAAAAGACAATGCTTATACTAAACCTGAAGAGGACATGCTTCATAAATCCATTTATACCGTGGACAGGTAATAAATATTGAAGGGACCGATATTCTTATTTAATTTGGTACAAATAGGGAGCTTCTCATTTTGGAAACTCAATGAGGGTTCTTTGATGCATTAGTATTATTATATTTAGTTAAATTTTTATGATTGAATTTGCTGTGTGGACCCTTCCTTTGTGGAATCTAGTAATATTTCTTATCTAAATGAAACTAACTGTTTCTAAAGAATTCCACGTTAATGAAAAAATATTTAAAATTTCGAAATAATTAAGAATTTTCATATATACTTTTCCATTAAAGTGGAATTGTTTAGAAAGTTAAATTGATTAAATAATATATTTTCATGATTTTATATCCTCCACACTTCTTGTGTTTCCGGAAATCTAAATTTTCAAGAGTGCTAAGATTTTCTTAATTATATAATAACACTATGTATATTTATGCACAGCTGCATTTTTCCACTTTCTAAAACGACACAGTTGTGTCATTATTTTGTATCATTTGTATCATTTTGTAATATCGACTATGCAATCAACAAACAATTCGGTATCCTGTATACTTACCGTTAATTTCAGCATATTTTTTTATTTATTTGTTTATTGTTTTTGATGACAAATAAATAAGGAGAAATAAAAAAATTCACAAACATAAATTAATGTATTGAACAAAGGAATTATCGCAATCGATCGACATTTCCGTTGCAACAACTCAAACAGAACTAATCATCCTGCTGCGGTTTGTTTACTTAGTTTTAAAATAAATTAGATAAAAATATGTATCCAGACTTTGTTAAAAAAATAGAAGTCGGAATTCAGTGGCTCGAAATTTAAGCAAGATTTTATTTATTTTTATAAACGCTAAGTCAATAAATAATATCAGAGTTGAAAGAGAAAGTAAAGTAAAGTTTAAAGTTTGAACTATAGTAAGGTTTAGTTGAAGTGGATAATATAAGTACAAAAATGGATAAGATGGAAAAGAGAGCACGGTTTTGGATGCCCTTAAACATTGAAGATGCCAACTATTTTAATTTGCTCAAAATAACGATAACATTTTCGAAAGTGAACATTTATTGGCATTTTATATCGATATTTAATCATAACTTAACATGTTTTCTAATGACTCTAGTTATTGCGGTGGAAAGCTGAAGAGGATAATATCCAAAATCGCGCATTGCTTAGGGTACGCTGACGATTTTGCGATAACTGCACAAGGCAAATTAGCAAGAACAGCAATGGAAGAAACTGTCCTGAATATAATCAACAATTAGTGCCAAGATGAGGAAATAACTGTAATCCCTCTGAAAATAACGAGATATTTGTTTTGACAAAGAAGGAAGATTGAAGAGACCGCAGTTCTTGACATTGCAATTGCATAAGTGGTAAAATACTTGCGAAAGAAAATAATAGAAAAAAGTGCGATAGCCCCCAATCTGCGCAGAAGAATGTGCGTGAAAAATAGGGGGCCATGACCAAAAGTAATCATATGGGTATATACCAGTGACATCAGACCCATGATAGCATATGTTTTGGTGGCATGGTGACTAAACAGTCGGCAAGCTATGGCGATCTAAAAACTAAGTGTCATCCAAAGTCATGATTTCCTCACGGCCACATTAGCCATGAAAAAACCTAACAGACGAACGAATTAAAAGTCTTGTTCAACCTACCATACCCATAAGCAGACTACACGGTAAGATGTTTAACGAGTTACACACAAAGTTGGAAATCGACTTCCTAATGGGAAATTTCATCGGGCGAGGTGCTTCCCAAGTATATCTTCAATAAAAACTAAACAGCCATAACAGGGAGAGAGGCAAAGAAGGAAGGTACTCCAATTAATGCAGAAATGACCTGTTTCACAGATGGCGCAAAAACGGATAGAGGTTTAGAAGCAGAGATATATGTATTCCAGCCAAACCAAGGACATGAGTCTCCTTACAGTGCTTAGGTTACGGTATTCCAGGCAGAAGCTGCATCAATTCTACACTGTGAAGGCAAGCATCATGACGAGAGTTTAAGGAAAATACCATTACCATATACGCTATATACATGCCATGCATATTATGTTGAGAATGCTTCGAAGCCTACAAGAGTTGGGAAGTCAAAACAAACTGTCCTTAGCTAGAACACTCAGATCACAAGTCAATGAAGAGGAACCGATGGTCCCGAATATTTCTGTGGTATAAAATAGGATTACTTAGGTAAAAAAATATATACTTGAATGGGACAGGTCAAGGAGTTCATCAAAGAACAATCGTCAAAATTCACGGAATACGCACTAAACCAGAAAAAAAAAACAGCCAGGAACCGGATTGAGTTCCTAACTGGACTCGGTAGACTCAACAAACATTGACTGACCAGACTGAAGTTTCCAAAGATGGGAGAGGAGAATCCACAACCCTTCTAATATATGGAAGTCATGAGGATAATGGTAATAAGGACGGGTCTAGGCATATAGAACTCTAGCATACCTGAGACCACACACATTGGGACTGCAGAGGTCCACGTGGAGAAGCTCTTAGAAACACAATATTAACTCCATATCAATATTAATCTGTATGGAAAGCTTCAGACAGAATGGCAAATGGCTTTCCTTAAATTTACAAATAAGACCGACTACCACAGTGCACTTTTATTGCTAGAGCATAATCTCGTACAAATGTATGGCCAAATCTTTTAAATAGCTATTTGAATAATAATTTGTATGAATACTAATATTGCTAAGGATATAGTTTGAAAGCTTTTTTTGGAGTCTTGTCTCGTTAGTATTTTATTGTAAATTTTATATCAAGAGTAATACACCTCAAAAGGCCACAATTTGTATTTTCTGGTGTCCCCAGCAACTTTCAAAATATATAAAATATTATCGTGTGTTTTAAAAACTGCTCTCACATTGGATGTATTTATATCTACTTGGCCTGTCTCGTATAATGGGCTGCCTGGCATTATTTTGTTTTAGGAAGTAAAAAACTCCCAATACTTTATACTATACGAGGGCAGTTTGATAAGTCTGCTCCTGTCAACTGCCATCTATTAATAATAATAATATATTTATTGCTTCTAAGAGCTTGTTTATAGCAGGGAGTGGCTACATATATACAATTACATAAATATTGTGATATGATATAATTAGTTAGATAGACTGAGAATAATAAAAAAAAGTAAAAACTCATTCATTTAATATAAAAGATCTCAATTTGAGTTTAATCCAGATATATTGGCTTATCAGCATAGCTTTCTCATTTGTAATATTTTGCTAAGCCTTAATTAAAGCATCTACATTCTGTAAACAGTATTTATGGGAAAGTCAAAAATAACTGGAAGAAGAGTTTCCTTTTCTTGACTGTAACATATGGAGTAAACAAAAAAAATGGTGCAAAGATTAAGTTGAAGTGGCCGTAGAGCACAACTCAAACGAATTAACGAATAGATAATCCTGGCGCTCGTACTAGATTGGCTTTGTCTGTATAGCAAATATTCACAAACTTTAATAATTATTTAGCAAACATTAATTGCATATGTAATAGAACTTTATATTTAGATTTATAAGTATTCCAGACTACATAACTAATTCTATACGCCACTGAGTTCTTTTCATCTTATGTTTTTCGTCAAAACGAAATGCATATAGATTATCGGAATTCTGGGGAAAAACGACAACGTATTTATTTGTAGAGTCGTTATCCGTGTATATATTAAATGTATTTTGCAGCCAGACTGAAGTAAACACCATACACACATACTTACATACAACACACATATTCAGGGCAATGCATCAAACCAAGGTTACTTTGAAAGGCGCGCGCTACACAAAACAACTATCTAACTCCATTCGATACAAGCACACAGCCAGTGTTGGATTTTAGTTTGCATTTTTGCATTTCATTTTGGAGATTCAGACATTAAAATGTATTTTGGGAGTTAAGATAAATTTAATCAGTACCAGTAAATAATCAATATCTACAGGAAGCGTGTGAAAATCAAGAACATTTCATTGTAAAGGGAATTCAAATTGTTCCTCCAGGCTTACATAGTTAGGATGAGAGAATACAAGGAGAAGAGAAGTTACTTTATTAATTACCCAACGGGGTATGTCTAGATCTAGATTATTCAATGTAAATGCCAAACGGTCAGTGAATGATTATGTATTCCTCTCGAGTATAATATTTCGGAGATAGAATAGCTCCCCAATATTTGGTAAGAAGAAGTTGTGAAAAAAGAAGGAAAATGATAAATGGTAACATGAAACATCATTTTTTAAATGTAAAATGTAGTTCAAAGAGAGAATGAGAAGAAGGTTACTATAACCGTCTAACACTTCCTATAGTTCAATTCCCATTGAGATGAAAGTAAGCGGGTTAGGCATGGCAGCGTTACCATTCCTATTGCTATTTTTGTAAAGGATGTGCAGAGCTGTCTTCGCGAAGAACACCGCAATTTTTGTTTAGATTAGTATATGTTCAAGTTAATATTTCTAGAATATTAGTGAATGGGATGAACATTATGTCCATGTCTACAATACTTTTAGAATCAGCGTAATTTTTTAGTTACTTACAGCTATTAAATTATATTAACGTCATCGACAATAAGACATATAAGAAGTATCAGAACTACAATTTTCAAATAATTTCTTCATCTTCATAACTTCGTTTTTCTTCCTAATAATCGGTTAACCATATAGTCGGGCCGCTCTTAGAAAGCTTAGCGATAAGGTGTTGTGTTGGTCGTACATTTCAGGTGTTTTCTGCTAGAAGCCAGGTAAAAATAACGCTTGAGTCCTGCTGAAATTTTCGATGAACATTTCACCTTATCGCTATGACTTCCTAACCCGAAAATAGTAGGTAAACTATGAGCGGCCCGACTATAGGTAATTATAGGCGTTTTCGGAAACTTACTCGGGTTGACACGATCCCTAACCTGCACGTTCGTTTACCTAACCCGAGTTGCCTACCTGTGTTCGGAAACTTCCGAGTTGTTGACTGGATGACTGACCCAGGTTCATTTTTCATAACCCACCTCGAGAGGTAGGTCGGTAGAGACGCTATAGGCACCGCATGCGCATTACTGAAGGCACAGGTACTCTGTGCTGAAGGGTAATATAACATAACCTAATTCTTTTGGTGGTAACGAAATATATTGCTTTTATCAAACATGAAAAGGGGCCTTGCTACATTAACGGCGTTGGCATTTGATTATTTTTTGGAAGATGATGACGAAGTTGAAGAAGAGATGTATGTTTTGTTATGACGTTAGCTGTCAGATCAAAAACGAAACCTATTAGTTCGTAAACTACAGTTCCCGGGTAGGTGATCAGAGTGATTCATCACGTGACCTCTCTGGATCGAGTTAGTGAGCCGTAGTAAGTTTCCGAAAACGCCTTATGATAGATTCAATATCATTTTGTATATTTTATTATCTTATATGTTCCGTTTCACTTTACTTCACACCATTTCTATTTGGTTCGGTTCACAGTGATGAAGTCTCAAGATGTGAGTCTCGACGCGGTACTGTTCGTCACTATAATTTCTGTATTTTCAACAATGCACTTGGAAGATTATGTATGTGAAAGTGTATTTAAACCTTTTCTCAAATAGATCTACATACGTCCATCCCTTCATGGTGATCTTCAGCAAGAAAACTAAATTCCTGCATAAACTTAAGTTGTACCTTTTCCGCTCGGACATTTTAAACCTGTGGTGAGGCCATTCACAAAAGCCTGTCGTGGATTTTTTATTGTTGCCATACTTGCCCAATGGTAGTTCTAGTATGAACTCATGATATTCCTTAGTTTTTTTTATCATTTTTGGAACTTTAGTTCTTTACGCCAGGTTATGTTTGAGCGACCAGGGGTCGCGACGCAAAAGATCTGACCGTTACGCGTTACGTTACGCTGCGTTATGTTACATTGCTTCGTTATGTGCCTTGCTTTTGCGTGCTTGTGCCTCCTTAGTCTCTCTCTCGTTTACGAAGCAGCGATTCATAATAATAAATATGCTCATACCCGGATTCGAACCCGGGCCGCCCGCGTGCAATGCGAGCATTCTAACCACTGAACCACCGATGCTATATTGAAATTCTATGCAAAGCTGGTATTCGCAGTGCTAGTGATCTACTTGAATTTGTTCGGATAAATTTTTACTATTATTTCCATAATTTTTTTTGCGAGATTAAGGGGTCTAGCTACTTTTCGAAATACAGGGTGTTGAAATTTTGAAAACTTGAATGTTTTAATTCGATAACTTCAAAATGGATTGATAAATTGATTTGACATTTGGCAGGTAGTTTTTAAATGTAAAAGGGCATATTTTGAAAGAAATTGTAGTTTGTGCAACTAGTGTGGATATGATGGCCATATCGCACGAGGACGAAGATGAAGCACGACGCCGTAGGCGGAGTGCTCAATCGTTCAAGTGCGATATGGACAATCCACACGAGTCGAGCAGCATATTTTTTCTACGACCCACTTAGGAAAAAATCTAGAAAATAAAAATTTCTATAAACTGTAATATAACTTCAAATTAAAAATTTAACAATTCAATTTTATGTTTCCACTAATTTTGTGGTAAACGAATGTCCAATTTGTATAATGCTACGGTTTCCTTTTTTAAATATACGATGCTGTTATAAGTAGATGTTGCCAGTCGGACTCCCTCATGGAGGGTACCGTACCATTATCTATAATAATGAATATTCTGCTAAATATTTCAAACGTCTACCTGTTGTCGTTATTAATATCAAGCAGAATAATTATTTAAAAATAAAATTAACAATAAAAAAAATTCCTCGCGGGAATCGAACCCGGGTCTACCGCGTGAGAGTCTGGTGTGCTTACTACTCAACCACCAAAGAATATGCAAATTGTTTATCTATAACGTCAGATGTATTACATAACTTTTGCTTAAAAGGAACTAAAGTGTGTCCCGCGACACGTTCTACCTTTTTTGATGTAATTGACGCCTCCAATCGACTATTTGCTGTTTTTCTATTCTACCCTGCTTACTATATACAAAGCCAATAACCCAGTATGTGTATAAACGTGTCGATTGACCTCATCATGCCATTTGTTTTTATTGTTGTATTTTTTATCATTTGGGTTTCATAACATGTATGTATGTGTGATTTTTGGGGTGACATTCACTGAGACCTAAAAGGTCTATTGTGCCCCCTTACTTCTACTCAGTTTCTGAGGAGAGTCTCAGAAACTAGTAGTTCCCTTAGTCCTATTTCCCGGAGGAATTTTAGGATGTCTGCAGGCTTCAACTTAGGCAAATGTTCCTCTTCTATCTAGTAATCTCCCAGGTGCTGTGCTCTAGGATTCTGGAGTTCTGTGCAGTTGGAAAGTATGTGGATGGAGGTTTCTTCTTCCATTCCACAAAATCTGCATTCTTCTTCCTCCACTATTTTGAGCTTTTTCATGTGCCCATTCAGGCGACAATGTCCCGTTAGGATCCCTGTCAAAACTCTTAGCGCAGTTTTACTTTGACTTATGCATTCTTTTGATCTCAACAGGTTGTAGTCACCCAGAAGAGTCTTTGATTGTATAAGCCCTACTAGATCTTTCCAATGGTCAGATCTTCTCTTTTTCTCGGCATTACTTATTTCTTCCAATATTACATTGGAGCTGATTCCGCAAAAGGGTTCGGGCCCCCAGAAAGGTATTTCAGTCCCCCTCTTTGCTAGTTCATCTGCTATTTCATTTCCTTCTATTCCAGTGTGTCCTGGAATCCATAGTAAGGTGACTATGTTGTTCTCGCCTAGTTCATTGAGTTTGTCTAGGCATTCCCACACCATTTTGGAACTGATTACACAAGAGCTCAGTGCCTTAATGGCTGCTTGACTATCCGACATTATGATAATCCTTTGTCTTCTGTATCCTTTATCAATATTGAACTGGGCGCACTTTCTTATGGCGTGGATTTCCGCTTGAAAGATACTTGGGGTTTTTCCCAAGCTTTCAGAGTGTTTGGTTCCTGGCCCGAACACTCCTATCCCAGTTCCTTCTATTGCTTTTGAGCCGTCTGTGTACCATTGAATGGCATTCTTTCCAAGTCTGGTAATGGTATTTGGATCCCATTCCTTCTTGTTGCTCATTTCCGTAACGAATTTTTTTAAAAAGTTATATTTTTTCATCATACCGTCTTGTGGCATGTCCCAGGTTGTCTGATTTCTAAGAAGTGAGGAGGTGTTTTTTTTAATGATTCCCTCTCTACTTAGTCTGTATCTTGTTCTTTCTGCAACACTTTCCACCACCATATGTAAAGGGGTGAGGTTGAGAATCACTTCAATGGCTGCCGTTGGGCATGTTCTCATTGCTCCTGTAATGCATATACAGGCTAGTCTTTGAATTTTGGAGAGGTTTTCTCTCGTCGTCAATAGGCTAGTTCTACTACACCAGGCAATGGCTCCATAAGTGATGATTGGTCTCACTATGGCAGTGTACATCCAGCTTAGGATTTTTGGGTTACAGCCCCAGTTTGCTCCTGCCAGATTTCTGCACACCATTATAGCCATTTTTGCCCTGTATGTAATCTCCTTTTCGTGTTTGTTCCACAGGAGTTTACTGTCTAAAGTTAAACCTAGATACTTGACTTCTTGTCTCCATTCAATCTCGTTCCCATGAAGTTTTATGGTTTTGAGGTTGAGTTTTCTTTTCTTAGTGAAGGCTATCAGGATGGTTTTAGTGGGGTTTATGCTAAGTCCCACTTGCCTACACCAGCTATTTGTATAGTTCAGACCCTTTTGTACAATATCGCAAAGGGTGTTTTCGAATTTTCCCCTGGCTGTTATGACAATATCGTCGGCATATCCTTGGCAGGATATACCGAGATCCGTCAAACCACACAGGAGTTCGTCAACCGTCAGGCTCCACATTAATGGGGATGCTACTCCTCCCTGTGGGCATCCTCTGGTAGTGCAGATGGAGACAATGTCTTTGCTCGTCCTCGTCTCTGCTATTCTTGTGGTGAGCAGTTCCGACATCCATTTGGATGTTGTGCTGTCTACACCTCTTCTGTTCAATGCTCTTCTGACTGCCTCATGTGGAGTATTGTCAAAAGCTCATTCTATGTCCAAAAATGCACATACTACAGTTTCTTGGTTGTCTAGAGCACCTCGGATATCCTCCGTCAGTTGTACCAGTGCAGTCTCCGTAGATCTGCCTGCCCGGTAGGCATGCTGACATGGGTGGAGAGGTAGTCTCTCTAGGATTTCCGTTCTAATATGGTTATCAATAGCCTTTTCCATCGTTTTGAGTACAAACGATGTTAGACTAATTGGTCTAAAGGATTTGGGGTTTGTTGTGTCCCTTTTTCCAGGTTTTGGAATGAAGGTTACTATTGCCCTTCTCCATGCTTCAGGTATATAACCCAGTTTCATAACATAGGACGATCACCATAAATCGATAAAAAATATTGTTTGTTCTTCAATGCAATTCACCATAAGACATAATACTCAATTAAAAAAGTAAGTAAGTAATGAAAAATAAATAACTGCT
>CAJUYI010000061.1:370084-403072 GCA_910591695.1 Galerucella pusilla
GCGATAGGGCCGTTATAGGTAATTCAAGCAATGCTCACGGTTTCATACGAAATGTTTGCAGAAAGTTAATAACATTTCAAGTTGGCGCTACTTTGCAGCTCATGCAATACTACGGTTTTTGTTATATTTATCAGGTAGACCAGAAAAACTTTTTAAAACGCAGATTTATTTGGCATAACTGTTTGGTAATTACTATTTTCCATATTTTCCTATACGACGTTTCAGAGTAAAAGTGATGGATATAGTATATTACGTAACGAGTGCGGAAAGTGACATTTTTCACACGAGTGGGAAACTCCTACGAGTGTGAAAAATCACTTTCGCACAAGTAATGTACACTATTTTTCCTACGACCTTGCGATAATTGTGACAAATATTGTTTTTGCGCATTCGATCTTTTTTGTTTATTTACAGCATCAGTTGTCAGGTCGGTAGATTGTGTTTACTGGTTTTTAAGTCTAACACGTCGGTAAGTGATTTACTTACCGTTCAGACGTCGGTAAGTGAATTACTTACCGACGTCTTAGTCCAATATACATCTAAGTGGTCCTAAATAATATATTACTTCATTCATTACACAAAAGGAACAAAAAAAAATAAGAAGATTCATATTTTTTTAATGAACAGAATCGAACAGAACAATATAAAAAGTAATAAATAGCATGGAAACAATTCTACCAAAATGCAAATTATATTTTAAACTGATCGAGAAGTATAAATGTCACTTTTGACATTTCGTTCATTTCGAAGAAATTTAAATTATTTTATTCGAAATTCGAATATTTCAATACGATCGCGCAAAAAATGGTATAAGCATTTCGAACGTTAAGGGTAATACCGGTATCCAGCAAAATTGCTGTCGACCGGTAAACAACCCTTACCGCTCTTGATACTTAATATACTGTTAATGTAATGGATTTTTAAAAATAATGTTGACATCGGTGAGTGCGGAAATGAAATGAGTGAAATTCACTTTGCAATGAGTTATGTACACCATTTTTCCTACGGCCAAAAATATTTAAAAAGTACCTTAGGTTTTTCGCTACTATCAGTATCAACTTCCATTATAATAAAAAACCGAGACTATCACTTTTTATTTCTAGTTTATCTCACAATTATAATTCGTTCACACTTTTATGTGATAAATATTTCACTTACACTTCACAAAAACTATTTCTATGCTTTGTGTTATAATTTGAGAATTTTGATTGAGCCTACTTTTATTTTTCCCTTTTATAATTTGTTATAGTATATATTTTTCACGATCACGCGATAAATTTACGAAATATGATGGTTTTATTTATTTGAAAACATCAATAAGTGTACCTACCTACAACATATGATTATTTTTAAAATAATCAGTTTGTAGTGCAAAATATTTTCAAAATAACGCAGAAGACATTTTAATTCTTCATAATTTGATTTTTTTTTATTCCTACAGCTATACTATAGATATACCCAAAATAAGAACATTTCACAGCTATCCGCGTCATGACAATACGGAGAATGCTGGAATAGACCGCGATTCGATTTCCGGCCGTACCTAGTTGTTTTTTTTTGGCGAATCTTAATAATTTTTGAACAGATTTTGTGTTTTGTGCTATATTTTTAGTTATTAAGTAGGTAAATTTAAATAAGAAAACCACGTTAATCGAATTCATACGAACCGTGCGATATGATATCACACTAGGGTGATATCATAGCGCACGGTTCGCGTCACTATGATGATATGAGAAACTTCAAGCCAGAGTAGATAATGCGATATACGTTAATTTCCTATATGGTCGTAGGAAATAGTTATTTTCCTAACAAGTGCGGAAAGGGATACTTTCCCACACCGGACTGCAGTTGGGAGCGGAGCGGAGTTCGTGTAAGCGGTCAAGGGCGGGAACGACACTACGCATGAGTTGGAGACATTATTCTTTCTACGACCGTATATACAAAAAGAATACCAACCTATTTTTCAAAAATTATTTCATACATACATATACAGAACTTTAACTAAAAACTACTAATAATTATAAATATTAATATTGAAAACAAAATTTGTTGCATTCTGTGAATTACTCGAAATTGCCGGTACAGTGGAGTTATTTGCTGTTAACTGGTAAGTAGATGACTGTTGCAACAATAGTTGTAAGTTCCGGAGTAAAAAATTATCTGAAAAGCTTAAAATTTGCATAAATTCACTTTTCCGCACTTTCAAAACTAAAATGCTTACGGGAAAATGGGTTAAAACGCACGGTCGTAGAAAAAAGATTATGTACAATTTCACTTATAATAAAAAAAAATCCTATTGTACCATTACTGGAAAAAAATGGAAAATATCATGTTTAACTATTTTGTGCATCAATTACGCCTCTTGCCAGTCTATTGGTGAACCTGAGAATAAAATAACTTCCAGAGATCTCTGTCATTTTTATCCAACAATTCTTTTTCCGAAAGTTGTTCAATAAATAGATTTATAGATTGGCCTTATTCTGCGGTTGAAAATCGTATTCTGAACCACCCGATGTAAAAAAATTATTGAGAGCGCAATATTACATCGTAGCTAACTTTACTCATATTATGTTGTGTAGTAGAATTTACCTAATTTTTAAGTTATTGGTCCGATTATGAAGGAACCAGAAGGAAGAAGACTTTTTTAGTGGGATTATTCATTTATCATTTTTATTTAAAAAATGGATGGCGTTTGCATTTCCTGGATTTTTTAAATGTGGCTCTAAGTATCAAATTAATTTCTTTATTTAGCCTGTAATAGGCAATGAAAAGGTCTTACGGTATATCAAACGGATTTTTCTTTCTATACGCATATAATTCCTAAAAAATATTTCAATTTATAAATTTGGCTAATTTTTTTGTTTCGATATTGCTAATACACACCGTCCCGAAAATGGGATGATATTGATGTTCATTTTGACTCATTTCATGAAAATTTACAATTCAACTTATAACAAACAGTGTCGAAACACTCCTAACGTCGAATAGTTTGGTCGGCATTATCTTAACAGCGTAAATGTTATTTATACATCGATGTAAGTTACATCAAAAGCGTACAGAATAGCTTTTTCGTAACATCTCTCAACCTTGAAGATTTACAGCACTGTTACCGCTAACATTTTTGTACAGAATAAGCCCATTTTAGAGATATGACAGCTACATATCTCAGTTAGACATTAGCATTCACGTTAAATGCATATGAGTTTATTTGATTGTATGATTATTTTTATTTTTTTACAGAAAAGTATTGGAATTTCACAATTTTCAAGTAATTTGTAAACTCTTTGTTTGCATCAAATAAAATGATTCTTGCCACAATATTTTTTAATTAACATCTAGTCAGCGAAAGTAGCTTTTTGTAATTTTCCAGAATTGATAAAATTAACATCTACACTTTTTTTCTTTGTACTCAAACAGGTCAGCATTTGATACAGTTTCTAATTCTTTTATCAAATTATTAAAATTGATTATCTTATTATTCGACTAGAGTACTAAGCTATTTATGGACGTTCTTCTAAAATTCCTCAGGGAAATAGGACTTGTGGAGCTACTAGTTTCTGAGACATTCCTCAGGAACTAAGTAGATCTTTCAGGTCTCAGTGAATGTCACACCATCATACATACATTTATGGACGCTTTTTCATCAGAAATTATGTAAGATGCTACAAATTTTCTATAGTTGAATCTATCCCAAATATTTATAATTTGATGATCATTTGATTTAACGATATCATGACTGAATTAACAACACCTAAGAAAAAAATTAGGAAAACTATAGGTCTTTATTTGTGAGGAAAACTAGAAAGTGACCACGCCCAATATGAGGGCGGGGTGGATGATATTATGTGAGTAATGAATTATATAATAAGCCATATAATAATACGGGTGGGAGAATAATGTTTTTGTTTAAAAAAATTTTCTATGTGCTATTATATCTCATGAAGAATTGGAGTCCCCGAACTTCACAGTATATTGCAAACTTCCAGAAAAGCAAACATTTTCCAAAATTTTCATATTTATATTGATTGTAACGTAAATGTATACTTATGTATACAAAAAAAATTGGCTGTTGAAAATGTCCCCAAACTTTACGATTTACATACATATATATATATATATATATATATATATATATATATATATCACAGAATATCACAGTAAATGTATTGTGGGCCATCAGATAGAGCCCATTGGGGGCTTGCCTTTGGGCCAACCTTTCTTATCTCTTTCTTGAGATACACGGTTTAACCAATCATCTTCGGACGATGACGTTTCTTTTGACTTATCCCTTTTACGTTTTTCGGGTACCGAGTCTGGGAAAGCAGTACTTTGACTATTGTTCGATTCTTTGCAAGCTTCAGAGTTAAGAGGTAGCTGGATAGTGAAAGGCTGAGTTTGAGACTGCTTGGTTATTCCTTTGGTGACGAAAACATCCTTTAATAAGTGCGGACATGTCAATTTTGGCCTGAGTTGAAGCAGCATTCGCATATGAGACACCTGGAGAAGGGGTTTGTATATCCACTTTCTTCTTCGCATCAAAGTATGAAATGTTTTCTCTCACTTGCACTTCTTGGATAGCACTTTCTTTTTTAAAGACGGGGCAAGTTCGTGAACGAGCTGAATGAGATCCTTTACAGTTCACACATGAGATAGGTTTATTGCACGGGGATCCTTCGTGCAAAGGCATTCCACAAACACACACTTAATCATTATTACATCTCATAGACGTATGTCCGAATTTTTGGCACCTGAAACAGTGCATTGGAGATGGTATGTATAATCTCATTCTTTCAGTTCTCCATTGATCTTAGTACTAATTCGTCTAGCTTCAAATACTTCTTGGTCTCTCAGGTTCTCTGCTATTTTCTCGATAGTACTATTTAGTAAATCTCGATGATATATTACTCCTCTAGCAACATTCATTGTTTTGTGAGCGATCACTTCAACTTCCTGGTCTCCCATTCTTTTAATTTTCATGAGTCTGTTAGACTGTGCTGCTGAAGCTGTTTCGACAATCAGACCTTCTCTTATCTTCTTCGCATTTCTAACCTCACCTATCAAACCATACAAACATTTTTCAATTACAAACGGACTAATTTTGGAGAAATCTCCATCATTTTTCTCCACGACCAGGAACCGGGGAGCAACTACCTTCTCCTAAGTCGAGCCAATATCCTTAAGGGTGGATGCGGAAACCACTGGGTTTTTTTCGTGTCTATTGGATTCATTTTGATGCCACGAGTAGGGAAGTCGAAAAGGTCAACCGTGGCAGTGCTTCCTTACCACGGCAAGAAGACTTAATTTCAACCGGAGGTACCCAAATATCCGGAGGCGGCGTTCGAGGTTTCATACGTGAAACCATTCATCCCCTCGGCACGCTCCACACCTACGGATTCCGGATTTTTGAAAAGTTTACTCCTGTTTGAGGAGGGACAAAGGAATAAAGGAAAGGTCAGCGGTCAGCTGGACTGGGGTCTCGTGGGTTCGTCAGACCCTTAGTATGCTAGCATCCCGGTGGGCAAACAATGTGTAATGTGCAACTGAAATGCATTATTCCTCGAGTAATAAATACATCTTAGATAATTATTTCTATCAAATTTAAATCCCCACACAGCAGGGCAGTGTTATTGGAATCTGTGACCTTTGCTGTGTGGATTGCTATCCTTGTTTTGGAATGAGAGAATCGATTTTGATGTTGGTTGTAAGCGAAGTGTTTGTCAGTATGGCGAGTTATTCTAGTCTAGTCTGTTTAATAATTGAAGGTCAGCACAGAGATGTTGACAAATGTTGACTTTCAATTAGTGTAGGTTGAGATTATACCTATTTCAACAGGTTTATTTTTGAAGGGATAAGCAAATCACAAACAGGTTACAAATTTAACTGAGATGAACAGGTATGGAAGATGTGAAATGTGGTATTTTGCAGAAAAAACATTGAATTGCATTTGTTATTATAGTTAAAGATAAATCTTGGTAAGAATGAAATTTAAATTTACTTTTCCGGTATTTAACCAACCACGTAGCAATTCGTTTACAGTAACCATAAAACGTTACAACAAGAATTTTGATTGAAAACTCCCACAGAGATATCCCTTCTTGTTGTACTCGTCTCCATCTCATCGCTAATTGTATAATTTGCATTTATATTATTTTAAAATAGCAGCATCTGATGTCTTATATAGTAGTGCTTCTTTCTTGAATAATATGGACAATAATACTGAATTGATTGGGATATAATATGTTGAATACTGACTCTACAATTGAATGTTTATAGTAATAAGTGGAATTTTTTTGAATTCCTTGGATTTAACCTACTATGAAATATGTTGTATCTGGTTAAATATATAATAATATATTTATAGCAGTGATAGTATAAACACATTATATTATAATAAAAATATGTTAAAAGTACTTCAATTTGTTGTTTCCATTATTCAAAATATTAATTTCCAGTTTCTCTAACTAATCCTAGCAAATTTATTAGCTAGATTGAAACCATAAAATCTGTAGATGAGTCTGGTATGGTCATCATTATTGACATGTGACTATTTTCAAGACACGTCAGAAAAGTTTTTTCGGTTTACATGCTCGGAAATCACTCTCTTTGAAATTCATTATGTCATACACCTAGAAAAGATTGATACTAATTCCACTGGGGCAATCTTGATTTCTGTTCGATTTTATAATCGAACATACCTATCCTCAATGATTTTACGACTACTTTTCAAAAGATCATCATTCATTACTTCGTGGAATCTACTCACATTCATTAACACAAAACTAGAAGTACTATTATTATTATTATTATTATTATTATTATTATTATTAACTTTATTGTATTTAAAGAATATTACAATTCTTATTACAAGAGGTTCGGATTCATTACAAATATGTTTGAAACAAAAAATAAGGTTAAAACATTAAATAACAATAGGTATCTACATGATGTTCTATGAGAAGTGAGTACCATAATATGTATAAAATCTATTCATCTAACGCAAAGGCACTTAATTTTAATATATTTAGTATGTACTGGACGAAGTTTGTCTGCCTGGTGAAATCATCTGTGTCCAGAATAGCAACCAATTCGTCGAGTGTTTTTAAACTTCTGAGTTTAAAAACTAGAAGTACTACATTTTTGTGATAAGAAAAAAGAGCTAGATTTCCTTGAAGAATTAGAAATTATATTCATATATATTAAGTAAGGATGGGTCAGTATCCGGTCTAGCGAAATTTAAAACACCAAGTAGGCATAACAAAGTGGAGTGAATTAAAGACTTTTAGTTTCATTTGAAATAGTAACCGAAGAACTTGTTTGTTAATCCCAATAAAACGAGATGACACCAAATGAGGTTATATTCTCAGCAAAGCTCTCTCAGTATTTTCCGATCCGTTGAATGCGATCGTTTTATATTTTAGAACGGTAAAAATGTAAAACAGAACACTCAACTCTAAAAGAGGGTGGATCTTTAGTTTAAACAGAACACGAAAATCTCTCGCAGGTCGCTTTCATATGGTCTCAGAGCAACCGAGAGCAATAAACTAATAAACCGTAAACGCTATTAGATAGACTGATAGAGTAATAACAAGGAACGAGATGTCATAACATTGATTCTTCTCGCATAACAAGGTCATGAATTTGTTTAAAATGCAGTACTTTTCTTCATTGAATTACAGGACTCTCTATGTCATGGACAAATATTGCAAATGTAAAATAGATCTTATTGTGCCTTTTTCGACATAACATTCGTATATTTTACCAATAAAAACAGGGTGTCCAGGAACTCTCTTACCAAATGTAAACTGTCGATACTATATGTGATTTTTGGTCCATCTAACTTAATTTTCCTCTATAAAAAAATCCTTCTTGAGGAGATTGCCGATTACACCTATGAATTTTTGTTTGTTCGTCGTCTCTGAAAAATTTTTAATATCCTGGCAACAGTGAAATCTTATCCCGCAGGTTGGATGCTTAAGATTTATGGTAATACACCTTATTTATTTTTTTACTTTGAATTTATTTACAATCTGATTTAGTAGATTCTTTTGAAATGGAGAATCGTTGATGAAGTTGAGCATATGATTATAGCCGATGATAAAGGCAAGATTAATAGAACGCAAATCATTGTTGCTACAAACATTTTAAACTAAAGGACTCAGACCAAAGATTCGTGCATCTCAATGTTAGTTAATATTTGTTATAAATAGTAAAAAAATTCATCGTTGATGTAAATTGCAACATAATATACATTTGATTTATTGATTGCATGGCGACAATATTATTAACTTTATCTATATTTAAAGTGATAAAAAGATCAAGTTATGGAATATTTGTAGTCTATAAAAGGGTTAAATTAATATTTAAGAGCTGAATTTTTTTGATTTCTACGGAATTAAAAATTCAATTTTCATTTTTGTGAAGCAATGAAGAATCTATTTATTAATATTTCCTCTGTTTTGTATTCAATGTAGGTACTTATTAAATTGCATTCCATTTCGGTTTCCAAATAGATTTACTGTTGTCACTTCAAAATTTTAGTTATGTTTAGGCTAATAAAAATAGTAGTAGTAGTAGTATTTCTGGAGTTCAAGCTAGCATGGAAATCTCAACTACAGATCAGAGCAAAAAGAGCATATGTGGCTTACGAGCAATGTGAGAGGACAGTGGGACACACATGGGGTCTTTCATCCCGTGTGGTCACCTGGATCTACACTGCAATCATAAGATCTATGTTAATGTACGGAGCCATTGCATGGTGTCACAAGCAACGGCTATCCAAAAAGTATATCAAATTCAGCTAATGGCTTATTTAAATATTACAAATATTACACCAACCGCGGCAATGGAATTAATTACTGGTCTGACACTTGTACGTCAAGGAGGTTGCGTTAATGGCCATGTTATGATTGTGCATGGCTGGTGTAAACCTCGAAGTAAATTTGAGTCAATGGAGAGTATGGAGACTAAGCCGATGGCGAAAAGCGCTTACTGATCACCAAGCATAAGGATTAAGTGGGAATGGGAAAAAATATCATCGTGGTTCAAATTGAACTGGCTAATATCTCAATTACCACAAAATAACTAACCAGAAAAGGAATTTCTGACAAAAACATAACAATCTGCCTGTCAGTGCAGTAGACAAGCCCTATTAGCCAGAAACAGATAACGTGTTACATCAGGGCTAGTACTAGAGTGCTACCAAGATTTAGCTCACGCTTCGGTAGATACCAGTATTATCCTGACATGGGTTAAAGGGCACGACAGAAGTAAAGGTAATCTCATTGACGATTATTTAGCCAGGAAAGTGGCTGGACTGAAAGTTTTAGGACCCAGTGATACTTAT
Organism: Galerucella pusilla; assembly: GCA_910591695.1. NCBI lineage: Eukaryota > Metazoa > Arthropoda > Insecta > Coleoptera > Chrysomelidae > Galerucella > Galerucella pusilla. Next base: position 379,428 of record CAJUYI010000061.1, read on the forward strand.
GACCTGACGACATCCGTAGGTAAGCCGACAATTGAGGAACTAGCTATACGTTACACACATGCTCTATCCTTGAAGAGATGGGATGGAATCAAAGGATGCACTCTTGCCAAAATTTGTAAACATTTTTGCACATGAATATATTTTTTAAAATTAATAATTAAAAGCTTGCTTTTTGTTTATTTAAACTGAGCAGCCATAAACGATCCCACAATACTCTACAAAAAAATAGCTAGTTGACAGTGTAGCATTAACGTAGTGCGAAGAAAATGTCATTTTATACCTGTAATTTCTTTCTGGGCAATGATGTACATATTTTAATCGACTTATTTAAAGCTATCAATAATTGCCACAGATTAAAGTCACCTAAATCGCGCCAGGAAAAGTTAAAACCGCCAATTTAAGCAATGAAGCTAAATGGTGAAATTAAAATGGTCATATTTCGATTAAAACGTATTATTAAAAAAATGGAAATGATTTGGAGAAACAGCGACTAAAAATTAAATGCCCACAATGGGTCAAGAAGAGGGTTTTAAAAAAAAATAATTTAGTCAATTTTCGAAACGCCGTTTTTTTATCAAGTGTCCAATAGGACGTGAGCTTATTGCGCATCTATGGGTATATGTACCACTCTTTAAAATAGGATTTTCTTTTCAAACACTTCATGCTAAATGGCAACTAAAAACAAAAAATAAAAATACCAAAAAAGTTTATTAGTCCGTAACTTTTTTTGGCCATAATGTTAAAAGCTTCTTATGGATTTGAAATTATTAGTAATTTGTGCCAGCTCAAGTTCCTCATTATTTTTTTTACTTCTAGATATTTAAGATGCAATATTCCACTTTCACAATCTCCATATCACCCAGTGCATCGCACAAAAAAACGCATTTGAACGCACCCTTATTTTCGAATTAATTAGCATACAATCTACCTGTCTTGTTTTTAGTGATTCGAAAATATGTTCTCGAAATAAAATAGTATTAATTATTATGCAACATATATTATGGGTAATATACAACGAATCGATGGAACATTCAGCTTAATACAGTTGTACACACGTGACGTTAATGATGAAGTTAATTTTCCAATTGAATCTTCAACCATAACATTCTTCAATTTTCTCCGATTACTAACAAACTATAACTAACAATTTGAGACTTAAACTCGATCTTGACTTTGCAATTGCAGTCGGCGTGGTCTATGTATTATGAATTTATGGGTTGTTCATTGAATCAACCTTCAACTGCATTTTATTAGTTCAACGAAGTGAACTTCGATGCGATGTTGCCGATGTGTGTATACTAGTTAACATTCACTGAGAACTAAAAGATTTATTGTGTCACTACTTATCTCCCGAGGAAAGTATTAAAGATTACTAGTTCCTTTAGATCTATTTTCCGAAGAAACTTTAGGATAACCTAGGATAACCGCAGGCTTCTTCTGTACAGTAGCCTTCTAGTTATTGTGCCTAGGATTCTGTATTGGTATGAAATCAGCAAGTATGTGAATGGAGGTTATTTCTCCCATTCCACAGAATATTCATTCTTCTTACTTCACTAGTTTAAGCTTTTTGAAATGTCTCTTCAGCGACGGTATTCTGTCAGGCACTTGTCAAAACTCTTACTGTGGCTCAAGCGTTCATTTGTTCTTGCCTGATTGGAGTTCATCAGGAGCATCTCTGATTGTCTAAGCAATACTTGATGCACGGCTCAAAAGCAATAGAAGGAACTGGGATAGGAGGGGCTCTCATTGAGCCGGCAGAACCTACGTTTTGTTTAAAGGATTCTGTCAACCAAACACTCTGAAAGCTTAGGAAAAAGCTCAAGTATCTTTCAAGCGGAAATTCACGCTATAAAAAAGTATGCCCGTTCAATATTGATACAGATAATATGGATATAGAAGACAAATTATTATCATAATGTCGGATAGTCAAGCAGCCATTAAAGCGCTCATGGGCTCTATTGTAATCAGTTGCAAAATAGTGTTGCAATGCCTAGGCAAACTCAATTAACTAGGCAAGAGAAATATATCTTACTGTGGATTCCGGGACACACTGGAATAAAAGGAAATGGAATAGCAGATGAACTAACAAAGAGGAGGACTGAAACACCGTTTTTTGAGGACCGGAACTCATTTACAGTATCAGCTGCAAGGAAAAAATAGGCAAAGCCGAATAAAAGAAAAGATGTGGCCATTGGGAAAGATCTAGTAGGGATTAGAAAATCAAAAATACTTCTTGGTTACTACAATCTGTTGAGATTGAATGAGCCAAAGTTGAATTGCACTGATAATTTCAACAGGGATCCTGGAAGAAGAAGCTTCCAGCTACATAGTTGCGGATTGCACAGCAATTCAGATTCCTAGGGCACAGCACCTATGATACTACTGAATATCATAGGGAAAGAGATCTAAGGGAGCTAGTAGTTTCTGAGAATTTCCTCAGGAACTGAGTAGAAGTGAGGGGAACAATAGATCTTTCAGGTCTCAGTGAATGTCCCCCAATATACATACATTCAAGCCATACTAGATTTTTCCAGGTCAGATCTCTTTTTTTCGGCGATGCCTATTTCTTATAACGTTGGATCTGATGCCGCAAAATAGTTCTCGCTCCCATTAGGGTGTTTTAGTTCTTTTTGTTTAGTGAATCCAACAGATAGTTGATTAGAGTTGGCTTATCCAAACTACAACTTTGTTCAATTGTCGAAATGTCAACAAATTTCAGGATCCGTAATATGTAAATGAATCTCTTATGCTTTGCGTATGAATACTATGATATTCATTATCTGTCCCATCTGTTGCCCACAGTTATAAGAAAGTTGTGTAGCTCGATTTACCCCAGATAAAGAAAGCAACCCAATCAGTGCTAATATTTCTCTGTAGATATATGTTTTGAATCTATTTATATTCCCAATTTGTTTTAATGATATCTTTATATCTATCAATATTGTCTAAAAAACATCTCATTTTTTATATTTCTCGAATGCAATTCGATACATTTCGACCAAATTTTTCACAAACTAAACAGGCTCCGACCACTTCGTCGTTGGATCTTTGGCAAAATAAAATGCATAACTAAGAATTTCATTATCTAAGTTGTCTTCTTCTGTCACATCGGCAGGAATCTCAGAGACAGTCATGCACACTAAAAGCCTAATTGTAATCCTTCTCATAATTCTCAATTTCGATGGTTGGTCAGTATTCCTCAAGATCCGTGCGCGAATATACTCAGAATGTGTTGAAAAAAAGTTTGTTTCGAACAAAATACTGCAAACTAGCAAAGGAAGTACTGTACTATGCTGACAATGCATTAGCGAAAATATTTTTGACACTGAGCCGGCAGAACCTACGTTTTGTTTAAAGGATTCTGTCGACTAAACAAACATTTTCATAGAATGAAGGATAAGACCGTAGAGCATATCTTCTTTGCTCGGCTCTAACATTCATTCGTAAACCTGTGTTTCGCGAGTTTTGGCTGACACCAGCTTTGCTGAGAAATACTCTTTTGGGGACGTTATCAACTATGAAACTGGTTGATATACTGAGTTGGACTTTGAGGCCTAGGTGATTAACAAAGACCAAACTAATGGAATAGGTGGAGACATAATCAGTGACGATATAAACGCTGACAAGGCAAAACCTGGTGGCTAAGTCTTTGGTATGGTAGACAAAGACGACTCAAATGAATGCAATGTTGAGACTAAGCAAGGTGCAAAAGCTTTCCAGTCTCAGTATTGCAGGGGCATGAGAAGTACGCCAACATCAGCAAGAATCCATAAGAGGGGAAATCGGGATTTGGCTAGATAAGGAACGTCAACTTCTGAAAAGAGTTTTCTGAACAAGGTAGATAAGGAACTCCCAACTAGGCTAGTAAAACTGGGTAAGAGACATTGGAGGACCTGGTGACTGAATACTGCACCCTGGGAAACATCTGCACAAAATGGACAAAGTTAGTGAGCCTACGTGCAGAAAATGTGAACTTCATTATGAAACACCTACTTACATACTCTGCTTTTCCGATAACTTACAAGGACTCAGACAGAAGCACTTTGAAGAGGAAAAATATAGCGATTACAATAGAAGACCTAAGGTTCTTGAATGGTACAAATATTCTTCGTACAAACAATTGAGCACAACTCAAACTAATGAATGAACACTTAAAGCCTTATTTGGACTTTCCCCACTATATAGGGGGAGCAAAGATGCAAAACAACCTGAACAGCAAAACAATTATAACTGAACACCCGTCTATCCCAGAACATATACCATATCGCTGCTAAACTTCTGGTCGAGTGGAGTATTTTAGGCACTAGTTTGCTTAAATATAAGTACTTTTCAAAATATCACATTAAACTAATGTGATACATGCACGAAGACATACGAAAGAAAGACACTCCGAATTGACAGGTTTCTGGGTATTTTTCTATAAATGGTGTGCAAAGTACACCAGCGCGCCTTTTTATTTTCAAATATGCTTTTGAATGAATGCCTTATTGAACAAATGAAGCATCTAAATATTTCGTACATATTTATCAATAAAGAGTTAATTTGAAATTGATGAACTTATTTGGCAACATGTAGATACACGAATACGTTACTGCATGGGTGGAATTTCTTTATATTATTCTTTAACAATTCAACATGTACCTTTTATTTTTTCTTGGAACTAACTGTTACTTTTGTGAGTTGTATTTGTCAAGAATAGAAATTAACCGCGGCTTGGCAACTTTACTACCTCACGGTCATCGATGTTATCATATTATATTATACTTTATAATAATTACGTCAACCACTGGCAGTTTAAAACCTATAAAGAGTGTCCAATATCTCGAACACCTATCAAGTCTGAAACAATCCTTCCCAAAAAAAACTCCACAAAACCGTTAAAATTGAAAGAAGTGAGATTGAATGGAGACAAGAAGTCAAGAAGGTATCTAGGATGACTGTATACATAGTCAATGGAACAATTGTGTTTGCGTGATTCCCCGTTTCTATCAACAGAAGATTTTCAAATTCCACTGGTATTACTTTTGAAGGTTGAAACATTCCTTGATCCATGTTTTTCTACAAGCAACGTACATTGAAAAAGATATTTCAATGTCAAAATCAAATTTTGACAGTGTCGATCTAGAAATCGGTAGGGAGCGCCCTAATCGTTCAAGCTGATTTCTCCCTATGCGTTTACCCCATCTTCTGACACACGTACACTGTCTGTTTTCGCTCCTCACCTAACCCATAGATTATTAACGCACTCCTTATGGCATCAGTCATTTTTGGTTGATCGCGAATCTTAAACTAATAGCATTTTTATCCAAATGATTTTATCTGGGTATTAAACTACTATCCCTGGAATCTCAAAACATTTGAATTTGACCTTTATTAACCTAGGTTAACAATAGAAAAAATTATCAATCACTAATAGAAAAATTCAACTCATTTGGCTAGAATTCGCAATCATTATCAACTTTACAGCAAGTAGTGGAAAAATAGTAATTTATCTACGACAAACTTTAAAATTAGTCATTTACGAACCAAAAAAAAGTGTGAAATCATACATTATACCTACGTGGAAAAATGGAAGAATGGAAGAACCTCGAGAAGAATGCATTTCTTCGGATTGCATACTACCTGAAATTAGAATTCGTTGTGTATATATTTGTTTAAAGAAAAATAATTTTTCTACGACCGTGCGTTTTAACCCATTTTCCCGCACGCATTTTGGCTTCGAAATTTTGACCTTATTAGATAGTTTTTTACTCCGGAAGTTATAACTATTGTTACAAATGAATAAATATTACCGAAATATATCAAATAAAATTCTTTCATCTACAAATGACTTGAAACCGTTGCTGTCACCGTCATCTTTGTGCGACCTGCAACCGATGCCATTCTCATCGACGTCGTCTACTTACCAGTTTACACCAAATAACTCCACTGGACCGGCAATTTTAAGTGATTTACAGAATGCAACAAATTGTGTTTTCAATATTAATATTTATAATAATTAGTAGTTTTCAGTTGAAGTTTTCCCGCCCTTGACCGCTTGTCCGAACTCCGTTCCGCGTCGCTCGAGTCAACTGCAGTCGCGTGCGGGAAAGTATCACTTTCCGCACTTGTTAGGAAAATAACTATTTTATGTATCATAACCCCTTCAGAGCACATTCTTTTATTTTTCCTTTATGTGGTCGTAGATAAAGTTTTGTATGACACTTGTGCGGGAAGTTGTGAAAAAGGCTACGTTCGTGCCTGGCATTTTCGCAACTCGTGCGCTAAAGTATAACTTCAGGCACTTGTATCATAAATAACTATTACGTAACAAGGCCGGACAGTAGGATTTTTTTGGACGAATAGACGAAATTCTAGGACGAGCCGTAGGCGAGTCCTGGAAGTCTGTAACTCCAAAAAAAACATTTCCGCGAGTGTTGAGTACAATATTTTTTCGGCAACCGTGTAGAATAACAAATCATTGAGACGTCACATTTCTTTATTATACATTTCAATTCTTATTTGAATTAAACAGAACAGAACAGACTACATATTAACAAAAATATTCAAATTTTTATTTATATTAAAATTAGAGCAATTGCTAATATTGAAGCCGTTATTTCGTTGCTATGGTAACGACGTGATTACTTACTTTGCGGACTAGGTCGGGAAATGCTACTTTCTCAAAGAAAAAGCGTCCGGGAAGTGGGTGCATTCCGAACGGATGCCGAAAAATTATTTTTTTAAAACCGGCCAGAAATTAGTACTTTTCGGTTTATTTTTAGGTCAGAAAATCTCATTTTGTCGGACCGAGCCAGAACATTATTTTGATAGTCCGGTAAAACCTTTTTTTGAGACCGACCAGATAATATACACATTTTGGAAAAATTTTCGTCCAGAAAATAACGTTTTGCCGGTCAAGACCGGAAAATGGACGTCAGGGACCGGCAAAAGCTTTTTTCGCCTACCTCTATCCAAAGTACACATTTCCTGGGCTCATTATAGGGAGCAAAGTCGTACTTTTCCTCCCTAGGGCGGAAAAGTACTTCACTCCCTAGGGAGTAAAAGTAAAGTCATGGTACGACATCAATGAAATAACTTATACGGCATTGACGACCTATACTTTAATGAAAAAAATAATAAAATAGTTAGTTTAAGACAGCGGTCAATTGGTTTCTATAGTAACCGAGTTTTGTGTTATTTAAAACTATAGAATAACTTGACATATTTAAACGTTTAGTTGAAAACGTGACATTTATTATAAAATGGATATTCAAAATGATGCATTTGAGTAATGCTCCCTCCAAAATAGCTAAATTTTTGAGATTGTCAAACCCAAAGGAATACACAGGGCATTGCTTTAGGCGTAGTTCGGCGACTTTGCTAACGGAGGTGCTGACATCATAAACATCATATTAACGATTGTTAAAAAAATTGTTGAACTTAGTTTTAATAAAGAGTTCTTGTTATGAAAATGCGAACTGAATAATATGAAGTTTATGATACAACAATGCCCGTTTAAAAAATATATTGTACGGCATACCTACGTCCCAAAAGACCACTTTCGGGACTTGTTACGTAAACTACTATTGTTGGTTTGCGTAAATAAAATGTCGCAAGTAACAAGTGGAGGCAGTACTAATATAATTCACAATGTTTTCTGAAAAAAACTGACCATTAATAATAAATGACAGTTCAGTATCAATTTCACTTAATAATAAAATTAATGACAACTCGTGTTGTTACCAAGTTAGTTCACAGCCAACTACGTTCTGCATTAACTATATTTAAATCGGTTATTGTTAAACCATGACAAGTTATACATTGTTAAAATTTATTTTTATAGCGTTTCTTCAAAAATCTAATGTTATACCCTTTGTCCCACTTACATAAAAGTATTTTTATAGTAGTTATCAATATCAATTTCGACTATTTTGGACAAACTAGTTTATTATTAGTCTTTTAGACACTTATGGAGATATTGGTCAAAAGCCAAAATCTTTTGCCACAGTCTGAAAGTATGTATGAGCAAAGCGATAGTAATAATAGGTTTTTTTTAATAATAAATAGATAGTTATCTTGAGAGTATTATTTGAAGTATTTATCCAGTAAAAGGCGGTAAGTGCAAAAACAAAGAAAGTAAGTAGGTAGTGACAGTGACAGTCAAGCCGCCCTTAAAGCACTTCAGAGCTATAGGGTGACATCTCGGCTAGTGTGGGAATGCAGCGAAGAACTTAGAAGACTGGCGACTTGGAACAGTGTAACACTGGAGTGGGTCCCAGGTCATAAAGGAATCGCAGGCAATGAAAAAGCTGACGAACTCGCAAGAGTAGGATCGTCAACTCTGATGAACGGACCCGAACCTGCTGTGGGCATCCCCAGATGCTTAACGAGGTCATGGTTAAAAGGGTGGTTGAAAGAACAACACAATAAACACTGGAAGAATACGACCAGGCAAATACATGGGAAGAAATTCATAAAAGAACCATCAGAAAAAGTAGCGAAAGAGCTGCTCTCAATGAGCAGGAACAAACTACGCACCATAACGGGGCTACTTACGGGACACTTTCCCACAAAGGAGCACCTAAACAAAATAGGGCTGTACAACAAAGACCTTACATGCAGAAGATGCAAAAAGGATACCGAAACAGCTCTGCATATACTATGCAACTGTGAGTCGCTGGACCTCAGAAGGCAGAAACTGTATGGTAGACCCCAAATGACTCCAGAAGACTTCTACAACCAACCAGCAAAGAACCTGTATGAGCTATTACAGGGAACGGAATGGCTGAATAGGTTGTAGTCAGAACACTAGGAGTATCCACAATAAGCCCAGGAGGCTGAGGTGGTTCCGGCGAAGGGACGGCTCCTTAGAAAAAAAAAGTAGGTAGTGAAATAATTTTGTTTTATTTCTCTTATCTTGCAATAGAAAAGTTCAAAAGTCTTTTGTTGTCTACTATACATAAAAAAAAACTGACACGTGCACAAATGGAAGAATACTTTAATATTATTTCTTCAAACAACATAAATAAGAATATTCCGTTGATTAATCTATACATATAAAACGATTGTCCTGAATGACTGACTGACGGATCAATGCCTAAACCGCTGATCGTACCCAAGCATCTTTATTCTGACTTTCGACAAATACTTAAATCAACGTTGGTTTTTGGTATTATTAAGGGTGGGTATTATAAAACTATTTTGACATATAACTAAAAGTTAACTTGTAGAATAACGTCACATGCTATAGTTAACTTCAAAATGGCGGAGTTAACTTTGTTGGGTGGATGAGATATCGATTAAAGTTAACTTTGTGGAAAAATTGCTCTGTACTGTCTGTTCTGTCAACAATTTAGCATTTATAACCCTAATTAATTATATTGTGAAAATTTGGATTGTTTTTACTTTGTTTTATTTGAATTTTGCAATGTTAGCAAACGATATTAAAGATATTTTTAGGAACTATAAGTTTATGGCTCGTCTATCCGTTCAGACTATTGAATTTAGGAACAAATAAAATGAAAATTCGACACTGGGAAAGAAATAACGAATACACCAAACATAACAGAACTAAACCATAAAACTAAAGTCAATAATGTCAAAATGCCACAACTCCAGGCCATAGAGAATAATTCTCCAGGCTATTCTTCTTCTTATTTTTCTTCTTTTTATATTGACAATGAAACTTTTATAAAACTGACATTTTAAAACCTAAAGTTAACTTGTCTGTTAAATTCCAAGATAACTTCAAGACATGTTTATAATACCCGCCCTAAGTCGTTTACTTCAACGTACACCGACAATGACAGTTCATAACTTAATTCGACGTTGGATGGTTGAAACTTCCAAGTCGATCGGGCCAATGACTACCCGATGCCATTTAATCGAACGTTATTATTAGTTAGATAGTTACGTTCTAAGAACGTTTAAAATCGCATGCTACAGTTTGGATCACGAAAACCTGCCTAAATCTGTTTAAAACGTTTAAAAGTAGTTCAAATATTTAACATAATCCAATTATTATTGCGAAGGAATTTCACATTAATTTTGTTCAATTTTCTAATAAATGCTACTTAAGAAACGTTATCCATTTTTATGATTGGATGGTGTTAGGAGGTAAGGACAGGTCGTCTTTTCGTCGCATCGCATTACCTACACGGTTCGCAAGGTTGACCTAGCGGTAGTTAGACTATTGAGTCAAATGGCCGTCGAGCCAATTTTCAACAGTCGTTGGATTCGCATTCCGTCATTTAAACGTATAGTAATCGTCTAACGGAAAGAAAAGTCGGGAAAGGTTGCAATTAGATGTGGAAAAGAGGCGATCTGGTAGGTAGTATTCTGTACAGATTAGATCGCTTAGCAGAGTGCACAATATTGGCATGTAACTGATTTGGCCGTCATTGTTTGATTTACGAAGTTTGTTGTCTAACCCAACGTTATATAACGATCTCACAATGTCCAAATGCTGCTTGGGTAAAGACCTAAAACTTGGTGGATGTGTTCTTTGTATGACGTAGGTTTCCGATAAGATTTTTTTAGATTGCTTCTTCATATTCTTATATACTTTTTATATTATATTGTGGGTTATAGTTATATTGTAGAATATGCAGAACTTCTTATGAAGAATAAGTTTTTTTCCTAAAATTGATAATGAAAAAGTTTCTCAAATGTTGCGAACATAAGTGGACACAGTGTATAATAAGTACGCTACTAATTACAGAAAAAGCTGACACTATTAATTTCATAACAATAATAATTTTACTGTCTTAATTCTCCGTCTCAACGAAAATTTCTGTTTCTCTTACGAATCAATTTGACTTGTTTTTTTTCTGCAGCCTTCCCGAAAATAGAGCTTTCGGTATGATTTATTAAATCGAAAATGAAACGAAAGTAGCTATTTTCGGAATGTTTTGTTTTACTTTCGGGATGATTTTTTTACTTTCGGGACGATTTTTTTACTTTCGGGACGATTTTTTACTTTCGGGATAATTTTCAATATCTATGTAGGCGGCCTTAGCAATGACATTTACGGAATTTTTATTATGACATCGCTTGTCAAAATAAATGTGTTGATAGTTCAACTGTATTTTCAATTTTCCGATCCAGAAATGGAAATCGACGAAAGTGACGAGGAAATAATTATTCCACGTGAAATCAGTGAAGCTGCTAACTGATATAATTGTACAATTAATGTACATAAGTAATATTTATAGTATCTATCCCTATTATTTTTTAGTATTCTAACTACTAACGGCTGCAGAAAAAATATTGTACGTAACGCTACCAGAAAGTGATTTTACGGGACTCGCCTACGACTCGCCCTGGAAACTGCCTACTCATCTCGTAAAATATCACTTTCGGGACTTGTTACGTAAATAACTATTTTGTGGGCCAGTTTATATTAAAATACTTTAACTACTGTAAGTAAGTGTTTAGTCAGGGACAGTGATGTCGAAAAATCTATCTAGCATTAGATGTTTCGGATTTGGAATGATATGTCCTTAATCGAAAAAATATCGACCCCTAATCGTTTTCCTAAATGCTCGAATAATTTCCACCGAAGCTTGCGACGCACAAAAATTTTTTAAAGTAAATTAAAAAAAACATTTTTTCAGACCTTTTAAAAAAATTGCTGACCATTTTACAATCTCCAAACTTTTCCTCCTGGTGGCTGATTTTGCTTGACAAGAGGTCAAACTTGATGTAGAATAGGATGCACTCATCCCGATCTCTGAAGTCATTGCTAAAAATTGTTTAACGAGGTAAAAAGGGCATGATTCCAGTAAAAATAACGTTTCTCGTGTATGTCTTTTTACCCTTCAATTTTACAGAAGAAACGTTACTCCGCAAAAGTACGCTTTGTACGTCAAAAATATCGATTAAGCCCACATAGCTTAAGCTATGCGCAAAAAACATTATTTACAATATTTTTAATAAACAAATTTGACACCCGATGTTATTATGACGTTTTTATATTACACCCAATTATGCCCTCAAATTCACAAATAACGTGTACGAAGTCTAGAATCTGTGATTTAATTAGTTTGCAAATTATCGCGTTATTAGCAAATTAACTGATTCTCGCCCTGTACGCATCACCCTTATTTATGCTGTTTGTTGATTTAACTGTGTTAAGGCATGTGTCGTTACTATTTTTCCGCACGCGTGTGCCACGCGCTTTCTTTATGTTAAATTATTTTAATGAAAAATGATTAATATATAGTTAAGTGAAATAGTCCTTAAAAAAAATCAAAAAAAAATTAGAAAATAGAAAGTAAAAGTTAAGCTGATAGATCGTAGCAAAGTGAGCGTGCAATTATGCCAAGCTACTTCAAATGCCGAAGAGTAGGGGTGAGTTAAAATTAAAAAGGGCGCCACTGTTTTATTATCGCTAAGCCAAAACAGAGGCCTTCCACGTTGTCTTGGAACTACCTATCAGTTGACTTATCAAAATATTTGTAGTTGAATAAAATATTTGTATTGAAAAAATAATATTAATAATAATATATGATCCCTAAATTTTTTAAAGCAGAGGTCTTGCGACGAACAAATGAAACAACAGAGTAGAACTCTAAATTTGATCTATTTAAATAAATGGAAATATCTATATGCTTACAGAGATGTTAGTAAAAAAAATATACATATATAAAGATATAAACAGAGACAATAATGATATGAAAGTATCACCAATATCCAGCTGTAGCCGATGGTCAAAATTGCTGTGAACTGGTGGAGTGATGTGTCGACAAACAGAGTAGCTAGCCGCTACTCGGGATAATCTCTCTGGCCTGTATAAAACTTATAGCCAGTACTCCGAGCCCCAACATCCAGCCTTAGCCGAGCAGTTAAAAATAGTAGAGTGAGCTGGTGGAATGGAGTATTGAAAATAGAGTGACTAGCTGCTACCTGGTATAGGCTCTCTGGCCTTTACAAAACTTGTAGCCCGTACTCAAAACCCCTGAGATGGTTTATAGGGGTTACTTTCAAAGAAATGTGCAATCGGTGGCCTCAAATCCTGATTTTCAGGTGAATCTTCTGGCATACAACAATACGACAATACCAATACCAATAATAGCCGTGAAGATTACTTCTGGAGAATAAACCCGAAATCCACAAACAAGTGACCAAAATGAGGGGTTTCAAATCTCCAACCAGCCGAACACAATTTCATTAGTGAAGTCCACGTAAAATTCCAATATTCTATTCTACTTGACACTGATAAAAATCAAACCAAGCAAGAAACATTAGATGGCAAAAACTTATTTGCTCGAATACTATCGAAGGTGTATAAAAGAAAGTGAAGGCCTGTACACACGCATGGATTCAAAATAATGGAATAGCAATAAGAGATTATAATTTTTATTAGAAAACCCTTCGTTTTACCGAACCGTTTCATGGAAGTTTTGCTTTCAGCAAAACACAATACCATTTCCCTATATGCAACTACCATAAAACGAAGCAATAAAGGTATACAAATTAAAAAAAATTGAATAACTATTTAGTTGAAGTAAAATGTGAACTGGGCATAAGACGTAGTCAGCTGTGGATATAGTAACCAGAAATTTCACTCAAATATACCAAAATTATACTAAAATGCTGAAAGTTATAATTCGTGTATACGAGGTGGCTCAAAAATATTTAATGTTGAAATCAAACCGAGACACGTGGGAATGATTATTTAAATTGACTTAGTTGTATGCAATATACCCCATATTCAACGAATTTTGCAGTACATTATTACGTACATTGAAAAAAAGCTTTATTCTGAAAAAATATCAGTCTAGATTCTTTGAAAAACAACTAAGTGACAAATCGTCAAAGTTTAGGATCATTGTTCAACAATTTCATGGTGCAACGTCATAATTTGCGAACTAATAAAGTCGGGGTTTATATTTGTTTTTTTTATTGGTGAACCATTTTACCTATTTAAAGCACGCCTCAGCGTGTTTAAATCGAACTTTAAAAAACGCGCGTGTTTTAAAGTTACCGTGGTATAGTGTAACTAATGTTAATGTGATGACCTTGAATTGTATTACAAACTTTATGCAGTTTAATTTTAATCCACTATATTAATTTGAATTACATTTGAAAATCATTATTCCACAATATTCGAATGTATAAAACAATTTTATGCACGCTATTGGGCGGCTTTTTCCTTCAAAGGGATTAAAAATATGGGTCATTACACTAACAATAGTTACACTATAACATCAACAACTCGAGAAACGAAGTCTAAATCATGTCTAAATGACAATTTTTTTAATATTGATCTGACAGGATAGTAGTTTGTAACGTCAAAACTTTTATTCGAACAATATTTAACAATGTCAAAGGTTGAACCTCCATCAAAATACAAATTAATTTATGCTTTTTTCATTTCCATGACAACGCAAGGTATACATCATATACATCACGAATTCAACCATTTGACATTTAGTTCGTATTTCCATCAATGATTTCCATTTCTTGTTGTTATAGTAGTTATAGAGCAGTATTTATAATTTCAAAGTGCACCAATAAAAAAAAAAAACGTGAAGGATTCGTAGATAACTGGTCATTGAAACACTTGCTCTATTTCGAGCACTCTGGCTTCGCCGTCGTGCTCGAAAAATCACGCGTGTTTTAAAAATCTTAATATCCACTTATAGGTACTTTAATATACTAATATTAATAATATTGTAAATAATGGTTTTTTTCTCATAAGTTCCGACCCACTCGATATTTTCTAAACGTGCAGTCTAGTTTTGTAGATCTTTTGAAGAGAAAAAAAGGTTCGTAGCGTTTCTTCTGTAAAATTGAAGGGTAAGAAACGACTTCAGAGATCGGAGTGAGTGCATCTTATTCCACTTCGATTTTGTACTCAAAGCAAAAGCAAAAAGCAGCTTCCAGGAGGCAAGCGATGCTTACTACTCTATATTGCGTGGACTACACATATTGCCAAAAAAATTAGCCTATAACAACTGATATCATAAGTGACGATAAAACAAGTTGGGGATCTATAAAGATGTGTCCTATAAAAAAGTGACAAAAAAATTGGAAATCCTTGGAAAGATCATGAAATGAGTGATTATAATAAAAAGTAAGTATAAAAAGCATGGGAACTACGTAAATAGAATTAGAGAAGAAGATTTATGATAATGTTGCTTTTTGTAGCATGTAAACACTACTTTAAAAACATTTAATTAGAATATTTTCACCACAATGGTATAATTAACAAATTTTAATTATTATCCAATACTTTATTATCGAAAGCGCAGTAAAATTGCACCAAAAGATATACATACGATAAAAGAATTGCAAGACTTATTTAGCCAATTAACGATAATAAAACGAACATAATTTGTTCAATTTTAAACAGTGTTTTACGATCGAAAACAAGTCGATGGTTCATCAGTCTTTGTCTGACCTCAACCTTTAAGAAAATGGACTCCTACCAGCACATGTTATTTAATAACGAATACAGGTTACGTAGTGAGCCTTGCACATGCACACACAATACCGTCGTCAGTTACTCGAAGTCCTGACCTAAGTCAATTGCTTCAGTACTGAGGTGCTAATACCGGCGATTGTCAATTACGCGGTTTTTCATGTCATTCGAGACTCGAGATATTCAAAACAGCGTTGAGACCACACATGCATGTATGTCGATGGATATTTATGGAATATGTATATGCGAAAGATATGGGAGAGACATATTATGAAGATTATTTTATATTATTGAGCCACACATTGGTGACCATTTTATAATTAATATTTTTCTACGGGATCATCACAAAATTTGTCAATTCTGCAAATTTCATTGCAGAATGCTAGAATTATTTCTTTTGGGATTGAAAAAATATTCTGCAACTCCTTTGCCCCCATGTATTTAAATAACTATTACATTCTCTATCTTATGAGAGAATACTATTCTCACTTCTAACTCAGATAAGTACCATCGCTGTAAGATGGCGAAGAATGCAGATGAGACAGCGCAGCACATCATCTGCAATTGAAGAATTCATAGAGTGCAATATGAATGGAAACAGGCCATCGCATATTGAGCATGACGGACTTTTTCATAAAAAATTTAAAAGGGAAATGTGGAGTTCAGCCTCTAGGTATTAAGTCTGCCAAAAATGAACGCTCAGTTTCTAAAATTGTCAAACGGTCATCTAGTACTCTCCTGGCAAATTCTGGGGCCCACTTGCTGAGGATTAAAGTATGTAGATGGAAGTCTAATACAGTCGTTGATGGATAGGTGGAGAATTTCATAACTAATGAGCAGAAAACGGCCACAACATCTTCATAACAGCTTATTCATAACAGCAAATTATTGCTTAATTTTTATCTGTAAGAAATGGATGAATACATGATAAAATATTATTATCAACTACTACAACTTAATTTTCAGAAAAGTTGTTGTAGTGAGAATATATACAACAAGACGGAAAGTATGATTCATCCTATTTATCGTTTGGATCTACAATTATTGTTATTAATGTTAATGTGGAAACTTAATGTGTTATTTTGTTCGAAAGTTCTGGCTCCTGATGGTATGAAACCCGGAAAATAAAAACAACACCAACAATCTGATTACGTTGGTAGGCCACAAGAAAATTGGATGAGTTAGCTAAACAGAAGCAAACTTTAAAAAAATAATCGCGTAAATAAAGTGTAAATAACCTCATACAACATCAGAAGCCTTAGTTTTGTCAGCAGCTATTGATATGTCAAAACAATGTTTAGCGAAAAATATGCGAAATAGCTGCGACAAATACCGCTTGCTGATAATACAGACAGGAGAATAGATGATATATCTGTGCATCAATTCTTGACGGCAAGAGAAGAGAAGAGAGAAGAGCGTGAAACAGAGGAAACAAAGCCACAATGCCCAATTTCTTGAAAAATCAATAAACCGTTGATAGACGCAATGCGTGTTTGCTTCTGTCATGTGAATACAATTATTGTAATATTATAATGAAAAGTAACAACCCAGTGTTAAAGAGATAATAATAATTATGCCATAATATACAGATCGTCGAACATCCTCTATAATTTCTCACTACAACAAAAACATTTGAAGATTGCTAAATATTCATTATTATTTTATTGAATATACTGGGTGATCATTGCATTGCAGTCTACCTTTAAAAGATTATCTGCTCCTTGAGAACACCTGAATAGAGAGCAAGTCATG
The DNA here is from genome assembly GCA_910591695.1 of Galerucella pusilla. Lineage (NCBI taxonomy): Eukaryota > Metazoa > Arthropoda > Insecta > Coleoptera > Chrysomelidae > Galerucella > Galerucella pusilla. The sequence continues at coordinate 396,589 of CAJUYI010000061.1, forward strand.
AAAAGTAACCTTTCCTCCAAATAAAATATGCTGTTTTTTCTTCAAATGTCGACAAATTAATTCAAAAACGTCTCTTTTTGATAGTAATCATTTTTAAACATAAAGCGTTTTCGATTATTTACTTTTGGCTGCTAGTAGCAGCTCGTAGTTACTGAATTCCGTTCGTTTATTACCGGGCGTGACGCCTAGTCTTACCTTCCCCTTGCCCCTCAAGCACATACCGAAAAGTATGAGCTTCAAGCCACGGACATTAAATATTTGACGTTTGTCCGGTTTGACGTTTATTTAAAGGTTAAGATTGTGCCGATTACGATTTAAACCTTACTAAAAATATCTAAATATGCAAAATTTTCATTATCAAAAACATTATAATTGAAAACTGTGCTTCTAACAACACAGGAAATTCATTGGCATTGGCACATGTCAGGTGGTTTTGAGGATCCTAATAAATCGTGTTCGATTTGCTCAAAAGGCGTGACGACTGAGGCGTCACGCACAAGTGCTTGAAGCCCAAATAAACGAAAGCCACAAAAATTGGGTTCGCAAGGCGGTTTAGACCGGTGTCGGTGAGTAGGCACAGGTTGTTTCTATAGTAATGTAACATAAAGCTGTCAGTGAACATCAACAATATTAATTAATTTTTTACAATTATTGCGTCTCCGGTTGCGTTTTAATTCCGAATTGTTTCTATCTATGTTGCTATGATAACACTTTTCCCTCCGCTGGCGGGAAAGTGAAAACTAAAGCTCCGGCGGAGGAAAAATGAAACTTTACGGTCGCCTACACAGTCAAAAAATGACAGATTTACTGACGTTTGAAGAAAAAAGTTTTTTCCTACAGTCTATAATTACTATATTCAAATGCAATCGTAAAGTCGATAAATGCCGAGGATTGTAACTTTACGCTGGCTTATTTATATAATTATATCATCAAATTGCCGATAAAAATAGTTAATGAAGTAGATAGTATAGTATTATCTGGTAACTGACGTTCACTATTGTTTTTCGTCGTCATTGCTGATCCCACAAAATTTGATTTAATAAGCGGGCGAGAAAGATATATTTTTTTGCTCCGGAGTGTAAAAAAACAATCCAGTAATAGTAGTTAGTCATTTTACGCACCACTGTAGATTTCGTAAAGTAAAATTGCCGATTTCAAAAGATCGCCACGGCAATCTGTTACTTTACGCTCTAAAAACACAAATAATTATTTTAATTATAGTATTAATTTTGGGAAAAAGTTAGGAACTATCAGTTTTTGGACATCATTATCAATATTTGAATTTTAAACTGATGTTTTGTTATATGTTTTCCTATTTTTGTAATTAGGTTTCCGATATGCTTTTAATATTTTGCGTTATATAGTTTTTCACATAATTATTCAACACATGGAATGCGCATATCATTTAAAACTAATTTTCCGTCTAACGTAATGTAAGGTATGTCAGTGAAAATATGTATACGTGGAATATAATTTAAATTGTATATGCATTCCAACTTTTCAATATGTGGAAGACCACAATAATAACAACAATTAAAATTAAAATTTTAGAACAATCAAAACTTTGTTGTAATACGTATACAAGGTGCCACACGACGTTTTGACAGTCTGATATCTCGAAACCTGTTCACAATAATTTAAATATCATCACGGTGTACGATATCTTGGATGGTGTTTGATTAATACTTTTTCTACTACCGTGCGCTTTAACCCACTTTCCCGCACGCATTTTAGCTTTGAAAGTGTCACTTTCCCGGGAAAGTAAAATTATGCAAATTTTGACCTTATTAGATAGTTTTTTACTACGGAAGTTATAACTATTCTTACACCAGGTGAATAAATAGTCCATCAAATATAATCAACATATTGTTTTCTAGCTTTTTGTTGCATTTTTAATTTTCTGAAAATATAAAATAATGAAAATATTTTGATAAAACCTTGTAAATTCTTTAAAGTAGTGTCACAAAACAACTATCAAACCACCCGGGTTTGATATAAGAAAATATATCAAATGAAATTATTTTATCTACAAATAACTTAAAATTGTTGCCGTCACCTTCATCGTCATCTTTATGTGACCTGCAAACGATGCCATCCCCATCAACGTCATTCACTCACCAGTTAACACCAAATAACTCCACTGGACCGGCAATTTTGAGTAATTCACAGAATGCAACAAATTGTGTTTCTAATATTAATATTTATAATAATAATTGATAATAATAATAATAGTTTTTGGTCCAAGTTTTTTATATGTATGTTAAAATAAAATAAATTTTGAAAAATAGGTTGATATATTTTTTGTATATACGGTCGTAGAAAAAATAATGTTCCTAACTAATGCGTAAAGTGTCTTTCCCGCCCTTGACCGCTTGCCAGAACTGCAGTCGCGTGCGGGAAAGTATCACTTTCCGCACTTGTTAGGAAAATAACTATTCCTTAAAAAAAGATAGACTTAATTAAGCATTTAGTACTCCATATTGCAGTGTTTTTTCAAAAAAACTCTATCTAGCGATCGTAGTAACAGTACCTAATTCGCTTCTAGCACGTGTGAACAGTTCGATTTATTGTAATAATGTTTTCTAAATCAATGTTTGTCTTATTCCCATCACTCTATTTGAAGAGGATTGTTACTCTAGAAATAGTATATTAAAGTATAAGTGGATATTAAGGTCTTTAAAACACGCGCGATTTTTCGATCACGACGGCAAAGCCGGAGAACTCGAAATAGAGCAAGTGTTTTAAAGACCAGTTATGCACGAATACTTTACGCTATTTTTTCATTGGTACACTTTAAAATTATAAATACTGGTCAATAACTACTACAACAACAAGAAATGAAAATCATAAATGTCAAATGGTTGAATTCGTGATGTATATAAATGTATACCTTGCGTTGTCATGGAAATGAGAAAAATATAAACTAATTTGTATTTTGATGGAAGTTCAACCTTATTGAGTTCTGTGAATGTCAATAGTATTAATTTAAATACCATTTCCCAAGATTTGAAAAATCGAAATATTAATATTTCAAACAATACCAACGGCACTTTCCATTTTAATTCATAAATTTGACATTAAATATTGTTTTAATAAAAGTTTTGACGTTACAAACTACTCCTGTCGGATCAACAATAAAAAAATTGTTACTTAGAAATGATTTAGACCATTGATTTAGACTTCGTTTCTCGAGTTGTTGATGTTGCCACGGTAACTTTAAAACACGCGCGTAAATGGTTCACCAATAAAAAAAACTTATTTTTTCTGCAATCACATTGGAAAGTAGGCTTTTTCGCTTGCTATTGACAACGAAAACTTGACGTTTCTTGAGGAGAGTTACTTTACGCTCTCTGAGCGTAAAAAGTGGCAAAACGCTCGTTGTCCATAACAACCGATACTACAAACACAATTATTTGAACAGTGACAGATATAAAAGTTTAAAACATATTTGAATTGACATATTTAAACTGACAGAAGTTTTTATGATTTCTACTTTATATTTGTTTTTAATAGTTACAATTAAGTGAGAAAGAAAAGAGAAAATGTTGTATGTATTACGAGCAAAAACGTGACATTATTGCTTTCGAGTAATTACCATTAGCCTCAAGCAATAATGTATCACTTTTCGCTCTTAATACATAAATAACTATTTTGGAATTCAGATAAGTATTACTAGTAGAATTAGTATTATTATTTTTTTTAATTTGTGGTTTTTGATCGCCAGATTTTTTATAATTGGAATCGAGAGCTGAGATTTATTGTTCAATAATAAATCCTACAAAAACTTTTGAAATATATTCAATTTAAGCTGAAAAAATAAGTAAATAAATTTTGAAAATTTTGCTTTTGTGGTCTATCAGAGCACCGTACACTAACTAATGACAAGTAGAGTCATTTGTATCGGAACCTTTGAAATTTTTGGTACATCGTTTTTTTGGCGCAGTACTCGCCCGTTATCATGATACAATTACGAGGGGCAGACTGTTGAAGAAAACCCAATAACACAGGAAAACTCTATTGAAAGACTTTTATGTTTAAAGAAAAATTATAATTATGTCAATTATTGAAAATTATATAAGACAAGTAGGTATCTTACGTACATACAAAACAACCAGTAAACTGAGAGAAAAATCCTAGAAAATGATAATATTTCAACACAGACGTGTGGTTAAATACATGTATGTACTGATTTACACATTATACACATTGCACATTTGTATATAATACAGGAATATCAAAATAAAATTTAAAAACGAACATGAAAAATGTAGTCTCTTAAATCCAACCACGGTGTATCGAACAAGCGTCTAATTAGTATCTATTAGAATATAATAATCATACAGTTTTACAAAAACATTCATATATGTATATACTTTCGTATACCACTAGATGAATACATGCTGACTATTTATTCAATAATCATAAAAGCATATTATGGGAAATTCAATTAACACTGCGCGCTACCTATGTGCTCAACGCTTTCTCGATTTTAACTCACCAGATTCTCGAGTTCAAGAGAAAAGGAACGTTCACTTCACCAAAATGAACATTCCGATCCGCCAACGTTCACGCGGTACTCTAAAATCTAATTCTTGAACGTGAAACGTCATGCGGATGATTAATGCTATGTTGCCAGATATTTTATATTTAAAGCACACCATTTGAAAGAAAGAAGAAGAAAAAATTATGATGAAAATCATAGAAAAAGTATATATTTATACTTTTTCTATGATTAAAATGCAAGTAAGAAGAAGAACCTGTTAACATAACCAAAGTTTGTAATTCGGCAGGTATTAATTTATTATTATTATCGATTCAACTCATTTCAATTCTTATGTGTTCATTTTAGATGGATAAATAATGTACTTACCTTAAAGATTATTAAGAACAATCCCATAAAGTGCGGCCCTTCCTTCCATCGTCGATCAAAATTTTTGAACCAAGTAATCTACTTCTACTCGTACTCAAAAACAATTAAAAGAAAATATCCAAAGTAAATTTTTCAAACAATCCAGCCAAATTGAGGTTATCTTTATTTCCCAACGTCAAAATCATGTCAAAATCTCAGCACATATGTGTGCTGTGGTCAAAATAATTTACACGAACACCCGGGAACGCTCCGTTCCCTTAAATATTAGTAGTAGAAACCACTTCTCTCGAAAATTCGTGATGTGAACTGTCACATCTATTCAAGAATATGATTTATTCAAGAATATGATTTAGACACTTTCGAGAGAACTCCGCCCACTTTTCTCATGAGAACATAGATCCTTCGTTTCAAGAATCTGGGCCCAGGGGGTCTATTCACTAACAGTGAGAGCTCCTACGAGAGTACACACTTATAAAGTGCGCATGCGGGATATATCATAATTTGCAATTTCGAGAGAGCTCGCATGCGCACTTTAGAAGTGTGTACTCTCGTAGGTCGTAGGAGCTCTCACTGTTAGTAAATAGATCAACAGAACTCACCCGACGACAGGCGGGGTAAGGAAATTTTCGGTAACCACTGAATCGAGCAAGTAGCAAGTGCCTCTACTTGACTAACGTCTAGCCGGTCACGCAGCATCGATCCCGAAGATGAACGATAGGCGACTGAAAAAACCCGCTCCAGTAGTAACATTACAATATTGAAGTAAATATCAGAAAATAAAGGCGTGTTCTCAATAGTCGATTTTAGTTGAACGATTTTTATTGATAAACTAAAATCGAATGAAAATCCCTGGGTGAACCTACATTTCAATGTTGAGTATGAGTATGAAGTATGAAGTATGAAGTATTAGTCACCGTATAATTTTGATACGCGATTCATCTTGCTCAGTGTTCAGTTTGGCAGTCAAGGAGTCAAATGTTTAGTGTTTATGTTCATGATTATATTAAGTGTTTTTTTACAACTTTAGTTCTTTACGTTAGGTTGGAGCGACCGGTGGTCGCGGCGCTAAAGATCTGACCGTTACGTTACGTTACTGCGTTATGTGCCTGGAGTACGTGCGCTCTCTCTTCAGTCTCTCTCTCTCTCGTATACGAAGCAGCGATTCATAGGCTTCGGAGCTAGTCTCTCGGCGCAAAATGTTGATTGTCAGCATACATTGTATTATTAATTACAGTAAATAGTTTTCTAGTTTCAATATGAATTATAGTAGGTATATTAAGTATCAAGAACGGTAAGGGTTGTTTACCGGTCGACAGCAATGCTTGGAGGAATTGTTCTGGAGACCGGTATTACCCTAATGTTCGAAATGCTTTTACCATTTTTTGCGCGATCGTATTGAAATATTCGAATTTTGAATAAATTTAAATTTCTTCGAAATGAACGAAATGTCAAAAGTGACATTTATACTTCTCGATCAGTTTAAATATAAATATAATATAAATCTAAATATAAATATGATTTGCATTTTGGTGAAATTGTTTTCATGCTATTTATTACTTTTTATATTTGTTGCGGAAATTTTGTCCAATCATAAATGTTAAAGTTTGCGCTTCG
>CAJUYI010000062.1:0-40133 GCA_910591695.1 Galerucella pusilla
AATTGAATTGTTTCATGTCATCATAAGTTGTTGCTGCTGCAAATTCTGAGACATTTTATAACGGCGAAGTAGGAGTACATGACATTCGATTCGCAATTTGACTTTTTTAACAAACTATACTGATCTACTTATCCTTGTCGAACACCAACCGTTCAGTTATTATAAATCTTCTCCATTTGATTTCTCAGAATCAGGAGAACTATTGGAAAACATGGGACTATTACATGTCATCAAATTCTTATCATACCTTCATTAAATTGCCTTGCTGCCAAGAAAAACTTTCAAAACCATCATTGCCAATATTTATGAAGTTTATTTGGCAGGTCATCTCATAATTATTTGAAGGTTTCAAAAATAAATAGTACTGTCGTCAAAACAAACGTTTCCACAAAGAACATACATATAAAAGTTTATAAATGGTTTCATAGTGTAGAATTATGGAATCATTTTAAAAATAAAACTCATCATTGGAATTACAATGTGTATTGCCCATTCATTTTTAATGATTTTAAGTAAATAAGCTACACGAACTGAAAACATTTCTGCGTAATTGAGAACAAAGTTACTACGATATAGATTAACGTCTGTTCCATAGATCATCATTAAAAATACCAAATAATATTCAGTATGATTTTCATTCACCTTAAATGAGATGATACTGGTAAAGTTAGTATAAATGTACAGATCAAGTCCTTTTAAACAGTAAGTAGGTATCAATCTACTTAACAAATTATCTCTGGTCTTGATCTCTGAACATTCTAGTATGGATGCCAAAAGAAAGACAGATCTCCCATACACAGAAAGACAGATCTCCCATACTTATTATATCGGAAAAGTAGCAGCGAGTAATACACCTTCATAACAATGATGAATTATTGTGAAGTAAGGGAGTAATAACTGCTTCAACATTGTTCCCAGGATAATCTGTGTAGGCGAAGTTTCATACTGTTTCTGTAAAGCTGTTCCCTATGGTTTTCGTTAATGGCTTTTAAAATCCACAACAACAAATATTGCATTTGAAAACCAGCTTTCGGATGCGAAAATATGCATTCGACATTAATTAGTACATTAAGTTGGCATCGAAGTATAAGGGTATTTTTAAAAACGATATATTCGAAAATTTAAGTTATAATTTAAATGGATATCGCGAAATAGGAATTATTTTATCATGGACTGGAAAATACCCTAAAATCACAATCTATACATGTATTCAAGTAACGGAAGTGTAAAAGATGTGACAGTAGCGACATCTTCACCTCCAACCGCAAACCAAAATTCGAATCTGACCACGAGACCTGGGCCTCGAAACTATAAGGTATTATTTCAGTTTCCTGTATAATTGTCGTATTCAATGAAGCGCGTTACCAATAAATATCGCAGAATAGTAATCATTCTAAAGCTTTATAAGTTTTTGAAAAATATTTTTCAAAGACATTGACCGTTCAACTGAAAAGAAGCAACTACTTCCTCTTCATTTTTTGACCCCACTTCATTTTCATTATTTTCTTAATAACAGACTCCATTTTTAATGTAATCTGTTAAAATTTTTGTTGTTAATTTTTTATCATTATTGTTGTTGTTGTTATCACGTGGCGGCGCATATAAGCAGCTCTCTCACCTGCTTTTTCACCTTGTGATCCCTTCTCTTTCTTACCTGAGCCATAGGTGTGTTTTTTTGTATCGCGATCACTTCTGAATAGGTTTATTCTAAAGTTCACAAATTTTTAGATAATATCATAATAGTATATTAAGAACGGTAAGGGTTGTTTACCGGTCGACAGCAATGTTTGGAGGCTGAGCGTAGCGAGAGACCTGGGGATCTGGAGACCTGGAGAGAGCTGGAGACCGGCGACACTGACGTTATACCATACGTTTTTTATCAAATCTTCCTTATGACTTATGACTAATATCCCACCGTATTTCTAGTAATCCATATTTCTATGTTATTATTAAAAATACTCCTTTATTCACAATCATTTGCATTGAAAATATAATCTAGACCGTAAGGGTCTGTTACAAATTCAACATGAGAGTAATTTGGAATTTTCATCATTTGGTGTTGTCCTACGTTCAAACTTACTAACTTACATATTAACAATAAAATAGTACAATGACAACAGACAAAATTCAACAGCTGCAAATAACCAAATTATGCTGCCCGAACTCCGATTAATTTTGGAAGTTTTCGGTCAAAAATCTCTCTTCAGCATACGACGTATGTTATAACGTAAATAGCTGGAAGCTCTTCGACAATCCGACAGTCCTGTGAACTACATTATTCGCATGTCGAAGTCCTTCTACAATCCGTCAGTCCTGTATCCACTCTAACTACATTTGCATACATAGACCTTTATCTTAGACTTTAACCAATTTGTGAAAAGCAAGCTTTGATGTTGTATAAGATACAGTTTTTATAAATATTTTCAACTTGAAATGTCTACTAAATAATAATAATAATAGTCCAGTTACTGAAGACCTGAAAATAGGCAAACCTATCAATATATTTGTCCAATAATTTTTTTTGGCTTGATTTGTAGGTCTTGACAGGTACTTCAAAGGGAGAAAGAGTTCTCCAAGATTGCCCCTTGGCTAAGGGCCCAAAATGGCCCCTAACGCCCCCCAACAAACGGTTTCCCGCCATTATCTCCCGAAATATGCAATTTGGAAAGTTTTTGTTCCGGTAAAAAGTGAAGGTCGTTAAATTATCTGCAAAAATGGTCCCCATCATTTTTTTCCAGAATGCAATAGTTTTCGAGATAATCGCATCCAAACGTCCTCTCGTTTTCGCGGCTGCACTACCTCTATAAAATTAACTTGTAAACCGGCGGACAAATTCTTCCATAACTCGGTCAAAAATCAATATTTTCCGATAATTTAAAGTTAATTGTAATGCATGGGAATATCCGTAGGTTTCAATATGTGTACCTTAAACCCCGTTCTCGTCCGACGAGGACATTGCAGAAAGTGGCCAATGTTATTTTTCCCCAATACTTCTTTCATTAAATCATTGACATTTTATTTATTTTAAATGGTATATTATCCCTTGTTTTTTCAAATGGGGTCTGGGGAGGTCCTGAATGTTCCTAGAATTTTTTTTCAGTATCTTGTTGGCGTTTCAATAAAAAGTTTATTTATTCATTTGCATTTTTCAGTCGTTTTCGGAGTTCTAACAAATCTTTCAAATTTTCCCGGTCCCTGGAAAATTAGTGCATTGTATTCCGAATAAAAATATTGGTTCAGAGAGTAGACATAGTAAGCTCTCAAATGATGTGAATTTAATAACAAAATAATTGAACATTAGTTCTTTATTTTCGCTTGTTTACAAGATTTGTGAGAACTCCCGAAAACGACTGAAAAATGCAAATAAATAAATAAACTTTTTATTGAAACGCCACAAAGATAAAAAAAATTTCTAGGAACATTCAGGACCTCCCCAGACCCCATTTAAAAAAACAAGGGATAATAGAGCATTTAAAATAAATGAAATGTCAATGATTTAATGGAAGAGGCCAAAATATTGGGGAATAATAATATTGGCCACTTTTTGCAATGTCCTCGACGGGCAAGAACGGGGTTTAAGGTACACATATTGATACCAACGGATATTCCCATTACAATGAACTTTAAATCATCGAAAAATATTGATTTTTGACCGAGTTATGGAAGAATTTGTCCGCCGGTTTACAAGTTAATTTTATAGACGGTAGCATTTATAGAGGTAGTGCAGCTGCGTAAGCGAGGGGACGTTTGGATGCGATTATCTCGAAAAAAATGATGGGGACCATTTTTGTAGATAATTTAACGACCTTCACTTTTTACCTGAACAAAAACTTTCCAAATTGCATATTTCGGGAAACCGTTTTTTGGGGGGCTTAGGGGCCATTTTGGGCCCTTAGCTAAGGCGCAATCTTGGAGAACTTTTTCTCCCTTTGAAGTACCTGTCAAGAACTACAAATCAAGCCAAAAATTTTATTGGACAAATATATTGATAGGTTACCCCTTCAGTTACTGGACTATAATAATAAATCAACACTATACAATATAGTAGTGAAATGTAGGGTGCTCCATTTATAACGCAACCTTTATTGTCGATTTTTATCCACTTTAAACGCTCAAATTCACTCGAAATTTTTTTTGCAAACTGGTAAACGATTGGTGATAATGATGATAATGCAATATGGTAATAAATAATAGGGTGTTCAATTTATAACGCAACCCTTGAACTCTATTTTTGACCACTTTAAACGCTCAGATTAATGCGAAACTTTTTTTTGCACACTTGTCATGAACCGATGACAATATGATACATGTAGTAGTGTGATATAGGATATTCCATTTATAACGCTACCCTTATAGTTGATTTTTACCCACTTTGCACGCCAACATTTTTTTGCCCACTTGAAACGCTCAGATCAGTTCAAAGTTTTTTTTGGACACTTGTCAACGACTGTTAATAATCCAATATAGTGATGAAGTATAGGGTGTTGCATTCACAACGCAACCTTTAACTCAATTTTTACCAACTTTAAACACATTGGAATTAGTAAAGCTCTGTGTATCATTAATAAGTGATATGTCACTAGTTTGTGTGACGTGAAGTGATCGTGAAGTCTACAAACTTCATCAATCTGTTTCCTTCCATTTTCAATTTCAATCCAATACTAAGCTGTAATTTATCGATATTAAATGATTTATGAGTATCTACAAAACAAACTAAAATACTTACTATCATCATATCTAGACAAAAATGAAAATACCCTAAAGGAAATGATATTTGAGAACAGTGGTCTCCAAATTATCCATAAAAATATCTGCTAAAATTAATAATAGAGTAGGCTTTTTTGTCAATCATTGCATCAAAAGTGTATTCGATTCAACAAAGAAATAACATATCAACATTCCCACAAATTCAAAACAGTTTGCTCTATGGGAACATTATGTTTTCAAAAATTCCACCATCTTCTCAGACATTCACTCTGCACTGAAGGCACTCAATTCCATGGAGGTCAACTCTACCGAAACCCTTCTGTGGCGTCGCAAAAGCCAGCCGACAATAAATATCACCACAAGGAAGTGGTGATCTAAAGGCCTGGTTTCGCACGTGCGATGAATGCATGCATCCGACGCTTGCAGCCGCTGAAGCGTCTATCGCATGCGTTTGAGTGGTTTTGCTTGTGCGTCTAGATGTAACAGTCAGCACTTCGCAGTTCAGTTCGTGAAATCATCATGAAGTTCGTGTTAGCCCTTATATTTGAAGAAGAAGATGATGAAGCGATCATTCCGTCGTTAATTAAAAAAAACCTTTCATAACAAGCACAGAAATGCAGAAGGGACATTCAACAATTTAATTTCAAGGTATCTCGTAGATAATGAAACCAAATTCCACGCCTATTCTCCATTTTTTCCGCTATCTGTTTCCAGACATTATTTTTAACAATAAGATCTTTATATTTTTCACTTGAGGCATCATAAAGGCATTTGTGAAAGGATACTAATTCAATTAATATCATCTCGTCATCCCGGCTCCATTTTTCACCACTCATGTTGACGGCTTGTAAATGCACAATCGCCTGCGTTCTCGCCGTCTGACTGGTCTTCGAAGCAGTCGTTGCGTTTTGACGTTGCATTTAGACGCCGGCGCTGGATATCGACGCACTAGTAAAACCACAAGCACGTGGTACCATATATGAGCAGTACCTGCGATGAACGCATGCAGCGGCTGCAAGCGTCGGACGCATGCATTCATCGCATGTGCGAAACCAGGCCTTAACTCATCTAACTGCAGGACAATAACAGCCAATCAAAGGGCTTGGGTACATTTTAAGTTCATGGTTGCTGGTTCATTTCATAGTTTGTGAGGTGAGGAAATAGAAATGAGAAATTTTGGGTGAGATATCGGTTTTTGTCCTCATTTTCAAAAAGTATGATCGGTAGTAAAATATGATATGCCAAAAACATTTGTTCTAGTCACTGAATTTCAGAAGACTCTAATGGTTCAGCACAGTTATAATAAGTATAGTAAGTCTTTGAAAATTAAATGAAAAGGGTGTCATCAGCAGGAAAAAGGGAAAATAGGAAAAAGCTCACTTCTTAAAAATCAGAAAGCTTAGGACATGCCACAAGATGGTTTGATGGAAAAGTATAACTTTTTCCAAAGAAATTCGTTACGAAACTGAGCAACAGGAAAAGATGGGATAAAAATACCATTACCAGACTTGGAAATAATGTCATTCAATGGTACACAGACTGGAAATGTGATAGGGGTGTTCGGGTGAGGAACCAAGCACTCTAAAAACTTGAGAAAAACCCCAAGTCTCTTTCAAGCGGAAATTAACGCCATAAGAAAGTGAGCCCAGTTCAATATTAACAAAGGATAAGGGAGGCATAGGATTATCATAATGTCAGATAGTCAAGCAACCATTTATTACCGAGCTCTTGTGTAATAAGTTCCAAAATGGTGTGAAAATGTCTAGGCAAACTCAATGAACTAGACAAGAACAATATAGTCACCTTCCTGTGGATTCCATGACACACTGGAATAAAAGGAAATAAAATAGCAGATGAACTAGCAGAGAAGGGTACTGAGAAACTCTTTAGGGGACCGAAACCCTCTTGTAATATTGGAAGAAATAAGCAAAGCTGAAAAAAGAGAAGATCTGACCATTGGAAAGATCTAGTAGGGCTTAGACAATCGAAGATTCTGCTGGATGACTACAATTAGTTGTGATCTAATGAATGCGTAGGTCAAAGTAAAACTGCACTAAGAATTTTAACAGGAGTCCTAACGAGACATTGTCTTCCGAATGGGCACCTGGGAAAGCTTAAAATAGGGGAGGAAGAAGAATTTAGATTCTGTGGCATGGAAGAAGAAACCTTCATCCACATATTTGCGAATGGCACAGCAATTCGGAATCCTAGTGCACAACACCTAGGAGATTATTGGATAAAAGATTAGGGAGAAGAGCCTGTTGATATACTAAGATTCCTCCGTGAAATAAGACCAAAAGAGCTACTAATCTCTGAGACTTTTATCAGAAACTGAAGTAGAAGTGAGGGGACACAATCGATCTTTTAAGTCTCAGTGAATGTCATCTCAATATACATACATACAACAGTAAAGTATTTTGTGTGCGATTGTACTTTTTTTAGACTTTTCACAGTTCTCAGTTTCTTGTTTGATCCTTTGAGTTTTCATTATTCATTATAAGTTATGTTCACAATGTCATTCATAAAATCTGAGGCTAGATGGTATTGGATTTGCACTGGTGACGTGGATGCTCAGGTAAGTGATTTTGTGCTCGTGTTCTGTCAATTTTTCTCTATTATTCCAATTCCTCCATCTAGCCCACATGCAGAAAACATTCAACCCACTAAAGTCCCACATTTGATAAAACCGGGTCTGCGGAATTTTCCCATACTATCGTTTATTCAGCTGATAATAAGCTTATGCCTCAGTTTCTGGACGACCTGTATGATGGAAACATCATATATTTTCCATGTAAAGCTTTTATGAGAATAATCGCGTTGAGAGTTCTAATTGAACATAAAATATAAATATGATGACTTTGCGCTACACATATTTACGCAATATTAATCTATAACGTCTATTGGATATTGATATTGTGATACCCACACGTAGTTACAATAAAAAAATTTATCTACTCCAGTTTTATGGGTTTTTTCCATTATATAGAATTCAATCAAGACAAAACTATAACTTTGTACTCAGTATTTTCATGAATGACTAATAAACGACGTTGATTATATTCGGAGCCGTTACGGAATTATTTTATTTTACCATGCTATTGCGCTGGTAACAATTATGACACTTACTCAACTTTGTCCGTAATAGAAGTGTGGCGAATAATGGATAGATATATAATGTTTTTGAAATGAAACGAACAAATAGGTTCGAGGGTTTTCCTACACGTGAACATGCAACATATAGATGCCCATGAGAAAAACATGGTTTTCCCAAATCTGAACCACAAATGGATATTGTTTGGCCTTAAGACTTATTTATAGACATGGCAAAAGCCAAACGAATTGTAAACTGTAACCTTCTGGAGGGCAGCGCATTGAATAAGTGAATATACAGTGATGGGCAAATGTGTGGAACCAAGTAAATATCTCTGGAATTATTGGAGATAACAAAATTAAATTTGGAAGGGAGATACTACAGTAGATTGCCTATTTGTTTTCATATTTAACAATCTTGAACTTCCGGTTTTACCGGAAGAAATGTCGATTTTAAAATTTGCAATGAAACACCCTGTATATTATTTTAGTTTCTGATGAAACATTTTATTACGAATACAAAAATATCGGATTCGATATTTTTTATTTCAATACCTACCGAGATATTAACAGAAAAGTAACTAAGGAAAGGAAAAATTTGATGGTAGCTAGTAGTCCATGCACGAAGTCCCGACCTTAAATCACTAGACTATTTTCTGTGGGGTTATTTAAAGTCTAAGGTTTATGTTGATAGACCAAATAATTTGCAAGAATTAGCTGCAACAATAACTCAAGAGATCCAGAGAATTCCACCAGAAGTAATAGCTAATGTTACTAGAGAATTTACAAACCGACTTGCATATAGTCAAGAAGTAAACGGTGCTCAGTTTGAACATCTAATACATTAATTCTAGTTTAGTTAAGTTTCAATGTTGTGAAAATAACTTAGTTTCAGTTAATAATTATGATTATTTCTTTAATGGATATTAGATTTTTCCTTTCCTTAGTTACTTTTTTGTTAATATCTCGGTAGATATTGAAATGAAAAATATCGAACCCGATATTTTTGTATTTGTAATAAAATGTTCCATCAGAAACTAAAATAATATATGGGGTGTTCCATTGCAAATTTTTAAATCGACATCACTTCCGGTAAAACCGGATGTTCAAAATTGTTAAAAAATATGAAAACAAATAGGCAATCTACTGTAGTATCCACCTTCAAATTTCATTTTAATATATCTGATAATTCCAGAGATATTTACTTGGTTCCACACAATTGCCCATCACTGTATGTGATAATACTTACATGTATATGGTTAAATTAGAGTTTTCAACAACGAAGCACTAATAATTGTAAAGCAGGAAAGAGTTCACTGTATTATATTCACTACATATAATATGAATTTAATTTATAGTACAGTCTAAGTAACACGTGACCGGCTATGCAAACACCAAAAATTGAAAAAGTAAAATTCACTGTATTTTGCTTACTACAAAATGAATTCAACGTATAGTTTGACATCTATTGAATACTTACTCTCAATCCAGTGAACAGATATCGCCATCTGTTAGAATCGTTTAGAGCTAACAGGTAATTGTGACTGTCAAATAATAGACAGATTCACTACATATAATATGAATTTAATTTATAGTTCAGTCTAAGTAACACGTGACCGGCTATGCAAACACCAAAAATTGAAAAAGTAAAATTCACTGTACTTTGCTTACTACAAAATGAATTCAACGTATAGTTTGACATCTATTGAATACTTACTCTCAATCCAGTGAACAGATATCGCCATCTGTTAGAATCGTTTAGAGCTAACAGGTAATTGTGACTGTCAAATAATAGACAGATAATTTGCAATAAAATAATATTGCGATCATATTTTGAGATGTGACCTATCCTATTTTTCAAGTTGGATCAAACTGCACACGGTGTACAAATTTGATTGAAATCGGTTATGTAGTTCGGGAGTTAATCGCGGACAAACACGTGACACATAATTTATATATATTATCACTAGCTCACCCGGCCACGCGTTGCTGTGGCTAACGTTTTTGTCATATTACATTGTTGTAAACAATTTAAGGAAAACGGTAGGAGAACATCAGACATGGGCACCTCCATGCTTTTTTACATAGATGCCATTTTTAAAAAAACATGGGGACCTTCATGACTGATTTTCTACTACCGTTAGCCCTTATTATAATGGAATTATTATTCACGAACAAAGGCGGAAACGTTAAAGCTGGTATAAAAATTTACTGATTTGGGATTTGAAGGGGAAGGACTTTGAACACAATTGATCAAAATTTTCGTACAAATGATGTAAAGCAGAAATCAATACAAAAGAATTAAATTTAAAATGTATTATTTTTTCCATTCAAGTTTGTAACAAATAAGTATATTACAAAGTTTTTGGTAAATAACATGTGACAGTTAAAGTTATAAATGAGGTAGGTAGGGCGGATAGTTTAAAACCTTATAACAATAATATTTATTATTTTGAATTTACACACACAATATTTTTGGAGTGCTGGAATAATTTCACTGTATTATATTCACTATAATATGAATTTAATTTATACTTCAAGCTAAGTAACATGTGGCCGGGATATGCTAACACCAAAATTGAAAAAGTTGAAAAAATTGAAAAAGTGAAATTCACTGTATTTCGTTTACTAGAAAATAAATATATACTGTAGCCTCAGCAACATGTGGTGGTTATGCTATTAAATTTTAGCTTATATGAAACATTTGGAAGTTTGACATGGTGCTTCATCTATATTGAATACTTACTCAATCCAGTCAACAGATGACGCCATCTGTTAGAATCGTTTGGATCAAGACAAATAATTTGCAATAAAATAATATTGCGATCATAAATTGAGATATAAGCCATCTTTTAAGTTGGATCAAACTGCACACGGTGTACAAATTTGATTGAAATTGGTTCAAATTTTCCAATGATTAATTTAAGAGTTTAATTTTGCAACAACGATAATTATTAATAAAAACCTGGAAAATAAACGTTTTTTAATTTTTCCAACGGAGATCTATTGTGAAGCCTTTCATTCTTGAGAGGAAAAAATTCTCAAATTTATAGTTTAACAATTATCACACTTAACTAATACTAACTAACTAATTGAAAAATTGTTATGAAAATTTTTTTCATGAGGATTATTGTTTATTTATCTATCCAGTAAGCCCCTGAATTTTTTCATTTCTTAAATTTCATATTTAATATATTAAGTGTCCAAAGTAAGCGTGGCTTACAGAAGCCAGAACGCCCGTTTTCGGCCATACTTTCATCCCTCTGGGAAAATTATAAATATTGGTCCTACAGTTCCGGGAGTCGGGTTTTTTTAGGAAATTTCCTCCTCTTTTCAAATCTTTTTTTTTATTTTAAAAATCTTTATTAGTTTTTGAGATATTCGCAAAAAACTAAACTCCTTTTTTTTAGTAAATTGTTAATAACTTTTGCAATTTTTGTTTGCGGAACTTCATTTTTTTCAAAAATCATCTAGATGCCATCCCGAATCGAATGACGCCTCGATCATAATTTTTGGAGACTGCTGAAAAAAGTTGGCCAAAAATGCACTTGTTGACTAGATTAATCGTGCATATATCTTTTTTAAGGGTAATTCATACATTTAAAGGCTCACTCCGCATGCATGCAGTCCGCGGTCATCATGTTGGGCAGCCCTTTCTAATACACGCCTGAACCGTTAATTCGATGTGGGGAAAATGTATGAAAGACCTCTCAAAAAAACTAACTTAAAACTTCCGACTTTCATTCGAGCTACTTAGCGATCACAACGCCTTACTTATGAAATTCCTGGGTCAGTTTCTTCTACAGCAATTTTTTTTTCCTTTCCAATCCCCAGTCGTGTTTTGTAGTTGTTATCGATTTTTCACAAATGTTTTAGCGAATATACATAACAAACGAGTTGAAACAGAGTAGATTGAGCCCGTTATTACGTAAACACATACTGATAAGAATAATGTTTCGGGATAACATGAATTATTGACAAGTTGTTTGTACAAAAAATGATTGATTTGTACAAATAACAACACAAATTCAAAAAGGCATTGAATGGGATATTATTGTTGATTTATATCAGCAGTGTACACATAACTAATCCCATTAAAACCCTTAAAAGCCCTGCGTTACTTATATGCAACGGCTGCAGTGATTCATGAAGTAGATTACTGTGGTTAGGTTTTTTCATTTCGAGAATAGATGGTGCTGCCTAAATGCTACTAAGGGCCAGTTGTATGAAGCATAGTTAACCTAATGTCTATGGTTAACCTACGATCACAGCTATTAGAGTGTTGTACGAAACGTAGTCAAGAATTATTTTGGTTAACTCATGAGTTAACTATGCAATTTACTGAACCACCAAAAATGGTGGTTTAACTAAAGTTCATGGAATAAACGTCAAATTCTGATGTGACTTATCTTATAATTGACTCCTATATAACCTATAAT
Organism: Galerucella pusilla; assembly: GCA_910591695.1. Taxonomy (NCBI): domain Eukaryota; kingdom Metazoa; phylum Arthropoda; class Insecta; order Coleoptera; family Chrysomelidae; genus Galerucella; species Galerucella pusilla. The sequence continues at coordinate 12,237 of CAJUYI010000062.1, forward strand.
TTTACAACTTTTTATTGTTTACAATGGAAAACGTGGATTATTTTGAAGAGTTAACGGATAATGAGGATTTTCTAGAAATGATAAGAGAAGTGGGAGAAGGTTTATTTACTTATTTGTATACGACTTTTATACCTTATTGATATTTTATACTGGGTTGTAGGTTTAAGGAGAAACGCTCACATATTTCGAACAAGAGAAAATAATTTTAAAAAGTGGGCGGAAAATGAGTTTTTTGATAGATTCAGAATATCAAAAGGCACTGCTATTTAATTTTTTTATATAAACCACGTCATTTCACTTGTTCGTTGCTTAGTTGCACTGATAGAATTAAATTTTACAGCCAACTGAAGCCACAAGTTTTTCTTATGCCGAGAACTTTCTGCATCCGTTTTTTTACACTCTATAACGTTTTTGTACTTAGCAACTAGAGAAACAAACGTCGATTCTTCAAATGCACTGAAATTTGGGGTACGCTTGTTTTCTTTATCTGCCATCTTTCACTTCAAAGAGAACACACAAAATGATATTTAACGCCAAGCACGCTTTTAATCATTGACTGTCATTGATTAACGATTTCACAGTTTACAAAAACTGTGACGATTTTTCAAGTTAGTACCAACAGTATTGATAAAATGCTCGAATGTTACTAGAGATTCGGATAACCAACATAAAAATATTAATTTGACTGTGGTTCAACTGATCACAACACGAACATCTTTCGTACAACGATTGATTGATTTGACTATGGTCAACATGTGAGCCTGGTTCAGTTGATCAATTGGTTAACTACGTTACATACAACTGGCCCTAAGAGACATCATTTTATATATTCTAAACATTGCTGGAATATTGTTGTTTATGTGCGTTTTAAAAGCAACAAAAAACAGCTGATTAATAAGAGAGTGAAAAATGGAAACCAATTTCGAGTTTAAGTGTGATAAAATATTAAAACTACATTACTTTAAAAATTGAATGTATGAGGCTTTTACTTGATGTAGATCCATAGTAAGTTATGAAATCAAACAATTTTATTTTGTTAAATCTACATTGTATTTAAACATAAAGTGACGCGTTTCGCTAACACAGTAGCTTTCTCAAACGAATTCGTTAGCGTAGCTGTGTTAGCGAAACACGTCACTTTATGTTTAAATACAATGTAGATTTAACAAAATTGTTTTTTTTCATTGTTTGTTTTCATTGTTCGATTTCATAACTTACATTACTTAAATAACCTTAAATATCTTCAGTGTAATCATGATTAAGTATATTTTGGACTCTCTTAGGTTAGATTTGGGAAAACTGTTTTGTATTTTGTTATCGCTTACCTAAAAGTTGTGTACTACAAATATGCAACGCTAGGCCTTCCTATTAACGTTTTTTTTACAATAAGTCATTATGTGTGAATATAATATAGATATGTGTGTCTTTTTATAAATACATTATTTCAGAACGTATTTTTGTTTTGTTAAGATGTTAAACATTATCGGTCTTATTAATAAACACGGAGTAACCTGAGACTAACTTTATTCCATGCTTAAAACATCAGTTTGACAGATACGCTATTAATAAACTCATATTAGACAAGGAATAGGCTACTCCGAGGTTAGTCTGGGACTAACTTTGGTAATAATTTTAATCCATGGATATAGGTAGTTTAAGCTCGGAATAACCTTCGAATAAATATAACCTTAGTTTTTTTGAACTGTCAATTGTGGTATTATAAATGTCATATCCTAATTCAAAATTTAGTTTGTCGTTTTTGCATTATCAGTTCGTATTATTATTCAGCTTATTTTTATCAATTATGTATATTTATTAAATATTTGCTTTGGTTCAGTCAGTAGTAATTATTTTGCGATGGAAGAAAGGGATTATTATTTGGAAGATTTGAGAAAGATGGCAGAATTGGAAGAAGCAGAAAATATTCGTCCGATCAGAAAAATTAAATTTTATAAAATTCGGGCTAATCCCTTAAAAAAATTGTTAGAAGAGGAATCGAAAGCTATAAAATTAAAAATAAAATTTTTTATCAGTTTTTATTTAATTTTTTCTTTTCTTTTTGTTGCAAAAATTTTTCATGTTCTTTGCGTTGTATAGTAATCTGGAGTTTCTCCTCAGCACGCCTTTTTTTGATTCCTTCAATTTGAGTAAGAGTGAGTTTTTCAACAGAACTCCTACTAAATATAAAATATGTAAAACAGAACAGATGTCACCATAACGTCACTTTATTGGTCAATTCCTACCACACAACTGTGAATCTTTCTCAAGTCATATCAAAACACAGTAATAAGGAAAGAGTAACTATCACCTCCTTAGTCGGAGTTTATTAATAGTAATTGTATCACTTCTTTAAACCTACGCTAGTCTCTAGTAACTAGTCTCTGACTAATCTAGGAGTAAGGGCGGAGTAAGAAATTTTTATTAATAAGACAGTATGGGATTAGAGTTTACAGGAATCGTATTTGTCAGATGGGTAGATAATAATACTGTCACTATGGCCTCCACATGTCATGCATGGAGTTGAGCCAATATCCCAAGTAAGAAGATACTTGCAAAAGGAAAAGAAAGTCATAACAGTTCCACGACCAAATCTGATTGGAAAATACAATGCATCAATGGGAGGAACCGATTTGATGCACGAAAATGTTCCAAAAAATGGTGGTGGCCTATATTTTCGTGGCTAATTGACGTCTCTATTCAAAATGCCTGGGTCTGATATAAAAAATCTGGAAAGACTGTCACTCAACTTCGGTTTAGGCGAGAAATAGTAAATACTCACCTGTCAAAATACGGTACCGTTTCAAAAGGAGCTGGAAGGCTAACATCTCCGTTGAGCAGTAGCCAAGAAAACAGAGTAAGTGATGGTATTAGATTAGATAAAACCGATCATTTGCTTGTCTACAAACCAGTTCAGAAAAGAAGGCGTTGCGCTATGGAAATTTGCAACTCAATTAAAGAACAATGTGTAGAGAATGCAGCCTTGGCCTATGTTTGACATGTAATCTAAGGTTTAATACTAAGTAATAAAAATAGGTTGTTATAAAGCCTAGCGTTGCATATATGCAACACACTTTTTTTCTTACTTAAAGGTAATAGAAAAATTTAAAACTTTCTTTAGTAGTTTTATTATCCCTATTTTAGTACAAACAACCTAAAAAGAACGAAATAAAACGAAAAAAGTTAATTCGGGCTTTTAAGGGTTATATATGCACGTCAGCCTTTAATGTTAGGTGTATCAGAAGTCTCTGATGTACTGTTGGTCCAATTGGAATGATTTGCAGGCTAATTTACATTTACGTAATAAAATTCAATAATCAAACTCTCAAGTTGAATATCATGGTACGACTGGGCTGAATAACTAACAAAGACGCTTTAATAGTAAACTGTGAATGTGAACTCAGTATGAAAATATTGCACCCACGCTTTTTTCATACTGACCATTATTTTCTTGTTTATAACTTCATTGTACAATAGCATTTTAATCATCAAGATGGTGAAAAAAGCTTTGCCCCGAGCAGAATAATGTACGAGGCTTATAAATATCTCCACCACCGTGGTGTATTACAATTTCCCCACCACCAGCCCACCACTAATACAAATTTTGAACTTACGGCAATTTTATTCAAATAATTTCATCTTGATAGCTAATTTCAAGCAGCAATATATGTTAAGGACAATCTAATGGGTACCTACCTATACAAAATAATGTTGCACAAGTTTTTGTTAAACTACTATCCCTGGACTTTAAAATGTCCATTATTGATGTGGGTTAACAACATGAATAATTTCTAACCACTAATAGAGAAATTTAACTTCTCAATTGGCTAGAAGACGCAATAATTGTCGACTCCATAGCTAATAGTGGAGAATAGTTATTTTTTTCTCCCTAGTCCAATTTACTATTGAGGAGTGTTTCTCTAGGTTTTTAATTTTGAACATAATTTATTCTTGACTCTTTAGTTCGATCTGATATTAACAGTGTACTTTCTGTATATTTTCTAAAGCGTCAGCTTCAATTGTGGAACTCAATCATCTCGGAAGCGGATCACTCGATTTTTATCGATTTTGAGGTATTCACCTAAACTCATGCAACACCCTAAATGATATTTAAAAGATAGTAGTGATATTTATCGAGAATGGATGCATATTGGAAACGTTCAAATTTATGCCGTGAAACTCTTTTAATATTCACCCAAATATGGAATCCATTTTCAGCAAATGTAGCAGCTACTCTTCGTAGATAATATGTTTAATCTCATGTAAAATCTACGCTATGAAGTTTGAGTAGAACAATCTGGAAAAATGAGGCGTACTTCTATCGAGAATGGATATATGGTATTCCTTAACTTCATTATATCTAACGTCAAAAGGAGGATGACTCCATGATGCTATTTTATTTTATTTTATATAATATATTATCGACATCACTGTTACCATTTGATGGTGTAGGGTATATGTTAATGTCTGTCTTGTTCAAAATATATTTTTGTTTTTTGCTAGTGTCTTGGCAGCACCCAAACGGCGCTTGATGTAGTGAGTGGCTGGTGTAGGGAGGAAGAACTGGTAGTGAACCCCCACAAAACTACACTGGCACCGTTTACAAAAAAGAGAAAATTGCAAGGTCTCCAAAAGCCGCAAATTAACAGAGTGGAAATTCCATTTGCGAAAGAAATTAAATACCTAGGGGTTATATTTGACCAAAACCTCACATGGAACTCCCACATTGGAAAAACCACACACAAGGCCAGAATCGCCCTTGGAAGGTGCAGGCAAATGTGTGGAAATAATTGGGGATTAAATCCCAACATGACCAAATGGTTATATACACAGGTTGTGAGGCCAATGATAACCTATGGATCAGTTGTCTGGTGGCCCAGGACACTGCAGATTGGAGCGCAGAGGCAGCTAAGTGGTATTCAAAGGCAGGCCTGCCTAAGTATCAAGGGGGCCATGAAAACGACTCCGACTGCGGCCCTGGAGGTAATAGTAAACCTACCACCACTACATATCCTCATACAAGGAAATGCAAGATCTGTTAGTCACAGATTATTACAGGGACCTTCTCCGATAAGCCAAGAACACGGTAAGGTCTACAAAGAGCTATATGTAGAAATAAAGGCAGATCCAATACTGGGAATGCCAACGGATCAGATTGCTCCACAATATAGCTTTAAAGACGACTATACAGTTAACATTCCAGAGAGAAAGGACTGGGAAGCAGGGCTTCCTATAACAGCGAATCTCAACTGGTACACTGCTGGCTCGAAAACAGACTCCGGAGTAGGAGCCGGAATATATGGGGTACAAGAGAAGATAACGATCTCTCTAAGCCTAGGGAAACATGCTACTGTCTTTCAGGTAGAGGTAGTGGCGGTGCAATGCTGTGCAGAAGAGTTGATGAGACAGGAGGTCGATAACCAAAGAATCGTCATCTACTCCGACAGCCAAGCAGCACTTTAGCACTTAAGGCGATACGCTCATATAGGATAACATCAAATCTGGTGTGGGAGTGTCGGAAGGCACTAAACAGACTAGGTAGTCATAATAGAGTGACCCTAGCCTGAGTACCAGGCCATCAAGGAATAAAAGGCAAATAGGATGTGAAGCAATAATCCCAGAAAAATCCAGGAATCGCTATGAAAAAGTCTACAAAATGTTTAAGAATTGGTGCGAGGAGAAGAATGGTGCCAGTATAAATGAAATAGTGTTGTTGGCATACTTTGTTCGGCGAAATAAGGCATTGAAATCGCCTGGTAGTCTTTGGGCAGAATATTCTATGTTGAAAAGCACTATTTTTCTTGAAGATGCTATCGATATTTCAACATTTCATACTTTGATTGCCTATCTAAAGAGGAAAAATGTTGGACATAGACCTAGCAAAGATGTTGTGCTCACCAGAAAGCAGATTGAAAGCTTTTCAAATAAAGCTTCCGATGACCTTTTTCTAATCCTTGAGGTATCTATTTCATATTATTAGAATTATGACAACACAAATTAAATAAAATTGTAATTTTAGGTAGGCTTTTTGTTGGGAATAGCTGGCGCATGCAGAAGGGAGGAATTGTACAACATGGCGATAGATAATATGGAAGATAATCAAGAATACATAATTATTAAGATTCCAAATACGAAAAATAATGTTAAACGGACTTTTACACTAATCAACAAGGTAGATGAAGAGATCCACTACCTCGAAATATTTAAGAAATATGTTTCACTCCGACCACCTCATGCCAAATATAAAATTTTTTAATATTCGTAACGGTAAGTGGGAAAACAGGTAGTGGGAAAAGGGACGATTGGAAGTTAGCCAACAAAAATTGCTTAATATTTGAAATTAGAGAGCCCTGATAGTTATACTGGTCATTCTTTTAGAAGGACGTCGGCGACACTGTTGGCCAATATAGGTGTAGATATATTATGTCTTAAAAGACATGGGGTGGAGATCTTCAACAGTAGCAGAGAGCTATGTGGAAAATTTTCTGGAAAATAAAATTGAATTTTCTGAGGAAATTTTACACAACGGTGCCCTGTCAGTTTCTCCTTCAGTTACGCTGAGTAATACGAATATGAATACCCTCGATACCAACATAGCAGGTACAAGCGGTATTAAAATTAGCCAATGTACCAGTTTTACATTTGATTTTAATGTTCCAAATTAATGTTTTTGATCTTTTTGTTCTTTCTGTGAAATTGTTTTTATGCTAATTTATCACTTTTTATATTTTTCTGTTTGGCTCTGTTCATTGAAAAAATATAAATCTTATTTTTTCTGTTCCTTTTGTGTAATGAATAAAGTAATATATTATTCAGGACCACTCGAATGTATGTAGGGCGAATACGTCGGTAAGTAATTTACTTACCAACGTCTGAACGGTAACTAAATCACTTACCGACGTGTTGGACTTAGAAACCAGTGTTTGGACACGAAGGGTACGTAAATTCAATGTCGACTGTTTAGTTTGATAATTTACTTTATTAATTATATTTTAATTAACAACTCGCAAATAAAATGACTTAAAAAATGGCGAAAAAACTCATCTGACATATATTGACAAAAAAAACTCACTGCACACTATATTATTTTTTTATCTTAAAATGATCGGCATACGTGCAGCGTGCAACTTAGGGGCAACTTATCAAGTATGCCCTTTTGCCGTTTAGGCCAAAAAATGGCCAATTACAAAAGGGCATACCTACGTGATAATATGATTTAGTAATAATAAAATTTGTTACACTTTTAAGGGTGTGTGTCAGCCCTTAAGTTGCACGCTGCACGTATGTCGATCGTTTTGCGATGGATTTTTTTTTCATAAACTAACGTTTGGTGTCTCTGCATACGTGAAACTAAAATTGCAAATTGCAATTTTTCATTGCAATAAACACTTAAATTATTTCTCGTTTCCCCCACGGGCAAATGTTTATTTCGCTTGATTGTTGATGAAAATGAGCAAAATTACCGAATCTCAAGTAGGCATACGTTTAACTATCATCACGCTTTTTTGCAGCGGGCTGACGGTCTATTTATAATAATCAGTAGTTTTTAGTTAAATTTTTGTAAATGTATGTAGAAATAAAATAATTTTTGGAAAATAGGTTGGTATACTTTTTTGTATATACGGTCGTAGAAAGAATAATGTTTCTAACTCATGCGTAAAGTGGCTTTCCCGCCCTTGGCCGCTTGCCCGAACTCCGCTTCGCGTCCCAAGTAACATGTTGGTAACCGTTTAATTACCAAAATGTTATGTTAGTGGTTTATAACGGTTTCATGGAAAGCTTTTTTGGTTTATTAGACAACTCTGGAATACCAATTTGCTTATATTACTAGTTAGTTCTATTATATTGTGATAAAAGCGATCTTAGAACATAATTAGAAGACCTCTATATAACAGTTTTTCAAGTGCTTTTCAATTAGTACATTGTCATCATGAGTGAGATTCCAAAAAAATGGAAAACTATTAAGAAAAGTGGTAACTTTAAACGCAATGTAAAAGGTAAAACTCAAATGATGTCAAGTTTTAGTTATACTATCAGAACGAAATTAAGATCGTGGGCAGTAAGTACGGCATAAGTAGAAGAATACTGCTCTGAAAGAACTCTTAAATATTGTTAATAACCAATTGTCAAGTGCAGCGTTACCGAAGGATCCAAGTACTTTTTCACAAACAAACACCACCTATCATAAGTGTAAAAACAATTGATTCGGGGGAATATTGGCATAACGGGATTGATAATCCAATAAAAACGGTTTTAGAATATGTCAAAGATATACCAACTACAATTTCAAAAATAGTAACCACTATAATGGAACGATTATATCCCCTTTCAGCGAAATGAGAGAGTAGACTTAGTAAGGACTAACTCCAGTTTCCACTGCTCTTGACGGAGGAGAAACCAAGTGGCGGCTGATGCCGGTTAGAAAAAACAGTGTTGTCAAACGTTAAGTTAATTCCTCAGATAGATACATAAATAACTTTGAAAATAATAAATAAAATGTCACCAGAGACCACAGGGAGAAATAAAATATAGACTACAGAAAATTTTACATACAGTTATTAACGAAAATTATTTTGCTATTATAGACATTGTATTAATACAAAATGTATAACTATGTCAGACTTGGTAATAACCGGCAAGTAAATCGGCAACACCGATTATTTGTAAAGATGCGTTAACTTAAAATAGATACATTCATCAAACTATCCATATTAAGGAGTTAATAAAGTAATATATGCTCTTAAATTCCTCCCATAAAACTATTGAACCAGCGGTTTGCATTTTCTCATACCGTCTTATACCCATTACCGCCATATTGCAATCTAATTGCGAGTGATATGCTACAATTCAATTTTGGTTGAAAATGAATAATTCTGAACAATTTTATAACAATTATGTACTGAAATAAGTTGCTCTACTCACATAAATTAGTTTTGTCTGGAAGACTGTCATTATCGCTTTTAAAGAAACATTGTCAAATAAATTAATGCTTCAGAATTTTTTTTATTTTTGATAAAATAACGGGCGCGTTGTTTTTTCGAGGTACCGTAATCTATTTTCACAGTAAATTAAAAAAAGTAAATAAAAATTTGCTACGCATTCCAATTTTCAGGTACTCCTGTGTCCCTTTTCAATATCGCCGAAGTTAAGATAATGTACCTAGTAGTGTGCTATAGACGCCATACCTACTTAAATTGGCGAAGCAGATTGACAGTTGCATTAGTTTCAAATACATAATTGATGTTTCTATTATTTAGCAATATTAAAGTTATATTAGTACCTATTATGGTTTCTTCTGAAAATCTTGTTTCAGATGATGTAGGTGTTAACGTCATATAAATGGTATATTAACTTCTAAATTACCTTTATGTGGTCCTTAAACAGTATATTTATAAGAGTGTCCATAACTACTGCGGCTTGGAGGTTGATATATAAACGTCGTATAAAGGGTATTTCAAACCTTTATAAGAATATCATAGAAGTACTATAGAACAGTTATAATGCAGTTGCTCGTAATACCCTTATGAAATGGTTGCCTAACGTGGGCCTATTTAGAGTTATAACAGCTGAATAAGCTCTGTATATATGCTTATTTCACATTTTAAGGCACCCTTTACCTTCCAAACATGATTTTATAAAGGTGTTTATAACTGCAGTCGCGTGCGGGAAAGTACCTATCACTCTCTACACTTGTTAGGAAAATAACTATATATCTATCAAGTGTCATTAAAATGCCACCTTTGATATATCTAGGAGAAAAAAAAACTCATTTTCACTTAAACTATCGCTTTCTATAATAACTACCAGCTATAATGAGCTTGCCTAGAATCCTAGAAACCAGCTCGGTAACTGGATTGCAATTTACATAAAAACACCTAATCCAATGTTCGTTTCTCTTGTCTTCTAATTTTAAATATATAATAATATGAATAACGTCCATAAAAACTTATCCTATTAAACTCCACTTTCCTCGTTTTTGTTGTATAATATGTAATAATAAAGATACTTTATGCAGTAATTATTAACAGTCTGGTTACGAATATATCATGTATATTATCCTTTGTCTTGTGTAGCGGCTGAACAGGTTACTGATACAATAATTTAATTAAGTCTCTCTATCCGGGCTGTAGCATGTTCCACCGTTTTATAGTATTATGCAGGGTGGTATTCATGTTTGTACTTTAATTTACGTTTTTGTTATATCAGAGTACTGAACACATTTTATTTGTCAATTGATTGATTAATAATAAATATTTATTATTATTAATATTATATATTTTTTCAATTTACCAGCATTGTTAACATATAAGTAGGCTGTAAATACGACCCTAGTACCGTGAAAAAGTTACTCACGGCCATCGGACCTTTTATAAGTAAAAATTTGTGACTTTTGCAAAAGTTTTTTTGTACAACTGTCATTAAAAGTGACACTTTTAATGATAGCAAACAATGTTAAAAACGATTGTTTACATAGCAGCGTGTTAAAAATACTTCAGCGTGTTAAAAATACTTTTAACACTAGTGTTAAAAATATTCACAACAATCTTTTGATTATTTGAATACTAAAATGCATTTTGAATTTATTGTCATTGCAAATTCGCTCGTTTCATTATCAAAATAGGGAAGTTGTACAAAAAACATTGTATGGTATTTGTGTTAAAAGTGATTTTATTTTGTTCGTGAAATTGTTCAATTCGCTCCGCTCATTTCACAAACGTTTTCACTCACAAAATAAAACCTCACTTTTAACACTCATATCATAAATAACTATATCCAAAATTAAAAAATAACGTAAAATCACATAGCCAAATAACAAAATAAACAAATGAATTTAACTTTAAATTGATGCATATTTAAATTGATAGAACAGATTTAAGCTTCATTATTGGAAATGGGAGTCATTTTACTTTGTTGGTAATGTACTTCTTGATCTATGTGATTGGAAATCAACGAAGCTTCCCTTGGTATGGAACTACTTGGTGCGGAAGTAGCAGCTGACGTTGGAGCTGGCATTTCTTCGATATTCATATGGACATCGAGATTATGGCCTCTCCGAAGATTGTCTGTTAGCTGGAGTCTAATGCCTCACAGTCAGACAAGATATGGGCTACGATCTCGGTATCTGTGTCACAAAGTCTGCAGCTGATATCCTAGCTGATTTTTGCAAAAGATCGTTTACCGGAGCATGACTCAATAGATAACCTGTAGTAACTCTAAGCTTATTCCAACTCATATAAAGTGGCTCTTTAATCCGTTCAACACATATGTCACTTATGAAGGTCAAACTTTGTACCTGCTTTGGAGTGCTCCTCATATGTTGTCTATGTTTGCTTTGTAACCATTTTTGTATTTATCTTTGGACAACATTTTTGTGGTCCCAAGAACTGGTTCTGATTCAACATTTGTCGTTGCTAAACCTCTTCTAGCAAGTTCGTCAGCACCCACACTAATATTACTTCAATGTGTTCTGTCATTTCATTCGGTTCTTTCTGGACTACTCCTACCAGTCTAGACGGTACCTTGCGGCTATTTGAAGCTGCAAATACTGCCTAGCTGTCACTTGATAAGTTCATCCTATAAGCGTCAGTTCTATGTATGTTGATTCTGACACTTTCTAGGATAGCACCTGAAATATAAAGGTATGTTCTCTTAGTTAGAAAGACTATCTCGTTTTCCCCCTTTTACTATATAGTCTGTTACCATATCTAAGATAGCTTACTTACGATGTTCTCAATAGATATGTGTCTTGATCTAACTGTTTTGTTGATCAGGTTATTTTGTAGCCCAAATAACCACATCCTTGCTTCTCCCATTATCATAAGGTGTAGTGGAGGAAGGACAAATGATGATTCTAATTCTATTACCGAGATAATCAAGTCTCTGCACCTTGCCTATTCCCATCATTGCATTGTGACGTCTTTCTCAACCAGAACAAAGACCACATGATATTATGGGTTAACCACTACACTGTATATCCAGTGTAACATGCGTGGGCTCAACCCCCATGTTTTCCCACAAGGCAGCCTTGTCAACATTAGTGTGGATTCCGATCTTGCTGCTACTTTGTCCACTGAATGATGTCTCTGTGTATAATCCCGGTCTTTATGCGCTTACCTACCAGTTTTTCCAATATTTTCAGTACAAATGACATTAAACTAATGGGTCTTGGGAACTTTGCTTTATTGTCACCTGTTTTTCCAGGTTTAGTAATAAAGATCCCATACTTTCCTCCAGACCTTTGGTATGTACCCTTATCCTATGCTTGCTCTAAGGATTGTACGCAGTCTGCTGAGTATAATGATCTTTTGCATTCGCAACATAATTGGAGAGATCCCGTCCGGTCCCGGTGATTTATATGGTTCAAATAGTTTCAAATGGTTTTTTACTGTCTTTCTCACTTTTTGGATTTTGAAGCCTAAATTGACAAACATTTCAAAAAGATCCATTATTGAGATCCAGCCTAAGGCTAAACTCAGACGAACCACAGGACACAATTAACGACAATGGTGTTTGGTAGTGTTCATCAGTTCCAGTATGTAGAAACGAGGAGTGGTCAGTTGTCGCATTGCGAAGGCGGTGTGTCGTCCATGTGTTTTGCATTGAACCACCAACTACGACAATTTTGTGGGTGATACCGTCCACAGGTAGCGACCGTCGCTGAGACTGAGACTACAAGAAGTCGTTCGTTTGAGTACTGTTCTAGTTCTATTGCATTTTTAATATAGCAACGACCTCGCTGTGTTCCGTCTGAGTTGAGCCTTAGACTATTTGAATATCTCCGAGCACCTTAAAGGGCTTTTGCAGCGTGTAATGTATTAAACTTTCCATTCTTCTCCCGATTTTATTATTAAAACACACAATTTAAAGATGCAAAGAATTCTCTGCAGACTGCAATAAAATGGGTAGAAGGCGTGGGTTAACGTTACTTTGGTAACAATTGTATCAACAAAAACTTATATTTTGGCAGTTGTCAAATTATTATTCTTCCATAAAGTCTACCAGCCAGTTTTCAATATATTATTTAAGTTTCAATTACCTAACTATTAATTAAAAATAATAGATACTTAACAACAAGGTACTGTTTTTCAAACAACTTTCAATTATCAGTTAAGTAATTTAATATTTAGGATATTTTCTGAAGGTTGGCAATAGATACTATAAAGTTTTCGCCAGAGATGTAGTAATATTTTACTTTCTCTATGGTAATATCGTCGCTGAAAGAAATGAAGAACAAGAGTTAACCTAAAATTTATTCACCAACATTACACTATTTCCAAAATGTCCATTTTCAAATAAATTGTGCACATTAGAATTTCGAAATATATACGAATCGTGTGCTGAACCAGGCCATCTGACTACAATGTCCTGAATTTCAAGCTGTGCATCACTGATTGTCTGAACATTCAAAGAAAACATTTTTTTACGATTCCGAAATATTTCTGCGTTTTCCCCACCAGGTGAATTAATACGGATATGGGTACAATCTATTGCCCCAATACACCTAGGAAATCGAGCTATTCTATAAAACTTTTCTCTGCGTTCTTTGATTTCATCAGGTGTTTGAGGCATATTAATGTATCTGGGGCGAAGAGTACAAATAGCTCGTGCTACTTTTTTAATTGTCTGGCAGATTTACTTACTCCACAAAAATCTCCAGATATTTTTAAAAACGACCAATTGGCTGCAAAACTCAGAAATAAGAGTAATTGTTGAGTAGAAGAGAGGCAATCGTTTCTAAAAAAAGATGAAATGAAATAATTTTAATTTAATCCCTGACTCTCATCAAATTTTCAAATTTACCTATCAGTTGGATGTGAAAGAATATCTTCTAATGACTCGGATAAATGTTCTACCGTATCTTTACTTAATCTAAATCTGTCCAATAAGTCTTTATTGTCGTATGCCTCAAAAAAAGTTGGTCTAGGACGTAAAGTTTTTGGACGTCTAGGCTCTTCGTCACCAGAGTGCACATTCATGTTTGACGACGATTTTAAAGTACCAAAAACACAATATAAACGAAATATAGTAAATATTAAGTATCAAGAACGGTAAGGGTTGTTTACCGGTCGACAGCAATTTTGATGGAGACCGGTATCACCCTTAACGTTCGAAATGCTTATACCATTTTTTGCACGATCGTATTGAAATAAACTTCGAATAAAATAATTTAAATTTCTTCGGAATGAACTAAATGTCAAAAGTGACGTTTATACTTCTCGATCAGTTTAAAATATAATTTGCATTTTGGTGAAATTGTTTTCATGCTATTTATTACTTTTTATATTGTTCTGTTCGTTTCTGTTCATTAAAAAAATATATATCTTATTTTTTTTTGTTCCTTTCGTGTAATGAATGAAGTAATATATAATTTAGGACCACTTAAATGTATGTAGGGCTAAGACGTCGGTAAGTACTTTACTTACCGACGTCTGAACGGTAAGTGAATCACTTACCGACGTGTTAGACGTTAGACTTAGAAATCAGTAAACACAACCTACCATCCTGACAACCGATGCTGTAAATAAACAAAAAAGACCGATCGCGCAAAAAAACACTTTTTTGTCTCAATTCACGAATAAAACAACCAGAAATTCAAAATTCAAATGTAAACAAATTACATTTCCCTTATGATGTAAGACACGTGACAGCTAAAAATCGTTTTGATTGGCTTCTATGAGCGGCGAACGGTGCCACGAACTGCCGACGGAAAAAGTAAGTAGGTAATAATTTCTTAAAATACACCACATCTTTACGTTAGCTAACAAGAAGTTTAATTGATACTTTTAATCTAATAAAACATTAAAAAACCGTTCCTATGCATTAATCATCAATTTTAATAAAGACTTTATATTCAATTGAAAAACCGGCCGTACATCTTTTAATTAATATTTGGCTAGAATCAAGTTAAATGGATTCCATTGAAGAAGCAGCAATTATTACGTGCAGAAGTTTGTTTCCGAAAAAAAGACCGTTACAATCAAGCCTATGAAAATTTCATCAAATGGTGTACAACGAAAGATGTGTCCACAATAACTGAAGACGTTTCATCCGTATTTTTCTCAGAAAAATCAAAGACAATATCCCCTGCTACATTATGGTCAGAATACTCAATATTGAAATTGACTATTATACAGGGTGTCCCACGACGAGTGAAAACTATCTGTATATGGCAAAATACTCATAGTAAAATCACGAAAATTTCTACGTTTGGGTTTTCGGATACGATCTTTTCAACTAAAATATTTTCAAAGATGACCGACTTCCATTTCTACCGGAAGTCGACTGTAACTTTGTTATTTTAAATAAAACACCCTGTATATTAATACATTTTTGAAATCTACGTAATATTTTAGTATACTTTTGCCTGAAAACTTTTTTCGAAAAATGCACACTTTTTGAGTTATTAATTTTTTTGTAGAAAATTTGACCGTTGAAGACCCTTAAGAATTATTTTTTTACAAGAGGACCCTTGAAGATATGAAAATGGTTTCTCTTCGGTTGCCTTAAGCAAGGTCAAACGTATTCGAACCTTTGTTGAAAAATTTTTCATTTTATACAGGGTGTGTATAAAAAGTGTTCAAAGTTTAACTTCATAAATATCAAATTTCTTCATTTTTTTTTAAATAGAACCACCCTGTTTTTTCTATTTTAATGCATTTATGAGAAAAAAATAAGGCAAGTTCATGTATACTTTCCTATACCTAAACCTTACCGTTATCCAGATATTAAATGTTTTCTGTAAATTTTTAGAGATGCAAGTGTGGTCTGAATTTTGATACAAGCACTAAGAAATGAAAAATTTTATGTGAATTTACTTTTAATACATGGTAAATATGACAAAGTTGTTGCAAGAATATGTGCTTTATTTGCAGTAAGATATCCAGATTGACCGCGATCGAAATCGCACATTGTTAAAAGAATACTTAACAATTTGAAGCTATTCGGTTAATTTTAAGCAAAAGTTAATCGAATTAAACCATTTGTGACAATAATAAGATATGCTACCAAATTTTATGGAAAATTAAAAGTCAAAGAAAAATAGTCTTATGTTTCAAAGTAAATGTTCAAAATTGCTACCTTGAACTTCAATGCATTTTTCAACCCTTCTCAGTATGCCTTCATTCGTCGCACGGCTGATCATCATCTCAGAAAGAGAATTGAAGGAATTTCGAACTCTCAGCTCACAATCTTCTTTAGATGTTAAGGCTTGTGAGTAAACCTCTTGTATATGTGACCCCATATAAAAAAATCTAAAGGCGTCATGTCGGGAGAACGAGGGGGCCACCGAAAAGGACCATTATTTGCTAACCACCTGTCTTCAAATTGCTCTTCTAAAAATGTATTTATGACAATTGAACTATGAGCAGGAGCACCGTTATGAATAAAAAGAAGTTTGCTTAATTCGTCTGGTGGCAAGCGGTCTAAATAATTTTGTTTCAAATTTCTTAATAAGTATATCAAGATATCTTTCACCTAAAAATACAACAAAAAACATCAAATAATACAAAAACAGTGTTTTTTACATAATTAATTAGGAATAAATTAATTGATTGTGTTTCCTAACCATTCAAATTCCCATCGTAAAAATGAAGTGCTATTATTTGATTATTTCTAATAGCACAAAAGACATCGAACTGCCTCCGATCTTGAAAAGCACGGTCTTTGGTTAAATGAAGATTATCTTGACTCCAATAATGGGAATTGTGTCTATTAAATAATCCATTTTTCGTGAACTTCGATTCGTCGCACCAAATTATGTTTTTTAAAAAATCCTGGCATTTTGTTAGTAAAAACTCAGCAAAGTCTATTCGTTTAGTAAAATGGATAAGCAGTAAAATAAGCAACAACATTAATTTCGGCAATATTATTGTCAATAACTGGTTTAATTCGATTTAATTTTGCTTCAAATGAACCGTATAGCTTTAAATTGTTGAGGATTCTTTTAACAGTATGCGAGTTTGTTCGTGGTCTATCTGGATATCTTGCAGCAAATAAAGTACATGTTCTTGTAACAACTTTTTCACATTCACCATGTATTAAAAGCAAATTTACATAATCTTCGTTATTAAATTGGGAACGAGCCATTTTAACGATTTTCGAAAGTATCAACAATTAACTAATGTCAGTTAAATAAGTGTCATAAGCCTACTAAAAGTATATGTACATGAAAAATTTTAACTAAATATCTCGGAAACGACTAAAAGTTGGAATAGGATTAATAAAAACAATTCGATTTGATTTTTTTTAGAGACCCAAACGTAGAAATTTTAGTGATTTTACTATGAGTATTTTGTCATATACAGATAGTTTTCACTCGTCGTGGGACACCCTGTATAAGAACCAGGATATTTCGAAATTTGGCCGCTTGAAGACATTCATAAAAAAAAATGATGGATATCAATCTCGAAAATCTCAGGTATTTACAAAAGGTGATATATCAAAGGTTTTGTTAGAAGCTCCATATAACAATAATTGTAGTTTAACATTTAATATCCAATCTAAATAAATATATGACCAGTAATTTGACATTTTATTTGTTCGTTGTCCAGGGCACGAAAGTTACTTAGCAACCGATTTTATTTGTTCGTTGTCCAGGACACGGAAGTTTTTCATACTCATCTAACCGATAACCTAGTATGTCTAACGCAATAAAAAGCTAGAAAATATGTAGATTTTATTTGATGGACTATTTATTTACCTGTCGTAACAATAGTTATAACTTCCGAAGTAAAAAACTATTTAATCAGGTCAAAAAGTGACACTTTCAAAACTAAAATACGTGCGGGAAAGTGTGTTAAAACGCACGGTCGTAGAAAATAGTTATTTTCCTAACAAGTGCGGAAAGTGATACTTTCCCGCACGCGACTGCAGTTGACCCGAACGACGCGAAGCGGAGTTCGGGCAAGCGATCAAGGGCGGGAAAGACACTTTACGCATGAGTTAGGAACATTATTTTTTCTACGACCGTATATACAAAAAAGTATACCAACCCATTTTTCAAAAGTTATTTCATTTCAACATCATACATATATACAAAACTTCAACCAAAAACTATTATTATAAATATTAATATTAGAAATACAATGTATTGCATTCTGTGAATTACTAAAAAATTGCCGGTTCATTGGAGTTATTTGGTGTTAACTGGTAAGTAGATGACGTCGATAAGGATGGCATCGGTTGCAGGTCACATAAAGATGACGATGAAGGTGACGGCAACGGTTAAGTCATTTGTAGATGAAATAATTTTATTTGATATATTTTTCTCATTTAAAACCCGGTTGGTTTGATAGTTGTTGTGTGACACTACTTTTAGGAATTTACAGGGTTATATCAAAATATCTTCATTATTTTATATTTTCAAAAAATTTAAAATGCAACAAAAAGCTAGAAAAGATGTAGTTTTTATTTGATAGACTATTTCGTAAATATTTGTTTACCTGTTGTAACAATAGTTATAACTTCCGAAGTGAAAAGCTATCTAATAAGGTCAAAATTTGCATACACTTTCAAAAGTAAAATCCGTGCGGGAAAATGGGTTAAAACGCACGGTCGTGGAAAAATGAATTTTTGATGAGCCATAGCTTAGCAAAGGACATGCCCCTTCTAAGATTTTGTAGGATTTTATTATTAAAAGCTGTAAAGAAGCGTTTATGGATGGACGGATGGTTTCATTGACATCGGATAATAATTAACACTTGAGCTAGATTGAGGATAGTTTCACTATGAAATAGATAAGAGTGCACAAAAAAAACAGAGATGGTTTCATTGAATTCGAATGGAAAAAAAGTGCTAGCTTTAGTTTAAGGTAGTACAATTCTTAATAAAAGCGAAAATATAGGTACACAAAGATTGTGATTTGTACACATGAATTGCACATTGTTCGCACAAAATTTTAGATACCCTTTGAATTGATTGTTCTTGAATGATTATGCCAAGTTTCCCTACCTTGTAACACAGCTTTAACAAATAACTGATCTATTCAATGTATCCTTCGATTTTCATTTCGTTTCAAGTTACACGTTGTATAATTGTGTGTATGAGGTTGTGATATTGACTGCGGAAGACGTTGTTTAATTGTACTAGCACTTTAAATAGCCCTAATAACTTCATACACATATTGTAATCAAACTCTCATCCCATTTTGTGTAGATTTTCACGTAACGATATTCCGAATCGAATAAACAGGAAGTCGCCCGAAAATCCTTGAAAGTTTTGAAGACGATCGAAAGAGATGAATACAACTGAAATTCTCTGAGTTTTGTTGGGATATAACTGGTCACAAATTCCCATAAGCGTGTACGGGATTTCTTCACGAGGCAATGAAACTAGTTACTCCCATTTAATGATCAAAAAAGCTTTTTTTTAAGTAATTGGACATTATGGACATGGATGTACAGTACAATCTTCACTTTAAAAAAAGTGCGATTTGAACCAACTGGTTTTAATAAAATGTTGATATCATGATATACTGGGTGTTAAACTTAAAATTTTTGTTGTTTACAATGATTTTAAGGAGAACCTTCCACCCCACCCCCCATCTCATCCGATGAGGCTTCATCGTCGTCAATGTTGGCTGTTGGATGTTGATATCAAGAGATACAGGGTGTTAAACTTAAAATTTTTGTTGTTTACAATGACTTTAAGGAGAACCTTTCACCCCCACTCCCTATCTCATCCGATGAGGCTTCATCGTCGATTGAAGACGACCTTATATCATCTTGTTTTCGTTGGCCTAGTTGAAATCTCGACTTATCTTTCTATGGATGTCGGTGAATCTTGAGATTTCCTTTAGGTGACTTCAGGAACTCAGCTGGGCTAATAGCATGAGACTGTTCCAGAATCTGTTGTTTATTCAGGGTCGTCGTCATCGCCGTCGTCTTCTTGGATGTCCTTAGACGTAGCTGACTCCTGGCTTCGTTCCGTTTGGGGGTGGTCTTCCAGTCATCCTGTTATTTGGGGCCTATGACCTTGTAGTTTGCTGGATGTTCTCCTTGGCAGTTTGCTGGCCTGTCCCTTTTTCTTGTGCACTCTCTGGAGCGGTTGGTCTTCCGCACTGTAGAGTGTAGACACACTTGGTATGGTTCCGTTCCGCTTTGGAGTAGCTCATCCTCTATTTTTCAGTTGCTCAACGTTGAAATTGGAATGTGGTTCTGCTTCCCACCTTTCACTTCCTTTTTTATTATCTCCAATCCTTTTGGAAGCTAGTGGCGTCAATTGCACACCCTTTTTTAGTGTTCATTTGGTGCCGAATTTTACTCCATGACATGGATTGCTTCAACCTGGGACAGCTATAGTTACAAATTGTGAAATATATAGTCTCCGTTTCACGTGAGTCAGCCGACTTCAAATGACGTGTAACGTTTCCACATTTTGTAGGTTAACACAAAATTGAAATATTATTATTATGAGACCTCGAAATGCCAAAACCTTATTTTTTACAAGGAAGAAAAATAATATGTACCTATTATACGTAGAAATAGGTGTGAATTTTATTTATCGATGAATGGTGTTATAATTAAACTATAGTAAAGAATCCCTAGAAGTTGCAATTTTTTTAAGGAGAATCTGTAGGCCATGACTGTGGATACGTTTTACTTTAATACTAACAAGTTTTTTAGGGTGCATGGTTTAAGATCAAATAAAACATACAACATTCACAAATAAACTGGCTATTAGTCCTAAAATATTCAAAAGTCAAAAATATTCGACTGTAAGTGATTGTTGAGAGCACAACCAGAAATGTCAATAACAGAATGGCTGTCGGCTTAAAACATCGTAGGTAACGTTTCTTATGTGAAGCGGAGTCTGCATACTATGTATGAATGTATTTTGGAGTGACATTTATTGAGACCTGAAAGGTCTATTGTTCCATCTTACTTCCACTCAGTTTCTTATTTTGCTCCCCACCAATACTATTGATTGATTGACTCGCCACCACCAGTCAGAGGCTTCGAGACCTCAGCCTTCAAGCTTTTTGTGCTCTTTGTTGTCCCGTTTATGTGAAGAGAGCAGTAGCACTTATCAGGCTCAACACTCCTTTTTGGATTAATTTTCCCTTGGGTACTCTAGTAATAATGGGAGTCTATATCTCCAATCAGGCAATGCTTCACATCTCGTCTTCCATGCACCACCGACAAATAGGTACAGTGACCGGTGAGCAATAATTATGGTCAACATGTTATCACTTCTAATTTCAAGAAGCGAGTTTGTGATAGCATCTGTGATTCTGGAATGATAATAGGTGTTGGTTCTTTTTTGCCAATTCCCGTTGCATTTCATCCTGTATGCATCCTTTCCCGCTTCTGCTGCTTCTCCAGTTTATGAATATTATAGTTTGAATTTATTCCAGCCTCACTCTAAATACCTAATCGTTTTTTGTGTATTCCAGCCAATGTTTCAGAGCATTCGTATTTGATTACAAATCTTCTATCCATTCTGATATTTTTATTGAAATTTTTTTATGTGTTTATAACTTTTGGGATACAGTGTTGTGTTTTTATCCAATAGGCTATTCAACGAGATTAAGAACGTAATAATTCCTGAAAATATGAGCGATTTATCACCACATAAAAAATTGCAATTGTTATTTTAACAACAAATTAAGATAAAAAAAGGATTGCATTCAGTTTTTTGTGAATAACTACATTCGAGGGATTTTGGGAAAAGATTCTTGAAAAAGAGGAAACTCCCGAAACTTCTACTCTATTATTTATAATTACAGTTTAACGCCGAAGATAGGTTTTTGTGAGACATTTTGTGTATGCTTGCTCTCGTCAAAAAAAAATAATACACATTGAATATTTTTTCAGTGTATAAATTGTTTATTCAAAAATTTGAAAGAATTGCGGAGTATGCTAAGCACTTAAGAGACTTCATTCCCCTTGAAAAAAGTTCTTACTGTTAATTTTGGACAATTTTTAACTAAAAAGAAGTTGTTGTAACCCATTATTTAAAATAATAAGGCAAGATAAATTGCAACGGCGACTCAATGTGGAGAGCATCTCAGGTGTGAATTCGGGGACCAAACTAATATCAGTTCAGGGAGTAGGTAGTCTTACCGGCTCGCGGGTAATCCTACTTTATTTAAGTTATATTGAAGTTTATGAGATGAAGTTAAGAAACCAAATGACTTTAATAGGTTTATAAATCAAGTTAAGGAATGTAATTAAAGTTAATCAAGAAAGGAAAGTGGGCGCCACCCTGAATAATATTAGTCGACTTCTTTTTCACCTCACAACTCTCTATCAACAAACCTGGAAATGCTGGAAGGGAAGGACTATGAACAACGTTGTTAAATTTACAAGTTGTATAATGATTTTAAAACTAATATCACAGTGAATGAATGTTGTTTTACGTTGCTTACGTTGTTTGTTGTTTTAGGTCGTTTTTACGTTGTTTTAATTTCCTTAGTTTCCTCGGACAGGTCCTAGGTGTCTGATGTTAATCCATGGGAATTTAGTTCATGGAAACTACCTCATAGAAACTACTTCATAGAAAGCTCTTCGTTCGAAATGTCACGTACAAATTGGCAGGTACAAAGGGGCAGGTACAAAGTGCATTCACATTGAATGCACTTTAGAAAAAAAAA
This sequence comes from Galerucella pusilla, assembly GCA_910591695.1. Taxonomy (NCBI): domain Eukaryota; kingdom Metazoa; phylum Arthropoda; class Insecta; order Coleoptera; family Chrysomelidae; genus Galerucella; species Galerucella pusilla. The sequence goes on from CAJUYI010000062.1 coordinate 34,825, forward strand.
AGTTTGAGGTAAACCTCTCACAAGAAATTAAAATTGTTGACCTTATCGTTTCATGGTTGACAGGAAAAAAAGCTTATTCTTACTACTCGCTATTAAATTGAGCCATGCGATGAGCAATCGACATACGTTGCATATACCTTTCCTGTTCACATGCTCCGCTTCGAAAAAGAATTTACATATTGGTAGTGTGTTCTTAATTTCTCTCTCTATAGGAGAGAAGAATTGACATATTTGACCAATATCAGTGTATACTGATCCTCACCAAGGGAGATTATCCGTCGCACATTAAATGTAAAAATTTACCTTTCAGCGGTGATCGATGCTACAGGTTCTCGACGAGAATCACATGTTGGTGAGGAAAAAGGACTCACTACTCGCCGTCCGGTAGATATTTAAATGCTAGTGGCCAAATATAACGTTACATTGTTTATTGTAAACTGAACAATTATTTTGGATGAATCTCTTAAAAATGTCACCCGTCGTAGAGCACTTCCTATATGCATATCATAAAACAATACAAAATATTATTCATTACCTGTTCGAAGTATGATATGTACGCCAATAATGGGCCAATACGGTACTGCAACAAAATGAACAAATTACGTAACCACTAGAAGCACAGAAATGTGACCCGAAGCCTTCATTTAAACACCCGCTCTTTGTAGCCTGGAATTACTCTAAGTGCTGCTTAAAGCTAAGTGCAAAATCTCGAGTTTCTGGGAAGATTCGTACAAGACCCGTTTTTCCTTTTAAACAATCCCCCAAGCTAACTAGCATGTGAAGGTCTTTTTAAATCGATTTTCCTTTAGAACGTCGTAGTAGACGTTAAGATTTATTGTTCACATTTGTCGTCATTAACGACATGGACTTCAGAGGGATCTGATCAATTTTCATTTATTTTTCCCATTCACTAATAGGCAGATGGAAGACTGGAAATAGACGGGTAGTTCAAAATATTTCTCACTCTTGCAGATTTTTTAATCAATCAGCTCCTCAAGAGCTAGTTTATGAAAGCAATGAATATTTTCCAGCCCAAAATGAGTGGAATCTACTAAAATTTGCTGCTGTTATCTTTCAAATTAACAATCTTAGTAATGTATACATTTTTGTTTTGTTTTGATTTCCACTGAATATTTTGGTGGTTATTACGAAAAAAGTTTGATTTAGACAATTTCACATCTTCTATATAGGCCAATCAAATTTCTTAATTTTGTTGATGTTACCATAATGACAGTTACTTATATTGGAAAATAACCTCAATAACACCTCCTTTATAATCTTCTTAATTTTTCTCCCATATTAAAGGCCCAGTCTTCTGAAATCCTAGCTAATTGTGTAATTGCTGTCGAACAATCATTGAAACCATATCCCTTATTTGCGCAAAATTCATAAAGTAACTGGTTTTGAGTTTTCTGGAACTAACTTCTTCCCAAATCTGGACATTTTTTTCCACTAAAGAAATAAAATAATAGTTATTTACGTAATTAGTGGAAAATGGACATTATTAACGCACGCATGTGAAGTATGCATGACGGGGCCGTAGGCCGAGCCGTATAATCACATAAGAGCATTAATAGTTCCTATCACCTGTGTTACGTACAAAATTTCATCTACAACTGTTTATTAGTATTATTAACAGTACCTACCTATGTTATAAATTTAAAAAAATTACAATTCAACGTACTGTGTATCATATTTTGTGACCATAGCAACAAAGACAAACAAAGATGTGGAAATAAAATAAATTAGTTATGTCATCAAATTGTTAAAGTTGTGTAATGAACTTATCGTCGATAGATACTTGGTAGATTATAGGTGTGGAAGGGCCTCTGAATAGGTGGTGTTGCTGGTCACTCGGTGGGTCATCTTACAGGAATAAAACAACTACCCGTAGCACTGGGACACGTTCTGTTTATTACTTTAACTAACATCAAACTACTTATCACTAACACGTATATTAATAGTAATGGTAATCATAATTATAATGAGAATCGATAATAAGAATGCCCCTTAAAACACTATCGTTAGCATATTTATACGACGAGTCAAGTTCATCATAAGTAAATATAAATAATACTATTTAATGTTTATTTCACGCTCTGAACTTGACTTCGTACGTGCAACCTTCCTAATTCTTATTTATATAACGATTCATGATTTATTGGAATTAGCTTCAAGAGAATTTATGTATTTTTAATTAAATATTATTAAAACCTATTGCTTCGACCAAAAGGCATCACGGTTGAGTGAACAAAAATTTATAAAAATAAGTTCAAGCGAAGACAATGTCCTTTCGGAAATTGAAAATGCAGCTTCCAGTGTAATTTTAAATATTTAATTCTGGTATTAATATGTTTCCAGATTCTTATTATCGCACTAGTGCAGTAATGTATTCAAAAACGCACTAGTGCGGTAATATACGTCATTATGACACTTGAAATAGAGTCAAATCGTACTCGTTACATGACAGTGGTAGATAATAGTTATTTACGTAATTCGTGGGATATGGACATTATCAACGCACGCATGTGAAGTTCGCACGACGAGGCCGTAGGTTGAGTCGTGTAATCACATAAGTGCGTTAATAATTCCTATCACACGTGTTACGTACAAAATTTTATCTAAAACTGTTTATTAGTATTATTAACAGTACCTATATAGAATAGCTACCTCATTAAAGCCAATCTAATGAATGAATGTCTTTATTAACAAACGTGTACAACACATTTGCCCCAAGAGGGCGAAGATTAGCTAGAAGCTACTCTTCAACTCTTAACCTTCAAATATGACGGAAGAATGATTTATCATTGTCATAGTGTTATGTCGAATGTTGTGCTCATGAATAGAAGTACGGAAAATAATTTTATCATACAAATAAACTGGAGTTCTAGTTTTCATCAAGCGATAGATGAAAACTAGAAAATGAAAACAAAATAAGTTATTGATCTTTAACCAATTGAGCTTTTTAAAATAAGCCGAAATATGATCATATTTTTTGCAATTAAAGATGAATCTACAACAAGTATTTTGTATACGTTGAACCTGATTTTTAGGAACATTATCCAAACATGGGTAATATACAATAAAACAATAATTTAAAATTGAAAGAACTAACGATTCACAAAGTTTTTTGCGCATTTTAAAATTTAAAATGTGCTTATTAATGTATAGAACACGCAATCTTGCATAGCATCTTTACATTTTACATGTTTTTTAAATCTTAATAACTGATCGATGAATAAGCCTAAATTTTCTGCCACGTATGATATATCTATTTTTATGCCATCCAATTTAAGTATTACTGAACTCTTAATTATCTCTGTATTAGCTCTAGAACTAAATAACACTGCAGTGGTTTTTAACGGATTGATAGTTAGGTTATGTTGTTTTGAAAATTGAAGTATTCTATCTAAGTTGGAATTAATTGCATCCATAGCCCGTTGCATTTCAGCAAGCTCAAAGTAGTGCAGTAGTTGTGTATCATCTGAATACAGATGTATTGAACTGGTAGTTACAGCTTTGGGCAAATACGAAGTATATATAAGAAATAATAAAGGGCCCAAAATGGAACCCTGTGGAACACCCGAAACTACGATCTTGGACGATGAATAGTTATTTTGGACGCGCACACGTTGGTTACGATTCCATAGATATGACTTGAAAAATGACAGTGCATTACCTTCTATTCCAAAGTATTTAAGTTTAGCACACAACAAATCGTGATCAATTAGATCAAATGCTTTGGAAAAATCCAAAGCAATTAGAAAAACGCACATTTTTTTATCAATAGCTCGAATAATATTGTCAGTCAGATTTAACAGAGCAGTTGTAGTACTATGGCCCTTTCGGAAGCCAGATTGTTCAATTGGCAAGATATGATTATTCAACAAAAATTCACGTAATTGAAGATGAACAATACGTTCAAGAATTTTGGATATTACCGGAAGCAAGCTGATAGGTCGTAAATCTCGAATTGTATTGATGTTTTTGGAATTGGACATATGATAGACTCTTTCCAAGTCTTGGGCAAATATCCACATAAGAGGCAACAATTTTCAATATGTGTGATGTGATTTAGAATATTGCGGAGACATAATTTTATCATATACAGTGTAATTCCATCACTTCCAGCTGCATTAGATTTTATGGATTGTATAATGTCAAGAATAATATTCTGTGAAACAGGAGTGAAAGAAAATAAATTATCATGAAACTTATTAGATGTGTAAAAATCTATTTTTTCCTGGCAGCTATCGGATTTTTCAAAAACGCTAATAAAATAGTCATTAAGTTCTCTTATCATTTATTATAGCTACGCACCTTTTTTTATCATGAAGATTATTATTGTGAACATGTCCCCCATATTTTGTAAAATTAACCCTAAAAACAAAACATTTGCTGTTATTTGGGATGATCAAAACACAACTTTTAGCCGACTCAATCATCCAATCCCTATATGCAATCTGTTAAATCAATTTAGATTCAACAGATAAATCGCATTGTTTATTCTGGGTTCGAGATTGAAGTTTAATTATTGTTGATTGTTTGTCAGTTGATTTATCACGAACATTTTCATTTGCAGTTGATGGATGTGTGACATGAATTTCATTTTAGTCTCTCTAATGACCACTCTTGTGGGATGAGTGGAAATAATTCATTCGGTGATAAAACCACTCCACTACCAATTATTATAAAATTCTTGGTACCAATTCTCTGCAAGTAAAATTTTTCGAAATATTAGATATGTTGTGGCATTGAAATAATTTTTTTTTGAGGGGGTTCGGTCACTAGCCAGAATAAATCAATGCCAGGCAATGAAACGGAAGTATTGAATATCAATAAATCACAAATTTCAACAATAGTAATATAACATACACGGTGATTCGTGAGTGCGATGAAGTCCAATATCTTATTAATATTCAATGATCATCAAATAAAATTTCCACCGTTTTCTACAACTCCAAATGCCCATACTTTGCAGTTAAACGCAAATGTACAGCGTGGTCAAGAACGCCATGCCCTATGAAAGATACATTTTGGAACGAAGTTCCTTATCGCGCGTTGTGAAAGGAGGCTAGACGGATAAAATTCTTACCAAAAGTTGTCACAACACCTTTTGATATAGGAATCTATTGTAAGCTGTGCGGCGTCGCATGTTTCTCTGTCTGTATCTTTCTGAATCCTGACAGTGTTTCTGCACAAGTTCCGGATATTGCTGATGGAGTTAGGTAAGTAGAGATTATATACAGATAATAATAATATATGCTTTTGTATTTTTAGCAAGTACGCACTATAACCTCTCTTTATTA
>CAJUYI010000062.1:60133-77108 GCA_910591695.1 Galerucella pusilla
AAGTGGAGCTGGGTGCGCAGCAATGCACATTGTCGAATACGCTATCAGGAACTGAAGCTGATAGAATAAAATGTTTTCATTTCCAGAGTCAGAATGACAAACATCTACTTGACCGGCAGAAAAATTGGAACTGTGTGTAATTAACAAAAAATATCGTGAACGATATCTCAGTGAATGGAAACTATTTGAATGTGGTAGCTTTTCATAAAAAATGATTATTATGCCTGTTTTTTTCGTTTTTACACAGATGTATGTCTTACAATAATTTCTCAATTAAAAAAATAAATAAAGTTACGTAAGGTTAGTAGAAATACACAGATCGACGCTCCCGCATTTCATTTTAATACAACCTAACTGGGTTTTTTTCCTGTGTGACAGATGTCTCTTGCATTAATAACTATAGCTGAACCCCATTATTTTGGAATGAAAAGTACGATGGAAGTAAATTTTTAAATTAAGTGAGAGTTCAAAGGAATGGGAAATTCTAATAATAAAAGCAAGAGACAAAAAATATTTTCAGAATTTTGTATCTTGAGAGGATTATTCAGAATCCTTCTTGCCGCTCAAGTTTTCACATGTTAATTTACAAATCCAAGCGCCAAATAAGATTATCATAATGTTTTGTTTTTCTTATTTATTTAAACAGTTTTTACCGTGAGATAAAATTATACACTCACTATGGCTAATTACTATTGATTTATTGAAGAAACACTTACACACTATAACAAACTTAATAGATATACACACTACTTAATGTCTACTAATTTATCTACACTCGGTATAATAATTGTCCTAATTTATCTTCAACACTATTTATATTCACTTCTGTTCACTCACTGTATACTGAAACTGTTACCGATTCACTGTATACTGAACAACCCTCGACTCACTCGAAAACCCGCGTATATATAGTACCTCGAATCTCTAGAACTTTCTTGAATTCACCGCCTTCTACGCTGTTCGAGAACAGTCTCGATATTACCTGCTAAAGAACCTTTCTAGAAAGGTCGCATTCATAGTTTGCGACAGGACCGGCTTCAGAATCATTGAGTTCGTAACAATAACTTTCTCAAAGTAATTAATTAAGTAGCTAATATTTTTCCGTACTCATTTTACTAAGACAGTGGAGTAATCCTGCAATTTTTTTCTTGAGTAGCCTTCTACCCTTTTACAGGTGTTGAATTCCAGCGATCTCTCCTTTCCTATCATATGCGCTTTCCTACATGAGCTTATTATCGATGCATCTTCTTTTGGGCAATTTTTGTTGCTGATTTCATGTCTAGCACTAGTTGAAAGATATTATACACTATCATGAGGATGATATTTGGATACTAGAAAAGTGAACAGAAGTATTATCTGATGCGAACATAAATAGTGTAAAAGTTTACTTTTTCCATTATTTTGGCATCCACATATATGTTGCCACTTACCATTCAGAAGTGATAATCATCCAATAACTTTTTTCTTGGCTCCTCAAACTTATCCCTAAATACTTATTCAAATGAGATGAATGTCTGAAAAGTGATATATTTAATATTTGACCATATGCAAACCCTCATTTACGAATGCTTATAAAAAGTATGTCAAGGTATTTTATTCATTCATTCATTTATTTGATTGGGTTGTGCTAACAGCCCAGGCGCTTGAACTGAAGCGAACTGAAGCCTTGTACCATTTCCCATGTTATCTAACATGATAGTTTTAATCAGAGCCTGGCTGTCAGTGAATATGTTAATTGTCTGTCCGGTATATTCTTTTCTGGTGCTTTCAACGACAATAGGGTACAAGCATAAATTTTGCTATTGGTGGGAATTGACGCTTTATCAGGTCTCCTAACACCTTGCATGCCTATTTTTTCAAAACAATATAAACTTTACTTTTAAAACGACTTCAAAAATCATAAAATTTGAAAGTCCGCAAAAACGCGCTTTACGTCATAAAGATGGCTGCCCCATGGTGTGACGCTCTGAGTTCTTGTCACCTTATTTGTTTCTGGAAGGTTTAAAAATGGATAAAGCCAAAAAAAAAACTTTGTATTCCAAGTATTGCGTTGTTCCAGTGTGTTAATCAACGTCTATTAAAACTCCAGACAAAATCTTTGTTACTTTACCTGGTGGCGCAAGCAAAAATACACTTAAAAGTACCTACTTCTATGCTGGTAATTTTTATTCTTGAATAGTTTGAGGTTATGTACCCATATGTCTAGGAATCAACAATGAAAACATCATTTTCTTACGACCACACATCGAAATATGTATGGTATATATTATATAAATAAAACATAGTTTAAATCGTACTTACGATAATGCTTTAACTTCTCTTATTTCCTCTGCATTAAAACTGCTGTTTGACTTCGTAAATTCAAGCAGCATAAATGAGTCTACGTTGGGCAAGTTATCAGTTTGTGCTTCTACAAAACCTTCTCTAGCCATATATTTACTCACAAAATATGAAAGAATCGTCACTGAGCACTGAACTAGTAAATAAAATATATTCTTCCAAAAGTTTTAAAATATCCTCAGAAATATCGAATATTTATGTCACCTTTCCACTTTACGTTGACTTTTAGAAATAAAAAAAAGCACACACAAACACGTAATGGTCTCAAACAAACATATAAATGATATTTTTACGTCGATGAAGCAATTAATAGTTGATTAATGTTGCTTTCGTTTTTGGGCATCAAGCACTTGTGCGTGACGCCTCAGTCGTCACGACTTTTGAGCAAATCGAACACGATTTTTTAGGATCCTCAAAACCACCTGACATGTACCATTGCCAACGAATTTCCTGTGTTGTTAGAAAAACAGTTTTCGATTATAATGTTTTTGTTAATAAAATTTTGCATACTTAGATATTTTTAGTAATCCTATTAAATCGTAATCGGCACAATCTTAACCTTTAAATAAACGTCAAACCGGACAAACGTAAAATATTTAATGTCCGTGGCTTGAAGCTCATACTTTTCGGTATGTGCTTGAGGGGCAATGGGAAGGTAAGACTAGGCGTCACGCCCGGTAATAAACGAACGGAATTCAGTCACTACGAGCTGCTACTAGCAATCAAAAGTGAATAATCGAAAACGCTTTAAATTACAATAATGATGTAACTGTGAAAGATGTGAAAACAAAGATCCAAAATATGAGAAATGCTTTTCGGAGAGAACGTAAAAAAATTGTCTCAATTCCCGTACTAAAGGCATATGACCATATTTTCCTCGTTCTGAAAGCCATTTCTTGACCCATTTTGTTCTTTTCTTTCTTCTATTATCCTTTTGACAGATTTTTAAAATACCTAAACCCATGAGAGCAATTTTTTTGTCCATTTTGTACAAAAAAGATTACACCGACTGACGAGGTATTTTAGACCAGCTTAAAATACGGAGTCGCACGACCCAGTATGTCGAATTTTCAAATATCTACCAACTAATTTGAAGACAGCGTATGTGCAGGATCCGATCCTTTGACAATTCGCGGACTAAGTATGGTCGTGTGTAGACACGACAAATCAGATCGCTCACAGACCAAGTCGGCGGTCTTGGTATATCAGATCTGGTCGGTCGACACCGTCGGCCGACCAGATCGTTTCGTCTATGGGCAGCTAAATATAAACATTCCGGACCCAATTCAGAGACAAGAAAATGAGAACATTTTAGCTTTAGGTAGTAGAACAAGAAGAACTTTAGTTGACCATTTTAGGTAATTTTCTCTGTTATGGAGAATTATAATTTCTGGTCATTCTCTATAAATCCTACTGTACGTGTGTCTTAATAAGAATCCATTTTACCTTTTCAATACAGCTACAAATTTCATTTATTTTGTCTTTAAATTATTTTAATTCGTTTTTCAAAAGGATTTTGATCGTAAACTATATATTTCAATTTAGCTTAACCAAAAAAATAAACAATCGCAAATATATTTGAAGTTTATAATTATTTACTCTGTAAAAGCAAAGAAACGACTAGACCTATTTTGGGCACATTAGAACTATTTTGCGGCGCTGTCACGTCCATTTTCACGTTTGGGTCTAGAAGGTTGTTATCATAACAACAGTTGCCAACCGTGTATTAGAGAATACCAAAATTTCGCAAGTGGTTACTAAAGTCATTATCGAAAGTTGTTAGCAGAGTTGCTATGGTTAACAACTGCGATAACACTCTACTTACAGAATAGCCCTGATAACACAAAACTATATACACATAACCTAACATTGACATATTGACATTGGCAAAAGTAAACAAGCATGAAGATGATATGACATCACACGTAAAATCGGTAGCGTTTGGAAATCCTCGGGTCGTGGTCGGAGAGTGCAATAAAATTTGAATTTTATTTAAAAATTTGGAAACTGGTTTATTTCCTATTATTCGTCATATTTGATATCAACTTTACTATTATAAATTAATATCTAAGCAAAATATGAAATATGCGTGTACCCTATTGTCTCTGCTTGAAACACATTCGTATAACGACCAATGCTAAAGAAAATTCTCGTTCTGGGTTCTTTCATACCAGTCCCAGTGCCATGGTTTGTTTTGGAACCATCGGTGCACCAGATGATTTCTCCGGAATTAACTGAGTGCATCACCTGTTTTCCAGATGGGATGATGATATTCACTTGCTTTGTGAATATATTCTCCGGTATCATGATATCAAAACCCGTGTGAAATATGGATTTATCTAGTATTGTCCCAGTTGTATAAGCGTGTCCTTCCCGAACATGGTTAGGTGACCATAAGTCTCCCGATTTCAGCCTAAAAATTGTCATAATTGCCTCCACCCTTACAAAAAGTTTGAAAAATGAAGCCCAGTGAGGGCTTCTATTCATGCCGTCCCCGTGCTATTCATTACCCTGGTAATACCCAGAAGAGCTTGTCTTTGCATAGCAGTACATTCACTGCAGAGGACACTTCTGTCCTCCTCCACCAGACTATTGTTCCATAGGTGATCGTTGGCCTAATCACAGTTGTGTAAAGCCAGTCAACCACCTCGGGTCGTATTCCCCAGGTTTGGCCCATATCTCTCAAGCATCGCCAGAAAAGCTTAGTCGCAATAGTAGTAATTTTTTCTAGGTGTGTCTTCACATTCGGTTTGGAATCACTTCCAGATGTATAACCTTTTCGAATCTGGAGATATGTCATTCTAATTGTAATCAGTGAATGTGACAACACCTCTCTTGTATTGAATGTTTGTTGTCAGATGTTCGGTTTTATTTAGACCCAATATTTCAATGTTTCCATTCAATATATTCAGAAAACGGAGTTATTGTACAAACCTGTTTCTGATGCAGCATGTATTATTGTTATTATTTTCCCTTCAAACTTTTCGTTTGAGTTCCATGGGTGTTATACCTTGTCGAGGAGGATAGTTGAACGATTATGACATATATTACTGAATATCTCATAAGTAATCATGAAAACAATGACTTCATCACATTATCGCTTGCCTCTCATTGATGGTACACTATTTAAATCTCACGTGAAAAATGGCTCTCTACAAACTTCCTCGGCTACAAACATTTCCCGTTCCGTTTTTAATTAACAGCTTTTCCATACAATCTAGGGTTGGTATCATTTATTTTGTTCTTGATCAACACATTGGGTTGTATTGGCGTCATTTCTTTTTTTTCTCTTTTATGTATTGTCTTATTGATAAAATCTTTTACTGTGGATATAGAGGTTTTGGTCAGACATGTTTCTTTTGCTGCACTGGTTATACTATAACCTCAATCTTTAAATGCTTATACTTAATTCCAAGCACAAGATTACTTTTGTTACAAATTAAAATTCTGGGACCATATATTAAGAATAATTATCCCTCACTCCCCACTTTTTATTTCATCTATTTTAGTGATCCCATTATAGGTAGAATGACTTTGGAAATAAAGAAGGTGCTGCACCAAGTTCAGGAAAAGGAAAGTAAACTATGGAAGATTTTTTTATATTCACACAATCAGATTAAAATATTTAAAGAGAAGGTGGTCAACCATTTATAATGAAAAATACTTTTAACTTGATGAACAAAAATTCGGATATATATCTTTCGAAGCACAAATAAATGATGGAATAATTAAGTTCACCAGCCAAATATTTCAGTTGTAAAGGAATCATACTATTATGCGTTATCTTGTAGCTCTTCGAAGAAACTTACGATACGATGCTGTATTATTGTTATCGTTCAAACTGCCTTGGGTTTGGGTTTAAGTCCATACGATGGTATAAATCAAAATGAAATATTATGGGACGAAGTATCCTAAAGACATTCTTCTTTGTTGCAGATTGCCATTAAGGTAGAAACTCATTCCTGTAGGCATGGTACCAAAAAGAGTAATTTAGAGAAGAATCAAAACCAAAGATGCATTCCTTGTAAGTATGAATAGACAGTTATCAAATCACATAGTGACGTTATAAAACTAGGGCCAAAGTATTTATTTGGATGAGGTTGTGAAAGAAGAATATACAAATTAAATTCTCATATATTTTGGTAGAATTGTTTGATCGAACTGTTCTAGAACGGTTTTCAATGTTGATAAATTGCTTTAACGTCGAATAAATAGTTCAGCGTAACTGCTAGTTCTCAAAAATAGGCGCTGGAACACTAAATTGCCACGACGCACACAGTACAATTCAGAATTAGTTACATCGCGTGCTGGAAAAAAGCTATAGTAATTATTAATTGAGCATTTGGTTCTTGACAGCAGAAAAAGTGGTTTTCTCATATTAAGGATTTGTACATATTTTACTAGTTGGGGAATCCAAAGTTTCATAGCAAATTAGCCAGCCTTAAAATAAATTATGAAGATTAAGGTTATAGTGTCATTTCCTATCAATGAATACTAGAAAAATAGCAAAATTCACAAATTACTCTCCGGATAAGGAGTCTATTTGCCGATAATCCTGGAACTATGTTAGTCAGTGACCAAATCTGAAGATCTTCAAGTCGTTGAGCTATTCCTTCCAGAAAGTAATAATGCAGGAACTAGCCCAATTCAGGGACTTGACCCTCATAGAAATTCGACTCCAGAACTGTTTACGTCTCAAACCTGCGTTGACCAGGAATGTATTCAACACTTGTTTGGCCCAGGAGCTGTGCTAAAATATTACCTTAATATACAATGAAAAGAAAGAAAACTACAGAAGGAAACCTATTTTTATATCTGTGAAGATAAATATATAACAATTTATAGTTATTTAAATAACCCAATTTTTATCTTGATGATTCGTTACTAGTGATGGATGTATCTGTATCATAAAATTATTTTATCGCCAACCGTCAGTAAAGCCGTCAATTATCAGATTGATTTCCGGAAGTAAACAAACAGTGACATTTGCGGCAGGTAAAGTATTTTTTCACGAGCGGGCGGAAAATTGAATTTTCCAAACACATTTTAGTGTGGAAAATTAATTTTCCCGCACCGTGTGGAAATAATTTTTCACCTCTATATATCAAATTAATAATAAGCCGGTATGGTGGTTCAGTTACCATGTGTAACTAACCAATTCGAAAATGAACTAGGTACACTTGACTGACATTATTATCCCAGAACAGCAAAGAGCAACAGATCCAAAAATAACAGCCATTCAACAAGCAACTAGCATCTGCTAAAAATTTAAGTAATGCAAATAATTGTACTTTCACAATAAATTATAATATAAATAATTAGGTATTAGATTTTGACATGTAACTATTATTGTTAATAATATTTTACTTTTTGTTTACTTCATCAATAATCTAATAAAATATGTTTCTAAATAAACTATAAGCACTTATAATCAGATAAAAATATCTTTTGATTAGTTTTGTTGACTTTCCTCACGCTCGTAGAAAAACTATTGTACCTAACACTTGCGGAAAATGTTTTTCCGCACTCGGCTGCTTCACCAAACTGCGCTACGCGTCGTTCGGTGAACGGCAGACTTCATTTTCCTCACTTGTTAGGTGAATAGCTATTTTGACATTACTCGAAAATCATCATCTGTCAGTGTCACGCTTCTCCCTATTACAGCTCCATAATAGTTTTCTTGCGATTTATTTATAACAAATTATTGTTGGAACTCCTTTGACTTCAGGAATTAACTTTTATAATGCTTCAGGGTGTACCTTCAATTTAAATACCTATAACAAATAATAAGTAGATTTGTTTTATATTTGCTGTTTACTTTGTCATAATAAAATGCAATGAAATATAGGTACCTACCTCAGTTTCTTACATTCTGAATTCTAAGCAGTTGGCGATAAAATTTTGTATGCACCACGTCAGTAAAGTGTCTTTATCGGACTCGCCTGTTATTCGCCTCGCTTCGCTCGACTCATAATTTCAGACTTGTCCGATAAAGAATCACTTTACTGCCTTGGTACATGAATAACTATTATTTTTGAACAATCTATTTGGTACTTATTAATATAACCTAAAAAAGTATGTCATCAAAATTTCAAGTTGAACACCCTATTATCTTTTGCGATCAAAACTGAAGGAGATAGGTATCTGCGTAAAATAATATATTTCACCTCGTAGAAATTTTATGTTTGTGTCTAAACTTCCCCGGACTACTTACAAATTGAAATAAAATTAAGTAGGTACCCATATCCACGCACCTGTATACTGAAATTATCACCGTGGAATCTGAATGGAGACATACTATTTTTATTCCATATAATATTTCTGAGGTAGAAAATTTAGACAAACAAAGAGACTGCTCAACATCACATACCTTTTTCGGTTCTAACAGTTCTTTTCACAATTCACGTTTTTGTGCGAAAAATAAGGTTGTATGGAAATTTCCAGTAACCATGGCAGCTCAGGTATGGGAGGCAAAATCAATTTTTGGAAGCATGTTACACACACATACATAATTTTCTTCACTCTTGTTAGCCAATCACATTCTATTATTATCAGAATTCACGCTAAAATGAATTAAAATGAATAACTCAAATCGTCTCTTTAAAACGTCAAATACCTAAGAACGCATATCGCTTCTGACAGCGCGTCGTTTGAAACGTCAAAATAATTATAAAATCATAATTTTACGTATTATAAGAAAAAGAATGGACGACAGTAGTAAGGAGTTATAATAGTATTATACTATCACCTTGGAAATCTGGAATGAATGACATTACTCAATAGACTCCGTTTCACATAAGAAGAACCCACCATAGAAGTTTAGAAGTTGCAGTCGTATGCGAGAAGAACAGATGTTCATGTATTGTTATGTGCAGGCTCTTCGCGCATACGACTGCAGCTTCTAGACGTCTGGTGGGTTCTTCTTATGTGAAACGGAGTCTACTCACGCCTCTTACATTAGTAAGCGGGCCCCATTGTAGAATTCTCATCAAACATCTTATAAAAAATGTGACTATCTCCTGGCATTTACTGTTCCACTGCTTGTGCATTGCAATGCGTTTAACTACACACTGCAGATTTGTCTAATAAATGAGTTACGAAAATAACTATATTATTTCAATATTCATGAAACAATTCAGTAGCACCAGAAAAACTTGATGATCGATGTCAATAAACAATAAATAACACGCCAAACCTAACATCAATAATTGTACTGGCCGTTGAGTATAGATTGTTTACACGGCTGGCAAATTTATATTTATTCATATAAGCCGAAAAGTGACTGAAAATGAAGTTATCTTCTTTTATTGTGAATAGACCAAATAAACCATAAAATGTCTTCGTAGACTTACCAGTTATAACAATTGAAACTTACAAATCCAAGTTGTCTAGAATTCTGTTGATATTTTTTAGTTCGACGAATAGTATGCTCAATATAGCGTGAAAACCATTCGCGCTCCTTTTACCAGTAATATACCGAGTGACAAGAGTTGCGACCGAACAAACATAATATATTATTATTCAACTTCACACTAAATCCCTCTTGACATCCCAAAAATAGAATTACTTGCTTTTGCACCAAATGTAGTTTTTCAACAAACTAGTGGCTATATATAGTTACAGAGATGATTATAGTTTATGATAAGACAATGAAACTACTGTTCCCAAATTCCTAGACAATACATCTCTCGCAACCGGTTATATCGAATAAACATTCAATAAAATTTCCTCATTTTTTATCATATGAACAAGTTCACCCAATCATGTCAACATTACACTAAATATCACCCTCCTGTATTAAAAATCTCATATGAAGCGGGATCTTATCGCGATCTAGCCATCAAAAAGATGCCGCTAACTATCGAAAGGATCCCGCTAGCTATCGAAAATTTCCCTGTAGGTCCGTAACTATAGTAACGAATGTTGAAATTGCGCATTATTTGTCATTGTGACATTTTGAAATTCGTTGAAATGTAGTGATTTGGACAAGATTCTTTAAGTTCTATTCAAGAAAAAGTGACTGAAAGTAAACCCAAGAATATGATACTTTTATTCTTCTACTCGAGAAATATTCTACCGAATTACACTCGTGCATGAAAATAAACCTGATTATTTTTAAAACGATCCTGTCAGCCAATCGTTGAGAGCAAAAAATTCAAATCGACCAATAGCATCAAAATTACACTGATAATTTGCTAGTAGCAAATTACAGCGATTATTTTTTCACTTGTCAAAATCTGACATTTTGGTGGTTTTAACGAATAGCAATACATTATTTTAGCCAATCATTCGATATTATACTGATAATTCTGCTTCCTCATCGATAAAACCTTGTTTACATTGAAACGTCAAAATTTTACTTTACATTTGTCATTATTGACAACTAAAAGTGCTTCGAAGTTTATTGAAAAATGAACGCAAACCGATTCAGTGCCATCACCCAAGAGAATGTTGAACATTTAAATACATTTTAAATTGTTGAAAAAAATAATCTTCCCAAATACAACTCGCTCTTTAAATTTTAGCACATAATTTTTTATTTTCATCACTCAAACTTGTTTATCTGAGGCAAAAACATTCAAACAAACCGAATTTAGATAAAATCCCTCGTCCTAACGGACGGATAAAATTTGAAGCTCTCGTGGTATTACCTTTGAAAATTTTTTGACAATTCCCAAAACCAATCAAATTTCCTCATTTTATATCATATGAACAATCTCAGCCAATCATGTCAACATTACACTGATAACAGACCATGGGCAATTATCAAGTTGCTATGGATACATATTGATTTATTCCGATTTTGAAGTTTCGAATATTCAATATTTCGAAATGTCACGATTTGGTTATAATACTGAAACAAAAAATTTTCTATCCGAATAACCCTCGAACATTGATAAATGCTCAAAAATTTTATGACAACTTTCTCAAGCTTGTTGCTTGTAGGCAACAGACCTCCGCCTACGGCGTCGGTCTGTTTCCAAGCAACAAGCTTTCGAAATCTGTCAAAAGATTTTTTCGAACAATTATCAATGTCCTTGGGCTATTACTATTGATAATTACTTGTGTAATTACTTTCGATAAGAACCCCATGAGAGGATCCCATGCCTCGTGCTACAATATTTCCCACTCAAAAAATTTGAATTTCCGCACACGTGATGTAATATACAATATCAAGTTACAACTTGTTCCAGTTAGACTTTCCACTCTGTATAACGTCTATCCGTAGTTAATTTTGGATAGTATTAATGACTTACAATAATGTATCTTTATCGCTTTCCAATTGGATGCTGCTAGGAGTGTGGCTTCAATGAGAGGCGGCTTCAATGAGAGGCGGTAATGAAGCATTATCATTGCATATGTTCGTTTTATTATGAATCAAGAAATCTACGGAGAACTGTTGTTCGCAAGAGCTTTGACAATCGATCACTAGAGGTAACAATATTGTTTGTATGTTTCGGAGGATTGATCCATTGAAAGAGCAATACCTTTATCAAATATAACATCAGTAGCTACAGATGGAGCACCTGTCATGGTTGGACGCTATTGTGTATTTCTAAGCTATTTAAAACAAAATGTGCCAGGGGTGTTAGCTATACATTGCGTAATCCATCGACAGCATTTAGTTCTTGAAAATTTGAGTGCTAGAATGCATAAATTTTTCCTCGAGCCAAGTTACAAATGCTTTTTCCAGATATTTTTTTGATTTGAAAGACCGCTTGTATGATGAAACTTCGTTGTTCCTACTGTCATTAATGGCGAATGTGTTTCAAAAATTGAACTAATCAAATTTATTATTACAAGGTGAACAGACTACAGTGTTCAGGCCTTTAACAAAATAACTGCATTAAAAAATATATTTGTGTAGGTGAGAGAGAAATGGGAAACTTAACGTTACTCAGTGTGTTTGTTAGCGATAACGTCGATAAATGTTTCAAAATGATGTTTTTGAAAAATGGTCCGATATCTCACTGTGATTTTTTGGAGCGTATTCTTCTGAAGAGCCTGATACAAAAATGAAAATAAATTCATGGATTAATAATCCTTTTTTACTCAAATTGTGAAAGCCCAAAAGTATATCAAACGAGAAGTATGAATCTTTTTTTAGAAATGGTATCGGGCACAAGTATGGAGACTCTGATCAAAACGACGCCTCTCAACGATTTATGGTGCAGAATACGTGATGATTATATATGCCTGCCAAAATAGCTTTGAATGTTCTTCTTCCGTTCCCAACAGCATTTTGTGCAAAGCAGGATTTTCAACCTATGAAGCTACAAAAACAAAATACCGTTACAGAATGGACGCCGAACCTAATATGAAACTTATATCGAACCTGATAACATACTTCCAATAAAATTCCTTTCAATAAGTAGCTTTTACATTGTACTCATATTGAGCTTATTAATGAAGAATGCACATGAAGACCTTTTTGTTTAATTGTAGGGTCCCGTAGACTTCTTCCAAACGGACTGAAGAAACACTTCCATTGATTGAAATTCAAGATGTCATAATTAAAAAAAAAATTGATTAACTCTGAATTATATATGAAATTTGTAATATTAGGTGAAACATTTTTATGCACCCTGTATGTTGACAGTCAATATTTTGAAGATCGCTTCATAATATGTGATATTCAAAGTATACATAGTGATACCCAACATAAAAATAATGTTTGTATGTCACTATTGTGAGTTGAATTATTTTGATTACAAAGTCTTGTAACGTTTCAAATAAGTTATATTGGTGAGGAAAAGTGGGGGATTGGGACTCGAGGGGTAATCGTACGCACTGACTATGATTACGACGCTGGTCAATACGTTGTTCCGTAAGATGCTGAAATTCTGGAAAATGTTTAACGAATGCACGGTGGAGTTTCCATCTTGTTGATTTTAGAGTAGGAGCGCATAATGAATAAGCTTGGCTCAATAGTTCACTTCATGCGCTTGCTGGGCTTTCCGGCTTTTGTGGTCGTGGATGTGCCGACTTGCGTCACTCCAGAAACAGCAGAAGCAGTTGGATGAATATCGATGTTGTTTTCCTCATGAGTGTGGCTCGCAGTAGCCCTACTCGGTGTCACGCTGCGCCTTCCGCTAGCCGAGGAAGAAGTTGAATTATTTTTCGAACAAACCCTTCTAGCACCAACTTGAACGCGACAAGAGCTTAGGGTGCTGCAATGTCGATTCGCCTGACGATTCCTGGGATTAAGAGTCCTGGAATTTACAATCGAATTATTGCTCCTCCAGAATCCATGGACAGGCAGCCGATGTACTTAGGTATACTTTGGCAAGTTTATCTGAAACCGTGAAAGGAATGCAGTCAAAAACATTCGACATTGCCACATTTAACTTTGAAAAAACTGAAGTGCTTACTATGTACTGATAATAATTAAAAAAGGGTCTTTTTATTATCAACAATATTAAAAATATGATTAAACGTTAATTTTATAATGTACTTGTTTCCTTGGATTTATTCTATTAACATTATTTTTTCAATTTATGAATATTTGAAGATGAACACTTTTCCAAATATGTTATGGGCTTTTTGAAGCTCTGGTAGCGTTGTACGAAATCCATAATGACCACACCCTCCGAATTACATAATTGGTGATTTGTATCGACCAGCTGACTTCTTATTGGCAAGCGCGTGCGTGAGATCTTCCCTCTCACTTCGTCAGTTGAGTGATATTGATTTATCCAGTGGCGTTGGTATTGTCAGTTACCTTTGTATTTTCAGTTTTACTTGGTAAAATAGGTACCGTACGCCATTTGTACGTTTGACAGATAGGCGCCATGTTTTTCCTCGCCTCTTACCGATCCCGTATTGCTTCAGATAAACTTGCCAAACTATACACTGGCAGTGTGGGATTCTGAGCACTCCGCTCTACTCACCTGCGTAATATAGTTTTTCAACTCGACATCGTGATTGTTGCATTTAAGACCTACTGCCAGGTAATGATTCAGCCGCTTCTTACATGGAGAACAGACGCTGTCGTATTGAAATAAATTCCGAATGAAATAATTTAAATTTCTTCGAAATGAACGAAATATCAAAAGTGACATTTATACTTCTCGATCAGTTTGAAATATATTTTGCATTTTGGTGAAATTGTTTATAAATTTATTACTTTTCGACGTCTTAACGGTAAGTAAATCACTTACCGACGTGTTAAACTTAGGAACCAGTAAACACAACCTACCGTCCTCACAACCGATGCTGTAAATAAACAAAAATGATCAATCGCGCAAAAAAAATTATGGAAATAATAGTAAACATTTATCCGAACAAATTCAAGTAGATCACCAGCACTGCGAATACCAGCTTTGCATAGAATTTTAATACAGCATCGGTGGTTCAGTGGTAGAATGCTCGCATTCCACGCGGGCGGACCGGGTTCGAATCCCGGCCGGAGCATATGAATTGCTGCTTCGTAAACGAGTGAGAGACTAAGGAGAGAGCACAAGCACGAAAGCAAGGCACATAACCAAGCAACGTAACATAACGAAGCGTAACGTATCGCGTAACGGTCAGATCTTTTGCGTCGCGACCCCTGGTCGCTCAAACATAACCTGACGTGAAGAAATAAAGTTCCAAAAACTGATTCTAGTGGAGTTTTCTTCTCTGTGGATGAATCCACATTATCAAATGGTAGAACAAATTGTTTTGGCCGTATCCTATGAAGATTTTACTATCTTCCTTTTATGGATTCAAAATTACATCTATTAATTTTTGTTGGTTCACAGGGTATGAAACAAATGTTTCAATGATTGAAACATCTTGAAATGGCAGAAAATTATTAACTTAAATTCCAAATTTCATGGATTTCTCTTCATTTATATTTGTTTAAAAATCATTCTATCTCTGTCCCTGAAAATTGGTTTTATTGATTATCCACTATTTGGACTTTAAAATGTTCCGTGTAGATATTTGGTGAAATTGGTTAGAGGCAAGAGCCCATGGCAAGACAAAAATTTTGTTCATATAAACCGTTATTGAATTAAAAATACGTTTCGATATAAATAATTTCAATAACTCTTTTATTGTTGTTACGCTCAATTTGGTCCGTTCACTTTAGGACATTTTGTATGATTTTCCGATGTCAGAATGAATATGAGGAATAAAGTAAAAATAAAGACTAGTGGATGATGGTGACGTGAAGGCAAAAATTTCCACGTACTTTTTCAATCAATAACTCTCTCGTTTGTATGCATTACCACTTCACTACTCTTAAGTGTTTATTGATCCATCAGTTCTCGAGCTATTTACATCTTTTTTATTGTGAAAATCCCAATTCACGAATGTGGCGCCCTTAACATCAAGGTCAGGCTCTCAATTTGCATGGAAATTGTCCAATTCGGAAGGATGACTCTCCAAGATTACCATTTCTGAAACTAATTAGCAATATTTTCCGTTAACATGTTTTTCATGGCAAATTATTGAGTAGTCACACTATTCCAACTCACTTTTTGAAAAGCGATTAAGCTATTTAAATTTGCAGTTAATGATGCTAAATGTATGACTTTCCATGATAAGCTGATTTCTATGATATCTACTAGAATAGATAGCTACAGAAATGAAAATTTTTATCCTGTTCAGCTTCATAACTATTCAATTGAAGCTGAATGTTTTCCATTGAAAGTATTTGTTGTATTGTAGCACATCATCCTTTTCGTTTCACAGAGTCTTTGAAAATTGAAGAACAAAGACCGTTCTCGAAGAAACAATTATGTTCTCAGAGCTTCTGGACGGATGATATCTACCTTATACTACCTCGAAACCGGTCTATAAGTGATTTTGTCCTGTCGAATTACTAACTGAAATGGTTGGTCCTATTTTGCAGCTCTACCAGCCCCGTTTAACCTTGAAGTGTAATGTCCTTCGTGGCATATAATCAGGAAAGTAGTTGTTGCTTCTTAATGAACGGTCTTTGTTCTGTGATTTCTCCAAAATATGGGAAATTAAATGGCATTTAATGTGTATTTTTCTGGATTGCACCGTTTAACGGGCTATAACTTCGAGGCTAGTGGTTCTATAGTCCTCGACCAAGCACATGTTTTTGTGAAGAATTCAATTTTCTACGGAAGCCATGAGGTTTTTTGGAAAAAAAATTATAATAACAAAAAATCCACTTAAAACAAACATTGTTTTTTGTACAACTCCTATTTTGATAATAACATTGAAAATCACATTTTGACGTCTCTTGTCAGTTATAGTATATTGAGTATCAAGAACGGTAAGGGTTGTTTACCGGTCGACAGCAATGTTTGGAGGCTGAACGTAGCGAAGACTCCAATTTTGCTGGAGACCGGTATTACCCTTAACGTTCGAAATGGTTATACCATTTTTTGCGCGATCGTATTGAAATATTCGAATTTCGAATAAAATAATTTGAATTTCTTCGAAATGAACGAAATGTCAAAAGTGACATTTATACTTTTCGATCAGTTTAAAATATCATTTGCATTTTGGTGAAATTGTTTTCATGCCATTTATTACTTTTTATATTATTCTGTTCGATTATTTTCATTAAAAAAATATCAAAATTCTTATTTTTTTTGTTCCTTTTGTGTAATGAATGAAGTAATATTATATATTATTCAGGACCACTTAAATGTATGTAGGGCTAAGACGTAGC
>CAJUYI010000062.1:77508-94454 GCA_910591695.1 Galerucella pusilla
ATATATTACTTCATTCATTACACAAAAGAAACAAAAAAATGAGAAGATTGATATTTTTTAATGAACAGAATCGAGCATAACAATATAAAAAGTGATAAATAGCATGAAAACAATTTCACCAAAATGCAAATTATATTTTAAACTGATCGAGAAGTATAAATGTCACTTTTGACATTTCGTTCATTTCGAAGAAAGTTGAATTATTTTATTCGAAATTCGAATATTTCAATACGATCGCGCAAAAAATGGTATAAGCATTTCGAACGTTAAGGGTGATACCGGTCTCCAGCAAAATTGGAGGCTTCAGCCTCCAAACATTGCTGTCGACCGGTAAACAACCCTTGCCGTGCTTGATACTTAATATACTATATTTGATCTTATAATCTGTGGTTTTAACAATAATTCCATTTTCCCGGTAACTGAGCATGCTATATGACGCTAAATCACTTAGTTACCAACAAACAACATTTTTTACAGTTCACGCTTTCATTAAAAGTTTTTGCTGGTGTTCAATATTCATCTCGTATAAAGAGGGATAGTATTGAAATCATGTATATCCGATGATATTGAAGATGCTGCAAAAGGAGCGACATTAGAATTATTACCAAAAAAACAGGCTCAGCAGTATCGAATTGCATAGTATCAAAGATAATAGCCCTCGGCCTGCGGCCTTGGGCTATTATCAAGCAACACGCTTTCAGCATTCTCTATGACAAAATTATCTGGGTATTATCAAGACCCTAGGGGTATTACTACTGATAATATCGAGTGCGCTAGGTAAAAATGGGGTTGATGTAGGCAAATATTTCAAGGTAATAGCATTCTTAAAGAGAAAAAGTGATGGTTATAGTCACAAAAAATCAAAAAACACTTACGTTCAAACAAGTTCAAAAGTTCATGTATAAGGCGCCAGATGAAACATACTAGATGGTAAAAGTTGCTACTATTTTTGAAATATATGGAGCCTGCCGACATGAAGAGTTGTGCCATTTATTAATAGATAATATTAAATTGGTAGATAAATCATTGATTGCTTAAGTTCCAAATACTAAAACGAAAATGAGTCGTTCTTTTTGCATTACTGGAAAAAATATTTAGTACTTTAATAAATATGCTGCATTACGCCCTCCTGCTATTATTCATGGACGTTTTTTTTTGAAATACCGAAATTATAGATGAACTGCGAATCCAGTTGGTATAAATACGTTCGGGAAAATGCCCTCATTGGTTGCTGAGTTTTTGAATGTGCCTAATCCAAAGTAACATACAGGTCACTGTTATAGAAGATCTTCTGCTGGCAGACTGAGGAGCAAGTATAACGGAGATAAAAAAAGCACGGAGGGTGAAGGTCTACAACAGTAGCTGAGGGTTACATCGATCAATCCATTATTCATAAAAAGGCAAGGCTGAAAGAATCATGCCATCTCAAGCTGCAGCGATACATACACTTCATTTCATGAACTGACTGCAGTTGTTCGAATTGTACTATAAACGTTAATATTAATGCATTATAATACTAAAATATTGAAAGTTCCATTAAAAATTAAATCATTATATCTCGTTTACTTTTATTTGGTTATAAAAAATTTAATGATTATGTCTTTTTTGACCCTAGTGTTAGAATCATTTCACTCTCAACACACTTTTTTGTTTATCTTCTTTTAACACGTTTTGCAGGCATTAAAAATGTCACTTTTGATGACAGTTGTACAAAAAATATTTTCCGTGTTATTGAAATGGGATATCAATTTTTTTTGATAGCCTATCCGCTATTGGACTTAAATCTCTTAGCCCAGCGGCATAATTATCATTTCATGTAGTAGCAGTGAAAAATACTGCCTAAAAATGATACACCCTACTATGTATATTTTTTTGATTTGGGGAAGCATGGATTACGATAGCTTATAGTCGATATAAAAAGTATTCGGAAATAAACTATACCCGCTTTTGGATCTCTCCAAGATAATAATAGGATGGAATAATAGGAATAATAGGATGGAATGAACAAAATAGCTATTTGTGTATCAAGAGCAGAAAATATTACTTTGGCAGTCGAAACAGATAGTCGAGACCACCCAAGAACTTTCTGCTCGAAGTACACACAAGATTTTTTCGACAATGTTTCAAAGTTTACTCAATTGAGAAGCATATTGAATATAATAATCAGATTCCTCGACAAATTCTGCATATTTTCAATGGAACAAGTTTAAGTATATCTCTTCAAATAAGGGGTGGGGAAAATGGGAACCTTACACCGAAAAAACGCCTGTAATTCCGGTTTCGCTTGACCGATTTTAATAAACTTGATGTTATTTGGAAGAGCTTCTGTTGAACAATCCAATATTTGTAAATATGAAGCAATCTGATTAATAACATAAATGCTAGAGGGCGCTGTATTATTTTTTTCAAATATTACTAGGTACGTAATTAGCACCGCCCTATATGTTCGAAATGTTGTCCACCATTTTCAATGCATGAAATCAATCGCTGACGGGTAGAGAAAACAGCAGCTTCAATCTCTGCCCTTGAAATACTTCGTATTGTCTGTCGGTTCCTTTCAACCATGTCAGCTCTTGTTGCGGGTCTATTGGCATAAACGAGATCTTTCACTCGCCCCCACAAATAAAAATCTGAACAAGCTAGGTCTGGGGACTTCGGTGGCCAAATAAATGAACTTTTAAATATCGGTTTCTATTGATCTTTTGATTTACTAATACATCGTTTGAAAACAAATATAACATTCTTATATAATTGAGAAAATGTAGCACAACTTACTTCACCAGCCTTCTAGACGTTGGGAGATCAATTCCCGCCATTTACCTGTTTGTTACGATATCTCAGGATAGGATAGAAATATCGCCTTGTGGTTTGCAGTGTTTAATTACTAATTTAGTCTACTTTCTGGAGATCTACTTTAATTTGTATGCTTCCATTTAAAATTGTTTTGAGAAAACACAATATTGGAAAAAATAAAATAGCGCCCTCTAGCATTCATGTTATTGATCAGATTGCTTCAGATTTACAAATTTTTGATTGTGTTACAAAAGCTCTTTTAAACAACATCAATTTTATTAAAATCGGTCAAGCAGAACCCAAAATTACAGGCGTTTTTTCGTTACCAGGTTTCCAGTCTCCCCCACCCCTTATTTGGGGAGATAGGAGTTAAACCTTTCCTATCAAAAATATGCAGAATTTGTTGAGAAATTTGATCATAATATTTAATATGCTCCTCAATTGAGTAAATTTTGAAACATTTCGCATTTTAAAATTTTAACTGTTAAATACGCCCTCTAGAAGAGGACACCATTCTTCAAATAATTTCCAGGCGTTTCTCGAGGCCACTTTTGTTATAAAAATTTTTTTCCCGAACTTGTGGTTTTATTCATTCCTGAGATATGGCCGACGGCCGTTCTTAGTTGGCCACCCGGTACGTAGGCAACACTTATTACATCAAGGTCAAATACTTTCCAGATTTCCTATTTCCCATTCAATTATGACGGAAAATACTGTTGGATGCTTCAACATATTAGAAAATCAACTAATAGTAGTTTGTGCAGCTAGTGTGCATATGATGGCAATCTCAAACTCCGTCCTCGTGCGATATGGACAATCCACACGAGTCGAACAGTATATTTTTTCTACGACACACTTGAGGAAAAATCTAGAAAATAAACATTTTATTAAACTATAATATAACTTTAAATAAAAAATTCTCGGAAATTTTATTCATAATTTTACGAATTCAATTTTACATTTCCACTGATTTTTTCTGATAAACGTACAGCTCGTAAATGTACAATTTGTATATGTTACGGCTTCCTTTTTTAAATCCGCGATGCTGTTATAAAGTGGATGGATGTTTGGAGTCGGACTAGCGCACGAAGGGTACCGTACCATTATTTATAATAATGAACATTTCGCTAAATATTTCAAGCGTCTACCTGTTGTCGTTATCAATATCGAGCAGAATAATTATTTAGAAATAAAATTGAATACTCCTATCTATAACGTCACACATATGAATTTTATAAAAACTGACGTCTGTCAGGAGTCCCCTTAAATATCCATTTTATTCTGTTTTCAGTATTTGTTGTTACTTTTCAGGGACTATTTTACTCAAGCTTATTATTACCAATATTCTTGATCCTTGATGCTTCTAGGAGAGACTTTTTTGACAAGTTATTTTGACGTTTTTTCGGAATTAAAAAAAGGGGAGTTGACGAAAACTGAACGCAAATGCGGATTGGTGTATTTCATATACATTCTAGGATGTATATGAAATCATATCCGTTCAGTTAACCGGAATGGCCTACATTTTCATTCTGTAAACAGGATAATATACATGTGGGAGTAGAAAAAATGTATTGTTTGACAGTTTGCAAATAACCTAACTTTGTTTCCTTTTCCTAATAATCTATTTTTCTTCCAGATGATTATAATAGAGTAGTATTAGATACTATAGAAGGCGAACACGACACAGACTATATAAACGCCTCTTATGTAGATGTAAGTATTTCCATAGTTAATAAAATAAACTTCAACGAGTTAATATTTTGTTACAGTCTTAGTTAAGGAACGTTTCACAACATTTTGTTGACTTGACAATGAAAAATAGGTGGTTGAATAATAATAATAATCTCAGGAATATTACTGGTCACATTTCTAATTAACTGTATAACACTTGAGTTTAATGTGGGTGAAGCGTTTTTAACTCTGGACTCTACTTAAGGCCACATGTGTTTCTGTAGGGATAAATATGCAAAATAATGTGAGGAATGT
Organism: Galerucella pusilla; assembly: GCA_910591695.1. NCBI lineage: Eukaryota > Metazoa > Arthropoda > Insecta > Coleoptera > Chrysomelidae > Galerucella > Galerucella pusilla. The sequence goes on from CAJUYI010000062.1 coordinate 82,288, forward strand.
CTTATTTCCAGCGATAGAATCACTGACGTATTCTTTCTGATATTAAATGCTGCTAACACTTTTAATATATCATTTTTATTGTACGATTCTTCAAAATACAAATACCTTTGAATTTCTCACTTAATGCTGTTGTTAATTCATCCAAATAACTGATATAATGAGTTGCACTGTCCACCACCAATCTTAGAAGAGCTCTGCTGTTGTATGTTGGTGATTATTTCACTCCATACAAAATACGCGCCTTCGACTGGTTTAAATATGAGGATTGATATCTGAAAACACCATGTTTTCGATTTTGTATTTCGGCACCTGATTGGATACATGCAATTTTCCTATCTGTGTGTTTCGCTTTGTCATTAGTTGTTTCATTCGATAGTAAAAATCTAGTGACTGACAGAAAATGTCAAATTATCAAAGAAACGTCGGAATCATTGTATCAAGAAATAATCTTGACAAATACAACTCGTGTAATTAATGATTATCGGAAATTTCCTCTCTTTTTCGAAACAAATTGTTCACTCTGAAAAAGGATTGTTTGGTTGAAGTAAACGTATTTGTTTGAAAATGATTTGTTTAGAATTAACAATTTGTAATAAATGCAAAGAATTGAGTGTTCAATTAAAAAATTCAAATTGTTTGAATTGAAATTATAAATTGTTTGCAATTACTATTTGGATAACTTTCTTCCAAATATTGCAATTATTTAACTTAAAGAATATTCATTTACGCTGAAAACGGTTGGTTTGAATTGAACAATTACATTTATTCAATAAAAATTTTATAATAATAACAAATGTTGTTTAACTCAAAGCAATAGGTGTTGAATGAAGAAATTTGAATTGTTTAAATATAGATTATGAAATGTTTGAAATTAAAGTTCACATTTATTTGTTCCAGATATGGCAATTATTAAATATGAAGGAAATATTTGTTAGAAATATATATTAATTTGTTTAAATCAAAATATAAAATTCTTATAGATAATGAATCATTGCTTTGAAAGTATAGATGCGCATGTTATTCTACATTGTTGCATATAATTGGTTCAAAGAATATATTTCTTTGAAATTAAAAAACATTTCTAAATTCTTTGTTTTAAAGAAATTAAACACCCAATCAGAGCATTGAAACGTGAAAACCTCACCCCTCTCGTTTCGTTATAGTAGTAGTTGGACTGCAGATAATAAGTAAGTAGGTACTCGGCCCTTGTCTCTGTACTCGGTGTGTTTATATCGTGGACCGTAGGTATTGTATGCATACGATCAGAGACAAAACCCGTTAAAAGTTCAATTTATTTATATTATGGTGTTTTGTATGGATTGTATGCATACAACGGTTATATTTTAAAATCGAACATTTACTGCCAAGTCACGGATTAAAAAAGATCTCATCATCAACCTGTGGCCAAGTTATGGATTTACTGGATGTGTGTGAATTGTCCCACCTAAGGGAGTGTTTTGCTGATATGTATATATTTGTGTTTTGAGTGGCAATCATAGTATCCCAGTACAAAACTAACCGGGTTAGTTGTCTACATAGATTAATCCTTGAATTCATCTCTATGTATGTAGGTACTTTTTAGGTTTTGTATATTTCGACACGTGTTTACAAGTAGTAGTAGTACTCAAAATCAATGATTCTATGTTTGTGTTATATAATTCTTCAATAAATATGTTTGGACAAATAGCAAGACTTTTCACTTAAATTACCTTTTCAGTAATCTAGACTTTTCGAATTTGGTTTTAGTTTTGTAGAACTTTGTCAATGCTGCACAAATACTCTTTAATATGACTCATTATAAAAATACATAATAAAAGGATTATTTGATTTACATCAATTAAACTAAACAACTCGAGTTTGAACAAAAGAAATTATTTTGAAGTTTTAAAAAATATATTGTTCCATTTGAACTTGTAGTTGTTTAAAATGAACAACTCAAGTTTCAAAACAAGAGATGGTCATAACGTTTTAAAGAAATTAATTATTTATATTAAAATATTAATTGTTTGAAGTAAACATCTTGGAGTTTGGATTGGAGATATAATTTCCTTAAATCTAATCACCTGAATGTTTATATAACGCTACAATTAGTTTGAATGATACCAAACTCTTGTTTGAAATTTTAAACAAACCGAAATTTTAACTTAACACCTATGTTTGGTTGACTCTATTCAAACTTCAGATTTGTTTATCCTAAAAAATGTTCTTTTATTCAAGAAAATCTTTTTCAGAGTGTTGTTCTAGGAAACCACACTCGCACTTACGCGCTCGTGCTGTTTCCAAACAACAATTTGTTTCTCAAAATCTAAGAAATTTGTATTTCGATAATCATTAACACACTTGTTGTATTATTATCGACAATCCCATTCATGTATAATAATTCCCATTTGTGATTACAAAAATCGTAGTTTGCTGTCGGCTAAATAGGAAGGAAGAGAGTTTGCAAGTGGATAAAAATATCGGATAAATTACGTTACCGTAGCAACCCTAGCATTTAGGTACTGTCTGTTTACCAAGCAATGCACGTCAATTTGACAATTATAAATGTCAAAAACAGAATGAATTAAACAGCATATAACAATTCCAAAAAGTATGTCGAGATTTGGAAATATTTGCAAGGCAGAAATAGTAAGGGAGATTGAAAAATCAACTCCAGAAAATACCAAGAAAACTCATTTCTCCATATGGAATCAATTTAATTTAATTTAGTTTAATTGAATTGAGTTTTTTATTCATGGGATTGTCTTACCAAATACCACGCGAGCTCAGATTTAGCAGGATATTTTTTCCGGTGGTTTTCTCATGCTTACTTTCATTGGCAATTTAACTCGATCTGTTCAGGCAAAATCACTCGAGCTACGCTCTCATGATTTTGCCAGAACAGCTCTCGTTAAATTGCCAATGAAAGTAAGTATTCGAAAACAACCACAAAAAATATCCGGCTAAATCTGAGCTCTTGTGGTATTACCCCCGATAATTTTTTACTAGATATAGTAACCAATCAAATTACTTAATTTCAAGTCATGTGTCAAATTTCATCCAATCACCGCTGTATTAGAGAGATAATACCCTACATGTGGTGTTTTCAGTTTGGTGTTTACTTTTTATTAAACATTAATTAAACGTTAAACTGACAACTGGATTAAAAATGTCGCGAAGATTAGGTATTGCATCTAACGATTCAATCAATTTACCAATTGTACTTTTCACAACTGTAGTTTTAAATAAAAATGAATACTATTTGATTGAAATTGATAAAGTTTGTTTTGAAAATTATGAAACATCAGATTGGCAATCAATTTTTCGAAAGCTACAAAGTAAAAAATTATCTTATCGAATATTCCTCGGGTCTTGATAAATACTAAAAATTTTGTCGTAAAGAATCCTTCAAGCGTGTTGCTCAAAGATAATAGCCCTCGGCCTGCGGCCTTGGGAAGCAACACGCTTCCAGCATTCTCTATGACAAAATTATCTCGGTATTATCAAGACCCTAGGGGTATTACTACTGATAATCTTAGCTTGAAACTCAATATTCGTGTTGACAAAAATAAAGAGTTTGGAACCCAACCTGCTTCTAAACCAGCCTTTGTTTTTAATTTTCCCAATGAACACATAAAACTTTTCGCTGGAGAATCATGCAGAAATGAATGGCTTTTTCCGTAACTATAGAATCGTTAATATAGATAGCCTTCCGCGACGATACTTGAATGCCAATCACCATGACGTTGTATTGTGAGCAGATCAGCACCCGTGTTTGCTAAAACGGTGGCTAGAGAACTCAGAGAAAGTCTTCGTTTTTTGTTGACATCCCCATTCTATGAAATTTCTCTAGGCAGCTACATAGTTTCCTTTTGAAATAGCAGGCAATAAATTTTTGCTGAATAAGTATGCCTGTTATTTAATTTTTGGAGGCGTATTTACAAAATCAAAAACATCAGAATCCATCATAAAAATTACTGGCACCAAAACTGTTGAAACTATGATAAGTATAATGTGGCTAAGATGTGTCTTCGCCTCGACAGTTTGCCAGTGAATAAATAAGCAGCAGTTGCCTAGCAGCGAAATAGAAGTCAGACTACAGGTGAGCAGAATAACAGTTTGCCTTAGGTATTTATTTTGGATATGCCTATTGTCACGTTGGCTATGTTTTGTGTCACTTTGGCTATTCCGTATGCCACTTTTCTCACAACTTTTGTTGCTATGAGAAATTGTTAATTTTGCGCATTATTACTAATGTGCAAAATAGTGTTTTGTATAGTGATCGTAGGAAAAACTGATTACTATATTTTTTATTAAATTAAATTGATTAAAGAAAATATAGTTTAATTTTCATAATTCAAATTTATTGACAATGAATTAATGTATGTCAAGTAAAGTAAACATACCATTTATAGGAAATATAAAATTCAATCTATAGTATCATCCTCTTCGCTGGCCATACAAGAATCATCCGAAGACTCGTCGAGAGAGATCACTATCGGTTCTATAGTTTGTTCTATGAGGTTATCTAAAACCCACATTTTCTCTTCCTCTTTAATTATATGATTCACAGCATCTCTCCAGTTCTCTTCGGTTATTGTTGTCAATGAGTACTTCATTAGTTCACGAACATCTTTCATTTTAAATGTTTTATTATGTCTAGCTACATAACCTTTCATTTGGGCCCATATTAACTCTATCGCATTTAATTCACAATGGTATGGCGGCAAACGAACCACTGTTATCCCACGATTCTTGGCTATTTCATCAAAAAAAAACTTTTTGAATTGTAGCTTGTGATCTGAAGCAACCTTTAAAAGTTCTTTTTTCAACATATCATCTTCAAATGGTATATCTTTTACGATTAACCAGTTTCTAATATCAGCTTTTCTCCAAGAGGTAGATGGAAGATTTTCTGTTAATCGCGAATGATAAGTGGCATTGTCCATAACGATTACAACATTATTTGGAATTAATTCGACCATTTGTGTAAAATACTCTTAAAAAACATCTGCAGTCATTTCTTCATGATAGTCTTTGGTTGATGTTGACAGTAAACCACCTTCAACGAATCCTTGATTGCATCCAATATGCGTTATTATTAGTCGACCTTGACCGATAGGAGTTTTCAGTCCAGTAGATAAACCTTCTATGAAAGCTTGACGACTGGTTTTAATACTTTTGTCCTGCCATATTTTTTTCACTGAATGTCCTTCATTGAGCCATGTCTCATCTAGATAATAGATTTGTCTCCCCTCCTGTCTGTATTTTCGGATATCTCGTGAATACTGTCGTCTCCAACATATTATTTGCTCGTTGTCGATTAGCACTGATTTGCGACTTTGCTTCTCCCAAGTAAAATTTAATTTGTGTAATATTTCCCACAAAGTTTTTTGCCCTAGGCAAATTCTGGTCCTCCTTTACCATTTTTAGAATTATGTCGAGGGTTGGGATCTCTTTTTTAAAATATAATTCGTGTACTTATTGTATTTTGCATATGTTCATCAAGGTCAAGTGGTTTTCTTCCAGTTGACTTTTTAGGTGGAGATATATTTCCATTTTTCCTCTCCCTTAGGAGCCTGTAAATAGTAGATTCACTAACTCCTGTCATATTGGAACATGTCGAAACTATATTTCTAACAGTAGCAGCCGGCATTTGATGTACAACAGCATCATGCACATTTAACACTACAGTCTTCGTTTGTAAGCTAAGCACGCTCTTACACTTTACTGGGGTGAAACTTGAAGACATTTTTCACAACACAGTTAACACTTATGGAACGTAAGTGACTCTGAGCAAAACAAATTATACAAATTTGGGCGAGACCAAGTTTCACCGTATACCTATACCTGCAAAATTTCTAAGTAGTCATTAGGACAATCCCTAGTAGGACCTTATTGTAATGTTTCTCAAATAAATTCCTTAGATGAACGGTGACGCTTATGGTTTACTACCTGACTAGCATCTGTGACCTTTTCACGTGCTGTCAGACAATAAGAAACATACTATAATATATATTTCAATATCTACTTGGAACTTTGACTTCAATCAAAAACCAGTACAACCCAATCTTGGCGGATAAAAATTCAATTTTTATTTATTACGTTGCACGAAATTACGAAAATACGAACTTTGATTTAATTTCAGAAAGTGGCATATTTCGAGATAAAACTTTATATGCTGTGAAACTTTTGTTCTTAATCTTTACATTGCTGTGAAACTTCAGACTTTTCACGAAATGACTGATTGGAAATTTTAAGTTATTTTTTCAACAATATACGTAAAATTTGACTTATGGTTTTCATAGTGCTCTGGAACTTTCTGCCTAGCTGTTGTCTGAAAGGGAACTTGAGAAAAGATTTTATCCACGACCAATAAACATCTGATACAGTTTTATTGGATATCAAATCAAGAAATCGTATTCATTCCACACCTGCGGCTTCCAAACAGGATTCCTGGGGCTATCAATCTAATTTATTTCTGGCAATTCTGGAATTCATGAACAGAAACAAAATAAAAACAATAAGCTCATCCTATCATATTTCAGAAAATTTAGTTTGCCATTGCATTTTTGTGGAAAAAATACAGTCTCTGTTCATTGAATCGAGTCTTTGAATTTTTTAATAAAGAAAATTAATTTAGTTTGACTTACACTTCCACTGTTAATCCACTTTTTGGATTTGAATTGATAATATGATAAATATATTGAATTGTTATTCACTTCCTACAAAACAAGATAATATGTCCTCTACAAACCTTCACCATGTGAAATGATCTTAAAGTTTTCTTGTAAGTTGTATGTTCCCAATTATTTGATTAGCTTCATTAAATTTCCAGTTGAGTATTTAGATACACTTCGATAGCCATCACATACATTTTTTTGTGTTTTTCAACTAAACTACAGGTCCAATTGGTTTCGATACTTATATAATTTAATGATTAGGCATTACGACAGCATCAAAAAATCGTCGATATAATGGTTTTAGGGGAAAGTTCATATTAAAAAAATTTAAAACCCTGCTTTAATTCTATTTGAAAAATTCAGATTATTAAGATTTTCAATAAAATTAAACATTAAAATACTGCAATCGGCCATTTTGACTGAAAAACCAATCACAGCGTATGACGTCTTGCTTAGGTAAACTCCGCTGTCAGTCAATACTCAATACACTCATTCTCTGTGTTTTGTTGTTGTGAATACTACTGATTACGCATATGGATTGATCTCTTATTATTTCACGTGTCGTCTCCACTCTACTATAACAATGAACAATGAAACCAAGCTTTGTTAAGGCAAATAGCTCGAATTTGCACAGGACTGATGTAATGATGTTGAGCGATTTCCTCGCAACAAATCAAGAATTTCGCTCGTCTAAGTTTAGAAACGTGAAAACTTCCGTGTAAGTAAATTTTGTATTTATCTTCACCCTAAATACAACCAACTTAGATAATATAATCAAACTAGTTTTAATCTCATGCGAGTTTATTTAACTTTCATAGGTTGGCATATAAATTTATGGGGCATACATCCTGGTTTCATACGTACTTGTGATACTGACCCCATCACAAGATACTGCATATAATTTTCCATATCATTTGGCAACTGCAAAAGAAAAGTAAACGATTAAAATTGATAATAAGAATTATAGACAAGACCAAAACAAACATAACCTCAATAAATTTGTTATTCCATAGCCTCAATATTTCAACTATTTCACGTCAAACAAACGTTTTAAGTTTGAGAAATATAAATATAATATGATAACCTACTCACATCAAAGTGAGCTAATTCGTGACTACGTCGCTCGGGTTTCGCCTTGCGAGCTTCAACCACTTATCTCTTATTATTTTCTTGTTTGGAACAAACACTTTGTTGGGTGTTCTTATTGATGTGTTTTTACACTGCGGCACTGCGGCACTGCACACCACTTATAAACTGGAATTCATTTTCATGACACGAATTAATTTAATGTTTTGTTTACTTTCTTCGCTAGGCATAGACACAATGACATGTTTACCTAGGCGTGAGTCAAAGCCGACGCCATGACAACTGCGAGCTGTTTTCGCGCACTATTTAAAAATATCAGTAAAATGGCTTCAAACTTCGTTAAACTTAAGTTTATTTCCAAAATTAAGGTTTTTTCGTAAATAGTTAGTGTGTACCCACATGACGGAAGAGTATTTCAAAATCTATCGTCACGCCTATTGTGGCGATTGAGGATTTTTATGTATTATGTATATTCAACGAAATAAAAGCAAATAATTGTTATTTCAAGCTCAATCGACTTTTCCCCCAGCATATGTGTGCGGTAGTATATTTTTTGAATTGTTGTTCAAGTTATACGCTGGGCTTTGTCAAGCTTATTTAGATTTGTGGTAAGTGGAGTCTTTTGTGGCTTACACCCATCCATATTCTGCAAAACAAATCCAGTCCCCTAATGGAGGCGATCAGTTTATTTGGAGAATATTACAGATCCAGACCTTTCTTTGAAATTGTTGCCTTTTGAATTAGTTCTGTAAAGTGATTAGTGTCGAAGCAGTTATTGGTGGGATAAAAACTAAGAATCACCAGTGTTATCAAAAGCAAAATTGCTGGTTAGCTAGTTTTGACCAGTTGCAGTTTCCAACGTACACAAAAATAAAACTACTGACATAAATGATTTGTAATAAGTGACACAATTGCTGCTTTGAAATTTATTCTTCTTGCTTTGCGTTCGCCAAAGTGACGGGACATTATCCTAGTACAAAAAGTCTACTAATATTTGAGGGAAGCTAGGAACATGTCCTATACCTCTCCTATAAAACCTCAACGCCAAACTGCAGGCCTGGATGGTGAGTAGCGGGGCTAAGTCAACCTCTTAATCTTTTGAAATGTTGGTATTTTTTTCCGACAACATGTTTGACGCAATTTGAAATTATTATATTTTGAAGTTGAATGCTTAAGAAGTGAAAAAATAAGCCAGGGTGTGTATTTACTAACAGTGAGAGCTACTACCAGAGGACACACTTATAAAGTGCGCATGGGCGCTCTATCGAAGGTATTATTTATAGTTGGACAATATCTAGTCAACAGAAAATTGGAATACAAACCGAGGAAATGGAATTGTTAAGTAGTATAACGAGAATGAGGATAAGATTGAGAAATAAGAGAGGATCCAGTTATTGAGTAGTATAAAAAGACAACAAATGAGACAGTTTGGTAATTTGGCACAAATTAACAACAATATGCAAGTCAAGAGGGCATGGAGAGCAAGGTCAATCCGAAACAGATGAGAGGCCGACTAAAGAAAACATGGAATTATGTGATTGTACAGAGCTTAGCGGAAGGAAATAGAACCTGGACAGCAGGAAACAACAAGAAACAACAACGCAAAGGACAAAAAACAATAAGCCAATTTCATTCACAATATTGAACATAACACCTTAAAATGTGTTAAAGTCTGTCCCAATTGAGTTTATAGCACAGATCGGGGGTTCGGACCATGGAATAGTTGTAAACTATAGGCGCAACAGAACTACCTGCCCCGTAACCTATAAAGGTACAATCCAATCTACTGTTAATATTCAAATCTAAGTACCTGTGTAGAATTAAATTTGAAGTAGTTAGTACTCGAAAACTAGCAAGTAACGTCTATTTTTCCAACTAAGATGGCTTCAAGTTTTTCTCCAACTCCTATCAATCCTGAACGTTCATGATGCTCTTGTGAGCGATAGCCCCACAATTTCTTTTGGTGACATAATTACGAACTGTGCCAATTGAATTTTTTCCTTTGCGATGATGTCCCTGCTTCTATGATGACGTCACAGATACCCTGTATAACTCAAATGAAATTACTGTAGGTGCCAAAAAGATTACCCAATTTTCAAATAAACTTATCCGTTAATTCCTAAGTTACAGCCTGTGAGAAAATCTTGGGTCACCCAGTATATTATTTATAGTTGAAAAATAACATTATGGAAAAGTCCGTAAATTTTGGCGGGACTTTCTGCCGACCAGGTGGTCTAAAATATTTTGTATATAGGTGCAAGGGTGCAAGCTGCGTTAGCTCTCTTGCTTGCTGTGACTTGAGGCCGGTTTATACGCTACGTCTTATTGTATGTTTTGAATTTGGATTTTAATTTATATATTTTTCATTTTCTAGAGTTTATTGAAACCAAACGCATATATTGTAACACAGGGTCCAACGGAAGAAACAGTAATAGACTTCTGGAGGATGGTCTGGCAGGAAAAAGCTAGTTGCATAGTGATGTTAACAAAGACTTTCGATTTTATAAGGGTAATTCCACTTTTCTAACATTAAATGTGAAATTTGCTGTACTACTGACTACTTTTCTAGGTTATGTGCGTTCAATATTGGCCTGCATCTAAGGAATTAGTAGAAGCGTATGGAAGGATTTATATAGAAATCCTTGAAGAGGAAGAGTTGGCTAACTTTCACATAAGGACTTTTAGACTGTTTAAAAAAGATGGAGAGGTAATTCAATCAAATATACTGCAAATTAACTTTTTCATTATAAGCAAGCAACGAGCTCTTTACAGAAAATATAAAATAGCCTATGCTACTCCAAGGAGATGTAGGTTTTGGTAAAATTCGTATCTATTGACTAAATACAGAACAAATAAAAAACAAAAATGTGACCTTTATTTTTTTGGGAATCATACCACAATATTTTTATATTTTTTATTTCGACGTTTCGGTAGAGTTCCAGATACCGTTGTCCAGATTAATTAGTAATTGAATAATTTTTCAATCATATGGCGTGAAAGAGTAAAATAATGTGTATGGAATGCTTAAAGACTCTTACTCATTAAAACTGATGAGGATTCAAAATTCATTTATTTCACCAGGGACAATTTTACAGAATACATAGTTACATATTTACAAAATTGTGTGGTACATGTTAAGTAGGTACGTAATATCAACAAACAAATGAAAATATTATAGACAAATGAAAACATTTCAATCAACAACAATATAAACAAGTAGGTACTTAACATGTTTTGTAGTGTTTGCGGATATTGGCTTCATATATGTCATACAAGCAATAAGGCTCTATAGAAACTAGAATTTGCTTCATTTTATTCTAGAATGTTACTGTTTTTTATATTTTTTGAGTCCATTGTTAACATATTATAAAATTTCATACAATAATTGTTAAAGCTTCCCCTTTCCAGAAGATCAGTTTTATGTACAGCTATAATACAATTATCACGAAATCTTGTTTTGTGATTATGTTCTTTTGACATTTATCAAAAATACTTAAAAACAAATAACATACATTCACAAGTATAAGTAGTAAACACTGTTAATAACTTTGAACGCTTAAAGTGTCCTCTACATATTTCACTGAATTTCAAATTATCCAACATTCGTAATGCTCTTTTTTGGATAACGAAGACTTCATTACTGTGTGAACCACCCCAAAATTCAGTTCCGTAAGACATCAAGCAATTGAATAAACCATAGTATGCACAAATTTGATATCTCTGATCAACCACATAGCAAAACTTTACTGCAGAGAGAGGTTACATGCCTTACCCAAGCTAGGTGTTCATCTAATATTACACCTAAGAATTTTTTTGAATTATTATATCGTAGCTGACTATTGCAAATGGAGATATATTCAGGATATACCTGTCTATGTTTAGACTGATGTAATTGTCGATAATAAATTTATCAATCAGCCTCAGTCTAAACATCAGTTATCTTTAAACCGAGTTTAGGTGTTTGGTACAACTCGCCCTAAGTGTTTTATACAACTCGCCCAATAGGTATCATTTTCGAGAATTTTGTAATCTGTTTTTGCTAGTAAAACGTTAGTGTCATCAGCATAATTTGTGAGAACAATCGTAGTATCTGTGATAATATTTGGCAGGTCATTTATATACAGTATTACCAAAATAGGTCCTAGTACACTGCCTTGTGGAACACCTAATTCAATTTGTTTGGAATCTGAATAATATTACTGTAATTGTGTAAATAGCTTCAACATTACAATTTTTCAAAGTATTAAAATGTATATAATATGTTATTCTCAAGAGACATGTCATTGCTAACTTTTCTGTAGACCTATGTGTGAATACACCATACACATGCATGTTTTTTTAGACCTCAAAGGGCTTAGGCAGCATTTTCGTTGAAATATTATACAGTGTGTAAAAGCCAAATGGAATAAATTCATTATT
>CAJUYI010000062.1:106914-136279 GCA_910591695.1 Galerucella pusilla
CGAGTATTATAATTGATTTTATTAAACGTGGGCAGTATACATCAATATAAATACTTTCAAGGAGTTCTAGGGAAGCTTTACCGATTGTTAAGCGTTAAATTAATACTGTTGCTTCTTATAGTTTATATAATTTAAATACACCTCGGCCAACCGCTAAGTGTATAGCTTATATTATGCGCATTCGCCTGAGCTCAAGCGGTCTGCTTATTCACTTATTTCTCATGTTTCGTTAATAGCATGCATCAATGTCGCCTGTGATTATTTGGTTTGTATACGTACTTTGAGTATTGCTTAATATTTTTTAAACTATAACTTATCATTATAACATATATTTGATTGCTAGCAGCTGCTTGCAAATGATACTGGTAACTAGGTCAAATAAAGTTTCCTCTATTAGATTTTAGCCAATATTAAAATATATAAATCTTCTCAGCATGGACAGAACTTAGATCGCTATAGATTTGCTAGATAAATAATGCTTATTATTGTTTCTTGTTAATGCGGGCTCATTTTCGACTTGGTCGAAGTGCTTACATATTTTTTTGTGTGCTGCTTATGTTATTTTCTTCATAACAGTAAATTATTACCAACTGCTACGATCGAATAAACTTAGTTGAGGATTTACGTCTTTCATTTTTTTGTAATTTGTCACTTATTTGGTAAGTTCAGAAGTGTCGATTCGGAATAGGTAGTTTCCTGTGGCAAACTTACCTAGCTCCCTCAAAAGATCAGTCTGGTTTACTGTTTACTCTTTGAACCTCCCCATCTCTACTAGAGCTGGCAGCACGCCTACAGTCGTAGGAAGCAACTCAAATTTCTTTATTCTTAAGTTATAGGTTTGCCAATGTAAAGATTTTCGGTTGCCCAGTATACTACTGATTAAATAAAGTTTCACTGTTTCACAGTTCTTAAATTTATACCTACATATTTATTACTGAAAGTTATTCATGAAAAAGTCTTATCAAATACAATTCGGGCATCTAATTGACCTGCAGGTGCCACCAGCACACATGTTTCTTTTTAAAATTTCACTTTTAGCAACATGTTTGTTCCAGCATATGCTTGTAAGACATGGGCGCTCATAACCTTACAAAAAAATACGATATTATTCAATTAATTTGATAATGACAGTTATTGTCACAGCCATTCACGCACCGCGTGTCGTATCATAACAATCACAACGGACGAAAAGTGCTTAAAGAGTAAAACTACTTGAAAATAGACGATGTTTCAGGTAAAATATCATTCTTCGTGAAGGTTGACCTTTATCTACTCATAACTACGACAACAGCCTTGCATTTTATCAATTATACTGCTCATGAAACGCGACGGAACTAATCTGGGAGAAAATTGCGAACTTGTAAGTATCTCTTGAGTGTTCATAACCTTCTGCCGAGCCGCCGAACAATTGTGCAGTATGTAATCAGACAGAAAATCGGTTTTGTTCAAGCTGTTTTTGACGTTTTGCTGTTTCCCGCCTAATAAGACATCACATTAAACGGAAGTAATAAAAAATTCTTATGTCGGTCGAGTACAAACAACAAGGTGTAGGAGAAAGCAGAAAACTGAAAAAAAATTTTTCAACTATGAGACTCCAAAATTTTCGATAGAAATGATTAAATGAATAAAATTATTTGAGATAACTCAATGCAATTAATTGATTGAATAATCTTATATTATGATAGGTATTAGGAGATATTTCATGTGCTGATTGTGGGAAGTTTGGTTTTGGTATCATGAAACGTGTACTTGTTTGGCATCCGTCAAAACAAATATTTCAAATAATGTGTTTATACGCTTGGGAGTACTTATTAGTACTTATACTCCTAGTCCTATGAATGACACTTAATGTCCTTGAGAAAAGTTACCACCAAGTTGTCACTTATATTACATTTGAAAAAAAAAACAATTCTTCAATCATCTATCAAATGAGACAACTTCACATGCTTGAACTACACATAAAAAAACCAATTTAGGATATAATGATTATTATACATTTCACAATTGCATTTGAAAATAAAATTAATTTAATAAAAATTAATAAAAATAAGTCTGCAAGAATTTATCTCCAGTATAAAAACCATTTTCAGCTAGGTATTTAAAAAGTTTTTACTTGGAAACGTTATAGTTCCAACTATTTTAAATGAAACTGAAAGTTTCTAATCCACTCCATTTAAATGGAAAATACTCATATAGGAATTCAAAATTTATAATTATTATTTCGATATTATTTCGATATTTTCGTCAGAATGACAAAGTGACATTTGATGTTATACCTAGGTACTTGGTATTCAATGGTGCAGGATCGAGTACGGATATGTAATTCGCTTCCCAACATGTATACTGTTAATAACTTCTGAAAATTTGCTCTGTTATAGCTTGAGAATGAAACAATTAGTCTTTTTTTCAAATAACGCAAAACAAATCGATCATTCAATGAACGCACATAGGCAACCAATCTAGTACTCTCGAGAGGGGTAAGTGAAACTACACCTCCTGGTTATAAAATGAATTATAGTGATAAATGAGTTATAAATTTTTGAATGAATATTTACCGTTCAAGTATTTATATCTCAATTTCAAAAAGATTTTTGGCACACTTTCAATTTACTGAACAAATGGAAAAAGTATTACTAACACTACTGTTCATACTCACCTTGTATCATTTAAATAAAATAAATATGGGTACACTACAAAACCACGGTTTCGGTGTATTTAAATGTAAACATTCACTTTTTTTATTACTACAGACATTTTCAAGGAAATCGATTTACTTTCAGTTATTGTTTCTGAAATAGTACGAAACAAAATTGAATTGCCGCTATTACTTTAAAAGGTCTTTTTATTATTACTTTGAAAGATCCGAGGTAGGGACTGACCCCTAAAACGATCATATGGTTCTATAGAGTGATTATGCTGCCTATGCTCACATATGCGGCTCTGGTCTGGTGGCCGAGGGTAACCTTAGTCACGGCTAGATCGCAACTGGCACGCCTTCAAAGGGTGGTCAGTTTGGGGGCAACTGGCTGCATGAGGACTACACCAACTGTTGCGATGGAGGTGATCCTTGGTCTTCGGCCTCTCCACCATGTGATCGAGGCTGAGGCGGGGAGGGCTTTCCTGCGCTTCAAACGGCTGGGATACGTGCGAAGAGGGGAAGAGTGCAGGCACGTCAAGAAGCTCCGGCTCCTGGAAGATATTCCAGTTCTGGCTCGAGCGGCTGATGAATGCCTGCGTAAGTACTACTTCGCTACCCCATACAGGGCCATGATACGGGATAGAGAGTCCTTGGAAAAAGAGAGAAATACACAGCCTAATGGGACCGTCTGGTACACAGATGGCTCATGCTCCGGTGATAGAGCATGGGCTGGAATTTACTCCAGGAACCCAAGAACACAGGTTTGTGTACCATTGGGTGAGGGTGTATCTGCATATCAAGCCGAGATATATGCTATCTTGGGATGTGCGCAGATAAACCTAGACAGAGGTTATGTGGATCGACGCATAACCATATACTCCGACAGTCAGGCAGCAATCAAAGCCCTGAGTGGGTATACCAGCAACTCAGGACTTGCTAACGAATGTCGAGAACGACTTGCTAATCTTGCAAGGCGGAACGTGGTGCGGCTAGAATGGATTCCAGCCCACTCTGGTTTTGAAGGCAACGAGATGGCGGATGCACTGGCTGCGGAAGGGGCGGCAGCTCCTTTCTGCGGCCCGAACCCGACCCTGGGCCTAACAAAACAAAAAATACGCAAGGAGACGAAGAAGTGGCTGAGGAATCAGCACCTCGCTCAGTGGAATGCTCTGCAGGGTCCTAGACAATCCAAACTTCTACTGAAGGGATGGACACGCCAGGGCAGCCACTGAACTACCAAGGAGTAGGCTAAGGAAGATAGCAGGACTCCTAACAGGGCACTGCTGTATGAGGAAACACCTTCACAACTTAGGAGTAGAGGAAAGTTCCCTATGTAGCGGTTGCGGCATGACTGACGAAACGTCAGTACATGTTCTCTTAGAGTGTCCGCACTGGGCTGTACTACGCAGGCGAATCTTTGGAGTCCCTGTTATGGCCCCTGGAGACACAAGCAGACATCCATTGAAAAAGGTTGTGGCCTTCATTGAAGGGCTCGGTTTCATGGATGTCTAAGTAGCAGGAATGGCACAATGGGCCCGCCAGTGGCCTCAGTGTCGGAACCTTGGCTTGAGTTGTCCAGGACAAGGCTCGCCTGCACATTTTGTAGTAGTAGTAGTAGTTACTTTAAAATGATTGATGCGCGTTCGTCAAATGAAAATGCATATATATGGCACTTTAGTTCCTGAACCACACGAGGGCGGCGGTGGGGATCGATTTAACATTAATGGCATCTACAATGCTGTGAGAAATAACCAAAAAAGTTAAACGGTTCACATGAATCAACTTAAGATCTATACATATAGTAGAGGTGTATTGCAAATGAACAGAAAAACTACACAAATGAAACGTGTGTGGTAAGTGGAGTGAACTGTTCACTTTTCACAAAGCAGCCCTAAACAATAATATCGACACCTATGTAAGTATGTACGTGCTTTGGGGTGACATTTACTGAGACCCAAAAGATCTATTGTGCCCTCTTACTTCTACTTAGATATCTGCAGGTTTCAGCTTAGGTAAATGTCTCTTTTCTATCTAGTTATCTCTCAGGTGCTGTTTTTAATAAGAAGCATAGATGTGTCGCTGAAGCATAGTGGTGCATTAGTAGTCGATAAGAAAAATGCTTCATAAGACCTACTATCCCATACTCCTCTCTTGACGAGGTTCCGACGCAATAGTGAAAAATGCGCCCTTGTGGCATGTCGCTCCTCCCACTTTTATCACTGGCTACGCTACTATGGCAGTTGGACGGAACAGTTACCAAGTTACCACGCGCAAAACTCAAAAAATCACTGTTTTATTAAATGGTCTTCAAATTTAAATATACATCTAATTCCCGTAATCCCGGGAGTGATGGGAATTATCAAATATTATCACCCTTAGGTATTTTTCAGCGCGTGTTGTAACGTAACTTTCACCTAGGCATTCCTAAGCACGATTTAGGTAACTTTCAAGAGTTCATCCATATCTCAAATGTGGCTAAAATACAAACAAAAGGGTTCAATCAGACTTCTACTCAAATCACAATGTTATTTATCAGTCCTCAAGTGGGACCAATCAACTTGCTGCAACTAGTTTTGGTTGGTTATTTCTATAAAACTTAATACCATTGGATATTTATATCAAGTCTAGTCTCGAGCTCATTGGTATAACGCCTGAGAGCTGTGATATGCTACTCATCCCAATAGTCTAAAGTAGTCTATAGTGCTTCGCTGCAGGCTGTACGGACCCTAAGACGGTGTTTCCCTGGTCACCCATCCAAGTACTAGCCTCGCTTCACTGAAGTTATCGCATCAGAGGCGATCCACTACAGTGGTGAGTTTAGGTATTATCTAACTTCAGGAAATGGTCGGTGGAATCATGCTTATATAATATATATTACGTTTCTCAAAATTTTCAACTAAAAATAAATACCACCTCGAAATACATAGGTATATTTAAATGGATAAGCTTTGTTCAAAATCAACAGACGTGACTAGGCTTTATTTAAGTTCGTCAAAACGTCTATGTTTGGATTGCATGGAAAGTTTTCATTCCAAACATTCCCAGCTTCAACAAATGTTTTAAGTATTTTTTTTATTTGAACTTTTAAAAAATGTGTTGTTTCAATACAAACTACGAATTTTATTAATTATACACTTTTTGTATGCGACAAAACTGTTGTTTGCTTCCAAAATAAAAAGTGTTTGTCGAACCTTGCTTCCGAACATTAGGACTTTCCAGGACCCGTATCTTTGAACAATCGACTATGCGCGAGAACGTCGAATGGATTTTGTTCGTACGAATGATTTCTCACGAATCGAACGGTACTCGTAAATTCAAATAGCAATATCTTCCAAACACAGTGAAGAACAGCTTTGTAGATCTTATGTGTAATTTTTTAGGTAAAGTGTACTGTAGAATAATGTGAGAGTAGTTTAATAAGAACGTGAGAGGAAGAAGATTACATATAGTTTTGGTTTATTTTTATTCTGTTTTGTTTCTGTTTTGGCAATATGAAGTTGAATTTGGCCCAAAAAGATATTCTCTTGGAATTCATCACGGGCAGTTTCTTTATCCACCCTATATAATTCCAAGAATTGCCAATCATTTAATGTAAAAGGATCTTTTCTATCAGAAAACCTTCTTGTCGTATCTTCAGCCATTTCCTCAGCATCTTGCAAATCATCAATTATTTGATGCATTAAAGCTTCATCTGCGTTCATTTTTCTTCAGTAGTATAATTTAACAAAAAATTTAGTGTAATATCGCTATGATTTCTCTACTTATGACACGCTACGGCGTTGGTCTGTTTCCAAGCAACAAGCTTTCGAAATCTATCAAAAGATTTTTTCGAACAATTATCAATGTCCTTGAGCTATTACTACTGATAACATTTTACATAGTAGTCAGCACTGTACGGAACATGTTTGATATTCGTTTGTTGCAGTTTGACAGGGGTCGGTGAATGTTTCCAATTGAAATATGCTGTTCTATTTAAAAAATAACAATGATGTCATGTGGGCGAAAGTGGTGACGTCATTCGTATTTTCAATGACAGAGTACGTGCGCAATTGAAAATAAAAATTGACCCATGCAAGCGTTTTGTCATAATAGCTTTAGACAAAAAGATATTGAAGTTATTCCAATTCAAACGTCCTCACTGTATATATTTATTTAAGCTTACCAATCTTTTTCATATAATTGCTTATAGAATATCTCTAGAAGTATGAATTGAGTTATTCCGTGAATGACGTAAAACATTATGCGAGAGGCTCTACAAACCTAATTAACCTTTTTCTTCAAATAAACTAAAGATTTGGCGAAACACTGCTGTTGAAAACTCATTTACACGTTTCCTAATTCGTTTCCCTGCGGACTCGAGGGCTCATGTGGAAAGTAGAATGGGATAAGTGAAGCAGTATTTCTTTATCCGTGGAAATGGTTTGGGAAATGCCAGCAAAAATACATAACAGTTCTTAATTAAAAATAATTGTTTTTTACGCATGAACAAGTTAGTAGATATACCTAAATGTTTAGTGAAAAAACAACCCCAGTAGTGAAAAATGTGTCTTAATGTACCCTACTCAGGTATTCAAATTTATATTTAATGTACTTTCTGTAATATAATATGTTATATTTCCACTGTGAATGCCTAGAGATATATATTAAAAAATGATATAAACAGTTCACTGATTGTATCACCGAAGCAAAGCTATATTTCTTTTTCTGCTAAAACGTTTCTTTGCCGTTTGTCTAACTCGATCTTGAGACATAAATCACACTCTCGAGTGATATATTATATGATGAATATTCCAGTTTTCTGGGTCATACGTTTCAGAAAAATATTTATCATTTTCATGAAGACGTCGTTGGCGATATAGAAAACAACGAATCTCTTGCTATATGACTTTTTGAAATATACAAAAAAAGTATATTTATATATGGGCGTGCAACGTGCAATTTCTATGTACAACTCTATCTGGAAATATGATTTGTAAGTTCACAATTATAAATAGTCAATTCATACAACAATAGTCAAATACAATATCATTCTTTACAATTTGAAAAAATATTAAACTTTCTCCGTCGACTGTGCGTTTTGGAGCTATATTAATGGACACAAAATCATTCATATTGATAAACAATTTTGTTATAGGCAACCAAACATGCAATAATACTTTCCGAAAAAACCCGTGATTCTGACGTTTGGTATAGAATAACTCTACTTTTTGACTTGCCCATACAAATAGGTATAACCCTCAAAGACCGTTATTACAGAACTAAAACCATGATTTAAACTAAGATTAATACCTATAGGTCACAATGACGAAACCATACATCATTATTTTTGAAAATCCATAACCAGGTTTTTGTTCTCCTACATGCGAATTGGAGAGTTATAATAGTATCTTCCTCAACGAGTGCAGAATGATGGCTATTATTCACGCGGATGAAGTTTCCAAAACGAGCGAGTGCAGCGAGTGAGTTTTGGAATCATCCAAGTGAATAATAGCCATTCTACACAAGTTAAGTCTATATAGTTTCTCCACGACTAAAAAGAAAAAACTACCAGTGCGGATCGAACTTCGATCGTAATCGCCATAGTCAACCACCACTAGGCTATAGAGCATATTTATAAACATGTAAAGAGTAAATATATTCACGTATTATAAGAGAAAAAAATGGACAACAGTAGCGATAGTGAATATGTACGCCTCCCGGAATTAATTTATTCTTGATAACGGTAGCTGGAACGATACCGAAGCGTTGAATTAAGAAATGATACAAAATGGTAGTTAAGTTTCCCAAAATAGCTAACAAAAATAAACAAGAATCCACCACACGGACCATACAGAATATATTTATTATTTATATCACATCAGAGCAACACTTTCAATCAAAATCATAAATAATGTCTTTTGAATCATAATTATTGTGTCGTTAAAGGTCCTTGATCAGTATGCAAAAATTGACGTACGGAAATTACGTACGATGATATATACACACATTCATTTCACTTATAAAAGACTTTTTTATTTCCAGCTGACAACTTTCGACCATACCTCACATCATTCCAAGGAAATAGTTACACAGACTACATTAATGCAGTGTTTGTTGATGTAAGTATATTTTCCGTCGACCATGTATTAACATAAGCGTTCTCAAAATTATACAAAATCATACATTAATGACCCTCATTAATGCATGATTTACCTACATTACTCAACGATTTTCTGCAGACAACCCAACGCACATCTGGGGTGTAGGCAGCCAAACATACAATGACGTCTTCAAAAAATTAATCCTAGTATAGAATACTTCTAGTTTTTGACTTACCTATCGTTTTGTTTTATTATTCTACAAAATTATAAAATAATTATTAGTGTTAAGACATACAAAAAAGAATTTAAAAAAAAACGAAAACAGTGACATTTGAACCAGCGACCATCTATGTGACATTTCAATGTCATTATTTATTTTTGACAGTACCTACTTACCTATGAAACAAATAAATAGAGAGAGAGGAGTATACTTTATTGACACTAAGGGTGAAATTCATAGTCGACACTTGAGAGCACGATATAAACACACCGAAGATAAGATGTGGGCGGTCGTTAATAAGACGCGTGACGAGGACCTAAAATGGTTGTTTACCTATGTTATTTCCCAAGAGTTCTCGTGTTTTTGATGATTTTCAGTGAACTCTGATCAGTTTGAAGACCTTTCGGTTTATTTTGTGGACGTTTATGGACGATAAAAACTTTTAAAAATGCTTCAATTGTTTTGTGTTTGGGTGCAATTCGCACAAGGATTCGAAAAGTAATCCAATAGTTCAATAGGATTCGGCGAAAATAATATTGAAAGAGTCCAATAGTAGAAGAGGAAAAATCAAAGAAAGTGCTTTTATACATATTTTGATAACAAAAATAATTATACACAAAAAAGTAACAACAAACGCGCTTTATTAATTTACGAAATAAGCAAAAAAGCGCTATCCCAATAAAACCGTTCAACGTGCACGATCCCATTCCTAGTAGACTATCCTATCATTAGAATGTTATACAATAAAATATTTTATTTTACAATTTAGCAGAGATAGTTTTATGATCCACTGTGAATGAACCTTAATAAAATTTGACTAGAAAGTTCAAAATATTATTGATTGTCTAATTGTCAAATGTTTTCGTTGTGTCTGATAAGGACCAACATTTTTTTTCAAATCTAATTCATCTTGACAACGGTAGCTGGAACGCTACCGAAACGTCGAAATAAAAAAAACAAAAACGTCGTAATAAGAAATATAAAAACATATTGTGGTTTAATTCCCAACAAATAAGAAAAATAATAAGTGAGTTGTTAATTATTAAATATATGAAAATGTAGAATACGTGATATATAGGAAATGAAATTTGATCTTGAAATCCGGTATTTACTATTTCGAAACTATTTAAATGGAGAAATATGCCTGTGTAAAAACTGCATAAATAAAAGTCCTCTTCATAAAATGTTTTCGCGTTTTTATTTAATCTCGCATTCCCCTACTAGACTAGTGTTGTAGTGAATTTTGTGCTCTACAAATTAGTTCCTTTATCAGTTTACTTTATCTTGCACCGTTTTCATGAAAATCGCGTTTTAATACTTCGAAGAGAAATTTGACACTAAAAAAAAGAGTTTTGAGTGATAAGTATTACAAATCTTAAAACTTTTATGTCATCAGGGGATAGAACAGCTCATTTGGAACATGCTTCGTCTCTACAGTTTTTTTTGTAACTAATTAAATAAACGCGTAAATAGAGAAAAACATACAAAACTGCTATCTCAGCAATACAAAAAAGGTCTTAAGTGACGTCATGCGCACGACGGACGGAAAATGAAACACGGGAGCATCCGGCCCTGCTTGAGAGTCACTCATACTTAAACTCAACTTAGTTTGAGTTTAGTTCGAGGCGACTTTTCATATCCACTCATTACTCAAGTAATACTTCAATTTGACTGGAGAAAGTTTGGCAACATTGTTATTATTAGGAACTTTTGGTTGCGTTTGGTTAACAATAATTGTGATCTATGATCGTCCTTTAACGTTCATCTGACATCTGTTGCATGGCATTCATATCCGAACTTGTGTTCAGTTCGTGTTTTAGCCCTCTGCAAGTATTTTATTCTCAGTTCAGTTCTTTACTGTTCCTATATATTTCTTATTTCTTAGAAAAATAGAAAACAAAAGGAAACTCTTCTCGTCTAGCGAAAAACTAGTCCTAAGTGAGCTGGTTCGTAAATACTGATTGTGCCAGCTTAGCTGAAAAGGAAAAGGCATGGGTGTCACTGGCACACGAGTTCAATTCAAGCGGAGAGCATTGTTTCGTATAAAAAATGGATTAATTCAATAATTTTGCTTTTTACCACACCAATGTGATAACTAACCTAAGAAAACGATAAGCATAAGCATTATCATCATATATACAGTGCGTCCATAAAGTAACGCATAAATTCATTATTAGCTAAATAAACAATAATATTAAAAATTCCCGAAACAGGTCAATTTTTGATTTTAATTTACTGTTTTTTCAAATTATAATGTTATTTACAGGGTGAACCATCTTCGTGTGATGACGTCATCGCCATTTTTTTAAATCGGAACACCCCAATTTTTTTTCGATTTCCGGAATTCCCTTGATGAGCTGATTCCAAAAATGTATAACACTTTGTTTCAAATTGGTACAGGGTGGAAAAAAATACAAAAATTGTAATTACATAATTATGAAATTACTGTGATTTACTACCAAAAAGAAACAAAAGAAAATTTACAATAAATGTTCAAATTGTTCTCCATTGACTGCTAGACAATGACAGAAACGGACATTACATTCTTCTTCAACATTTTGTAGCATAGCGGGTGTTATGTTCTGCATTTCTTGCCTGATTCGGTTTTTTAGATCACGGATATTGTCAGGTCTGTTAGTATAAACTTTAGATTTTAAATAACCCCATAAAAAGAAGTCTAGTGGGGTAAGATCAGGGGATCTAGCGGGCCATTCCACTGTTCCCCTTCTTCCTATCCACCGCTGTTTAAAAACTCGCGCACAGTTACAGCGAAATGTGGCGGTGCACCATCCTGTTGAAACCAGATTCCACGGTCTAGATTGTTGGTTATTTGAATATCAGGAAAAAGCTGGATCAGATCAGGAATCATTGTATTTTGTAGGAAATCCAGATACAATGCTCCTGTTAAATTTTCCAATACCTAAATCCCTAGATAATCCTCGCACTGTGCAGTGTGGATTTTCTATTGCCGACAAAATTATGTCTTCTTGAATATTTGCATTAATTTTTGTTCTACCGGGCTTTGGTGCATCCCTCACATGTCCTAATTCTCTGTATTTTTGCTCTATTCTGCTTACAGTAGATTGTGAAATGGGTTCACGATCTGGGTGCATCTCATGAAATAATCTGCATACCTCTTGTTGACTCCGCATCCTGTCGCCAATACCAATCATCATTAATATTTCAATCCTCTCACTTTCGGTTAACCGCATTTTGTTGAAGAAGTTGCAAAATTATGATATGATAAATTTCTTTGTAGATAGTTTTCACATAAACGTACCTTGTTTACAGAGTTAACAATAACAGAAATGTACTTTAACGTTGTTGACAGTTTTTACCGGCAAATGATAAAAAATGACAGAAAAAAATTTCAAACAATAAAAATTTTAGTCGAGGGGCTTGGATCACTAAGCTGTTAAATACAATGTGAAAAATTATACGGGGTGTTTGAAGTAGTAGTAAGTAAATACGTAATTTCATTTAATGTGTTTATTACGTTTATTCTTTTATTTCTTATTTTGTAGGTAATTTAATTTTTTTTATTTTCCTCCACCCTGTACCAATTTGAAAGAAAGTGTTATACATTTTTGGAATCAGCTCATCAAGGGAAATCCGGAAATCGAAAGAAAATTGGTGTGTTCCACTTAAAAAAATGGCGATGACGTCATCACACGAAGATGGTTCACCCTGTAAATAACATTATAATTTGAAAAAACAGTAAATTGAAATCAAAAATTAACCTGTTTCGGGAATTTTTAATATTATTGTTTATTTAGCTAATAATTAATTTATGCGTTACTTTATGGACGGCTATTGAATTACACTTCAAAATTATGTTGTCCCTTCCAATTGCAAACCAGAATGGTTGATGTTAAATATCTTGTAGATATACCAACGTTGTTTACCTTAAGTGTATACCTAATTATCATTCTGCGATATCCATTAAAAGGTATTCACAATCACAAATAAGCCGAAACTTTCCAAGTTTTGTGACATCATTTTCTGTTTTCATTTTAGCATTAATATTGGTTTTGTTTTCAAAATGTATTTGTTTAAAATAGCTGTAACTTGCTGGAAGAAGATATTTGGGAAATACAGAAAAAAAACGACGTGTCGAGATAGACGAAAGATTTGTAAGCAGTAAATATAGATATTGTGTGAACACATTATAGAAACTTCAAGGAAATCATGCCAGAAAGAAAATACAAGGTTATTGTGCTCAGTCCCTTATAGTATTTGCAAAAGTATAGAAAGAAGCGATAAAGGAAGTTGAGAAACAGACGAAGTAACTTAACGTAGGATGCTGGATATGGAAGTGTTATTCCCGGAAGAAATCGAAATTTCCACTTAACAAGGAATCGATGAGAGAATTAACAAAAAAAAATGGTAACTTCAGGAGCTTCTGTAGAGTAGGGAGGGTGAATTAAGGCCCACTGCACATAGGCCACATGTGATCCTGTGTACGTCCTTCCGAGGAGTTGTCCTCCTAGTAAGGGGTGAACAGGTCTCTAGGAAACATATCATTTATATCGCCAGGTGTGTGCCAAGACTCTCCGAACACACACTTTTATTGACGATAACTCCGGACACTCTCCATAAGATATGACTGTTCATACATCCTACATAGAGGTGTGTCCACTGTGTACCCTTTGTATGGAAGTTTCATTAGTTGACAGTGGCCAGTTAGAAATCCTACTGATAAGCGTAGCTTTTTCCTTGGCATTGCCAAGTATCTCTTTGACCCGCATCTTCCGAGCGTGATCCTGGTAAAACTGCATCCCTTGATTTCATCCCATCTCTTCAGGGATTGAGCATGGGTAAAACGTTTGGCTATTTCTGCAATTGCCAAAGTCGTCAGATTGTAGGTGTCGCTGCGTCTTTGAAGTATTAGTCCAGTCGCTTTCCTGGCTAAAGAATCGGCAATATTTTTATTTACTGAAGCGTTATCTAAATCTTGATGGCACTCTAATATCAGCCCTGATGCCACACGTTGTCTACTCAAGGCTAATAATATATATACACATAGATTCAAAAGTTTTGCATCACCCTAAATCTCCGAAAAAAAAATGTGTTCATTATAAATGGATCAGAGATTAATCAAATAATTTAAAAAAAAAGATTAAGTGGGAACCTGCATGAGAACTTTTAATAAAGAGTTTTTCCACCTCTAGAATTTATGCAGGCTGTTTACCAAATTATTGATATTCTGTTAATGAATATTTCGCCATTCTTCTTGGGCCGCATGAACAAGCTCTTGTACACTCCTGGGTGGATTTCTGCGTGCTGCCACTGCCCTGGCAAGCATGTCCCAAGCATGTTCTATGGGATTCATGTCAGGAGATAGGGCAGGCCAGTTCAAACGATTGATCCCTTCAGTTTCAAGATACTCATTTACAGCTCTAGTCCGATGAGGTCGGGCGTTATCGTCCATAAAAACGAAGGAATTGCCAACAGCTGCGCGCCATAGTCTCACGTGAGGATGTAGAATCTGTCTGAGATACCCATCACCAGTCATCGTTCCCTCCACATGAATTAATTCTGTGCGATCATTTAACATGATACCAGCCCAAAACATAGCACTTCCTCCTCTGAAGGGCGGCACGGGGCGAGCATGGGCAAGCTGAGCAACTCTCGTTGGATCCCGCCACACACGTATTCGATGGCTATCTTGTACCAAACAAATCCTTGTCTCGTCGGAAAAAAACACCGAATTCCAAAATTTTTCAGGCAAGGCCGCGTGTTCTTGAGCCCACTGTAGTCGGCAAACTCTGTGCTCAGGTTGTAGTCTGGGCACTCTTATTGTTCGGCGACACCTCAAACCTGTCGCAAGTATTCGTCTTCGTAATGTCGAGATCGATACTTGAACTCCCAACGCATGTCTCATATCTCTTTGGAGTGCTGGTATTACCATGGTCGGGTTTATTCGGATAGTTAAGTGGATATAGCGGTTCTGCCGCTGATTAGTAACACGCCTTCTACCGCTTCTAGGTCTATCACGAAGAGAATTGGTCTGGAGGTACCGGTTCCATAAACGAGACACATCACTTTGCCAAACGCCAACTCTGTTTGCCACGAGCCTTTGAGAATGACCTTCTTCAACTAAAGCCACTATTCTTGCACGGTCAATCTCACTTATGACTTGACAATTCATGTTTGCACTTAAAATCGTAAGAATCAAATGCCTTGAATGTTAAAATGATCGCACTAAAAATGTTATCTTACAAAAAAAACTGTGAACATCTGTATATTGCAAAAAATATAGAACTTATTGAAATGGTGGGTGAACATTGATAAACAAGCCAACAAAAAATTTTTAGCGCAAAAAAATTCCTTCGCATCCGAAGGAGGTGATGCAAATTTTTTGAATCTATGTGTATAATAATAATAATAGTGCTTTTCTGTTGTGCAGATTATTATGTTTTTGTCAGAAATGCCTTTTCTGTTTTTTTTCTTTTGTGATACCGAGCTAGTTCTATTTGAAACACGCTGGTATTTTTTTCCATTCCCCACTTAGGCTCAGTGATCTGAAGAAGACTCCACATCCTGAGCCTTCTTTTGTTCTTGAGCCGTCTGTGTATATGACTTTAGGAGATTGTTCATATTTCAAATGTAGTTTGAATCTGAGGAGGTTCATTGGAACCTAGAAGTCGGACCATAGAAAGCATCATTCACTGGTAAATACAAAATAAATCAAAAATATCATAAGTGGAAAAAGCTACTGATATAAATGAAACTTACTATTTCTAATTAATTCTACTATATAATGGGAACGTTATAAAAATTATAAGATATAATTAATAATCATTTCGTTATTTACATATCCTTGATGTGATTAGACTAGCTTACACACAGTTGTCACTGCTAATTATATTTATTTAAATCTGGTTCTTCTCTCAATAAAAAAATGCCACCAATAAATTTCTGTCGCCACGCGCGGGTGTACGAGCTACACCTTCGCCTGGAACAGCTTGAAAAATTGAACTCTTTATTCAAAATTTATTTTGTTCCAGGGTTACACTAAACCAAAAGAATACATAGTAACGGAATGGCCCATCAAATCGACTTGCGGAGAATTCTGGTCATTGGTGTATGATTACGACTGCTCTGCAGTTGTTATATTGTGTGTACCTCCCCACAACTCTGTAAGTAAAATTTATGGGTTCCGTTGAAGTGACAGATTACTTAGTTCTAGGATATGCATCTCAAGTTTATCTGATGAGTTTATGGATATTATTAGTTTCAAAGGAAATGATACATAATGCAAACTTTTTTATCGTTTCTAGCAACAGTTTCCAAACTTTTGGCCAGAGGGTAGAGCATCGAAAAAGTATGGTCCAGTATTTACCATAGATCATATATCACACAGTCACTATACAAATATTAGAACTTGGGTTTTCCGGATAAATAAAAAAGTAAGTTCAGTCATTAATCAATAACCAAACTAAGGATGAGTTTTCTCCTGTAATAGCCACTAGGTAGATTTCCTCCCAAACTAATTAGGCTATAATTGGGGGTACAGTACTTTTTGGTGAGAATATCGAGAAAGGTAGTAATTGAACATGTAAACAATTCTCGCAACTGAAATAAAGTCTTCAGAGTAAAGCAGGAACATGCTTACTCAGAGCTTGAAAAAGTCAAGGCAGTAGTATCACAAGGCAGTGTATTGGACCCAGTACTTTATTTTATATATACTATAGTGATATCCAAAAATTGGATCGCGATACCATAGCAAAATTTGCTGAGAATATTGTTATAGCGGCTGTAGGCAATGACCGCGGAGAACTTCTATTGATGGAATTAATAATTGGACCAAGCGAAAGATTTCAGTGAGGCAAAATCCATTCATGTCAATGTCACAAGAATAAATATATAGCTATTGGAAAAAATAATACACAAATAACACAATGCCGATATAATATTTGGGTATGATATTGGATTCAGAGCTACGCAGGAAAGCTCATGTCAAAAAGGAAGAGGAATGAATGTGCTATTTGATTTAGAAAAGTGAATTGTCCTCTTGAAGAAATTCGACTTGGTCAACCTACAACAAAGTACTCATGTACAAACATATTTTCTCAATACAAATATAAATTATATCTAGTTGTTCATTCATAAAGTTATAGTCAGGATCAAGGATGTGCTTCTTAATTTCTAATGCTTCTAGAGAATAACTGTGAATAATTTTGACAGTTATGTAAAAGTTTGATGCGGTTATTTAATGTTTGAGTATGATTTTCTTTAAGCAAATGTTTTGCATAGTTTGACTTGTCTGGATGTTTATTCCTATAGCAACTGAAGTGTTCACTACATCTCACTCATATCTGAATTTCTTTGGGTCTGACCTATGTAAATGGCATTACGGTGAGAGCAGTTAAGTTTATAAACACCAGACTTTTGTAAAAAGTTTGTTTTATCCTTGGCATTCAAGGAAATAGATCCAACATTATGAAGTTCGAAAAGCGATTGTAGACTTGTCAACGACACCGCACCGATCGCAGACGTATCTGCTTTGGCGCGCATTTCATATCGTTCATATTCTATTTAATTTTCAATTATTTTAATCTTATTCCATGTTTGTTCTGCAAATCGTAATGGGATGCCAAACGCTGTGGACTGATCATTTTTGTGTGAAATAAATGTTTTAGTTTATTTAACTCAGGATTGACCATTTATGATTTCCGTTAACAATAAATTGCAATAAATACTCTGCCTTATACTGAAATGTAAGTAAAGTAAGGAATTTGTGACACAAACTAGTATTTTAGCTCAATTTTAGGACTATTTCAATAACTATATCCCCCATTCTCATTTTTTTAGATAGTTTCCCTGACCGAATTAATGGCTGGGGTTAAAGCACCTCCAAAAACAGTTCAACTATTCCAGTTGACTTGTTGGCCGATGGGTCATAAAGTGCCCACATCCACAAATTCCCTGGTAGAACTAATGAATATGGTTGAAAGATGGAGACAAAGATCGGATTATGGACCTGTATGTGTAGTTTCACCGTACGTAGCATTTTACAAATAATAACAACATTAATTTTAAGGTAATACACATTCAATGTTACGAAATGAATAAGATGAATATAAGACCCTCTTCACCACGACCAATGCAGATCTATTGTGTATGCCTTCCTGTTATTCTAGAGTTGCTTGTCTGGTCCCGTCCTTATTACTAGACTTCGAATGCCAAGCCTCTGTTTCTTCATATATTGGGAGGGTTGTGATTTTTCCATTTTTTCAAACCTCAACCTAGTCAGGCCTTCGCAGTAGCTGAGGTTTCCTTATAATGAGGGGCAAAACCTGCATATGGTTGTGGCTGCCAATCATCATTCATATGTTTGTTAAGTCTACAATGCCCTGTAAGTCGTTGGCGAGCCAGGCAAGCTTGCCTTTGGATTGCACAGGCCTGCCGAGTCTTTGGGCACTCTATTAAAAACTGGTGACTTCAGTCCTCTCAGTACTTTCTTCTTGATTGAAATAACTATTGTAGTTTTGAAAGGGCTTACAGTTAGTTGCTCCTCTTGACACCACTTGTTGATTATCAGTAGGAGGGTTTGTTTTTGCTCCGAGACTGTACCTGCGAATTTGTCTTTTGCAAAACTTGCCTTTGGAAGTCATCCTCTCCAGAAGTTCGTTCACAAGGACAGCCCACAGAAGGCGTGATAACACCCTTCCTTGTCGAGAACTTTGTCCTACTCTAGTTTTGACAGTGGTATCGCCAATGGATAAGATGATTACCCTTTTTTCCAAACTGGCGCTTATCCACTGACACAGGAGGACTAGTACTTCTTCTCGTTCTAGAGCTTTGGTAATTAACAATGTTGGTAGAAGCATTATTAAGAGCATCTCCAATATCTACAAAACATACAATGGCTATCTCTTTGTCCTCTAAGGAGTTTGTTAGTAGCCCGTTAAGATCTTCCAGTGCTAAGTCTGTTTACTTGCCTAGCTGATACGCGTATTGTCGCTCATTGGAAGGTTTGTTCATTAAAGGTTTGTTCGTAGAACAATCAGAAACTATCAGAAACCGTCAAAGGCATGTGCATTGAAAAAAAGCGTTCCTAGAAACAGTTTGGCAGTTGGTGATTCGGAAATCCTTTGTTCGAAGATCCGGTTTCGGATCAGTTGCCAACTATCAGAATAATCAGCTGACCGCGATAAAATTTTTAGTTTGAGAATGCGTATTGTGATGCTGTAGAAAGTGATATATTTTCACTATTTTTCTTTTATTGTAAAAAACACGGGCATAGCTAACCAGCCAGTTCCTTATGAGATAAAACGTGAGTAAAATCATTTGTATGTTGTAATACCGGACATTTAAAAAAAATCTCTGGCTTTTTATTAGGATGGCCAAAGATTGACACACACATTACAAAATTATTTTTCTACTACCGTGTGTAAAGTACGTACTTTAGACACATTTTCGAGTGCGTAAAACTTTATTTTACGCACTAGTGCGTAAAGAGTTTTACTTTACGCACTAGTGCGTAAAGAAAAAATTCCAATATGTATGTAGTTATAGACATTTAGTCTTATAAAAATATAGGTATAATAAACGGATATTAAATTTAAGTTTTTTTTCATAAATTGGAGATAGAAACCTATAGAATTCGGTAAAGTAACCTAATAATTATTGTTAAATAATTATTGAGTACTGGAAATAATACGGTAAATAGGTATAAGTTGGCGGTGAGTGACTGACATTTCTTTGTGAATTGAATCTGACATTTAAAATTTAAATTGAGATCTTCCGACTATACCTAGAGTAAGCAATTGTATTTTATATTTAGGAATTGAATATTTTTAGAAAACTATGATGTTATTTTAGATTATTATAAAAAGGCTCTTCTAAAGAAAAATTTAACTTACTTTACACACTAGTGCGTAAAGTATGTTTCTTTACGCACTAGTGCGTAAAGAAAATTACTATTAAACTTTTGTATTTTAATTAAATATTCGCTAGTAGAAAAAATATTGTATGCAATTCGTGTGTAAAGACCTTTTTTTCGACTCATGTGATTGTCGCATTCGCCTGCGGCTCATGCGACAATATTCACATTCGTCAAAAAAAAGGCTACTTTACACACTAGTTACATAAATAACTATTACTCATTCATTATTTTTTTCAGATGTATGACAATCATTCAAGCTCTTTATCAAAGACATCACTGTAGTGATGTCAAAATTTCTCACCCGTTCCTACAACAAAAATTGCCAATCGATTTCGATCGATTTAAATGGAATCACAAACGGAATGTCAGAGTTTGAAAAAACTCCAATCGATTGGAAATTCCTTTTACGAACAAACCTTATATCCTATCTCTAATGTATCTCTCTATTAAGGCCGATTCATGCAACGTGCATTATAATTACATTTTCCATTACATTATAACTACACTTAATAGTATATTATTAAACGAGCAATTTATGATAGCCATAATTCACGATGGGTGACGTTTGCGTCACGAGCCGCAGGCGAAGGGCGCAAGTCACCCAAGTGAATGATGGCCATAAATTGCGAGTAGAATACTATACTTTGTCCACGACACTTAATTTATTTATTAATAAATAAAAGTCAGTAGCGATTTGGCATATTACTAACCTCAAAATGTTGTGGCAGCTACTTCAAATAATTTGACATATATAGAGATGGGCGATACTGTAGAAAGTATCAATACAACGTACCGTTATAAATATATTGTTTTAAGATACTTAATATTAGAAAATATCGTTATGAAAACTATCAATACTAAAAATTACAATATTTTATAGATACGATATATGTCAGAAACAAATTTCCTGAACAAAATACACAGATTTAATAGTTTATTCCATATTGTACCCCCATCTCTAGTTGTGAATTATGAACCATAATACACTACAGTGTATTATGAACCATAATTCACGACAGTTGATATATGGGTACCATATACCTTTAGTTAGGAGGTAAAATATTGACTTATTATTAGGTGGTCGTGGACAAATTACATTATCACTGTCTAATGTCTAATCAATCCAGTTCAGGGAACGAATTGATTATGAACTGACAAGAGTGACAAGACTGGCAATTGATAAATGTCATATTTGAATCGTTCGTGGTTGTGCTAGAAGGACGGATATTTGCGATTATTTGGAAGTTAAGAAGTTCTCTCAGCAAAAACGTGTTGGAATATATCAGTTTCTCTATTTTTGAAAGTATTAGTGGCTGCTCGAAATAGAAGGAGACCTCGGAATGACAGCTGTAACATTTTTGGCGCATGCGATTTCATGGTTTTCAGTGTTTTCACCATAGACATAGACATTATATTATATTTCTCTATGGTTTTCAGTAAAAATATAATGTAATTATAATG
Organism: Galerucella pusilla; assembly: GCA_910591695.1. Lineage (NCBI taxonomy): Eukaryota > Metazoa > Arthropoda > Insecta > Coleoptera > Chrysomelidae > Galerucella > Galerucella pusilla. Next base: position 128,208 of record CAJUYI010000062.1, read on the forward strand.
TATAGTTGAAAGTAGACCAACTTCTTAATGCAATAGTGTAATTGAAATTCAATAATGTGGTTGCATGAACATCATATAGGAAACTATAGTAATTTACTTTTTCTAATGTAAATGTAGTTATAATATAATGAAAATGTAATGATAATGAACGTTGCATGAATCCGCCTTTAGTCTCCAACGTTTCAAGAAGGAAAAACATTAGACTGATCTGGGACCTGAATCTGGGTATATAGATGAATCTCCCCTATTCCCACTCCGTCTTATGTATTGCATAGCTATAAAGTTTGTTCGCAAAAAGAATTTCTAATCGATTGGAAATTTCTCAAACTCTGACATTCCGTTTGTGATTCGTTGTAAATCGATTGGCAATTTCTGTTGTACGAACGGGTGGGAAATTTTGACAATTTGACAGTGATATCTTTGATAAAAATGAACTGAAAGTTCATCATCACTTGAAGAAGAGCTGGAAAAAATAAAGAATAAGTAAAAAATGAACTAAAAATTTTTTATCACTTGAAGAAGAGCTCGATTTATTATTGTCACACATCTGAAAAAATAAGGAATAAGTAAATAATTTTGTAATATGTGTGTCATTCTTTGGCCATCCTAATAAGAAGCAGGAGATTTTTTTTAAATGTCCGGTATTACAACATACAAATGATTTTACTCACGTTTTATTTTAGAAGGAACTGTCTGGTTAGCTATTTCCGTGTTTTTTTCACAATAACAGAAAAATAGTGAAAATATGTCTTTCTACAGCATCACAATACGTATGCTCGAACTAAAAATTTGATCCCGGTCAGCAAATTATGCTGATAGTTGGCAACTGAAAACCGCAAATTTCTTTCTTCGAACAAAGGATTTTTAAATCAACAACTGCCAAATTGTTCCTACGAACGCTTTTTTTCTAATGCGAATGCCTCTGACTGTTCCACGAATAAACCTATTGAAACCTTTAATATTCTCCATACATGTGAAATCAACATTTCCTGTCCCTTTTGAAGTAGTCTATCCTTCCTTGAGGATTTGAAGAGTTGAATTTTGTTCAAAGCTTAGCTTACTCCATTTGGCCTTGTTATCTCCGTAGACATCTTCTGTCCAAGGCAATTGGCATTTTTGGCTTGCTTTGCGAACTGTTCACGGCTACATGATGATTTAGAATTGTTGCGGTCGTCTGAAACTGTTCCTTGATTAGCATTGATATACTTTTATCAAATGTTGTCGTGTAAATATCGCCGTACATATTTTCAGAAAACATACTTTATTCACAATATCTTCCTCTGCCAGCACCCTGTGGGTTCTAGAACAAGTGAGGTATGTGAAACTTCCTCCACAACATTCAATTTTCAATTCAATCTAAAAAGCATAGGCTTTTTTTTTTTTTTTTTTTTAATGAGCCGTCCGCCGGTACCACCTCAGCCTCCTGGGCTTATTGTAGATACTCCTAGTGTTCTGACTACAACCTATTCAGCCATTCCGTTCCCTGTATTAGCTCATACAGGTTCTTTGCTGGTTGGTTGTAGAAGTCTTCTGGAGTCATTTGTGGTCTACCATACAGTTTCTGCCTTCTGTGGTCCAGCGACTCACAGTTGCATAGTATATTCAGAGCTGTTTCGGTATCCTTTTTGCATCTTCTGCATGTAAGGTCTCCGTTGTACAGCCCTATTTTGTTTAGGTGCTCCTTTGTGGGAAAGTGTCCCGTAAGTAGCCCCGTTATGGTGCGTAGTTTGTTCCTGCTCATTGAGAGCAGTTCTTTCGCTACTTTTTCTGATGGTTCTTTTATGAATGTCTTCCCATGTATTTGCCTGGTCGTATTCTCCCAGTGTTTATTCTGTTGTTCTTTCAACCACCCTTTTAACCATGACCTCGTTAAGCATCTGGGGATGCCCACAGCAGGTTCGGGTCCGTTCATCAGAGTTGACGATCCTACTCTTGCGAGTTCGTCAGCTTTTTCATTGCCTGCGATTCCTTTATGACCTGGGACCCACTCCAGTGTTACACTGTTCCGAGTCGCCAGTCTTCGCCGCATTCCCATACTAGCCGAGATGTCACCCTATAGCTCTGCTTTAAGGGCGGCTTGACTGTCACTGTAGATCCTGATCTGCCTGTTGTTGTAGGCTCTCATATTATTAGCCCTTGCACATGCAAGTATTGCATAGACCTCTGCTTGAAATACAGAAGCGTATTTGCCAAGCGAGACGATCCCTTCATATTTGCTCGTCTTGCTGTATATGCCCGCTCCGGTGCCGAGTTCATAGGCTTACGCACTGACCTAGAATGTTTTCTGCACTTTTCTCTTGACAGAATCTGCACATTGCTTTGCCTGTCAACCCCAATACCATTGCGTGTCTGTTAAACTCACAGTAGCTTTGTTAACGTCAATTGAACTGTCAATGCCTGGTGAGATAACCCACCGTTCTAGATATTTTTGTGCCACCAACTTTTTTGTGGCCATATTTATTGTCGACCCTGCAACGCCGCCCATTAAAGACATTGTTGAGCCCTGTCAGGTCCTTTCATATGCCAATTCGTTGCCATTATGACCTTCCCACTCTGGTGCCCGGGCTACCATGACTTTGAAATGGTCACTCTGCATCTTCCACAACTTATTTTACGTTTCGCCTGTTGAATTTTTGTTTTCATCCGTTTTTTTTTCTTCTCCCATATTATATTCAGTCTTAACAGGCTTTTTGTCCCCCTCTTTCATTCTTGGTTGTGTCTTGAGGTATGTGTCAACTTCTTCAGGAATTTTAAATAAAGCACATGAGGTACTTGGGGTAGTGAAAGTATTTTATAAAGTTTCTGCAAAGAAAAGAACGCTCTGACAAATGATAATCCAACTAATTCGGGTAAACCAAATTGTTTGTCCTGGATAACTGATCATCCATGTATCTGCATATTCATTATAACATCTCTTGAATGGTCGAAAAACCGATACGTTTAGTGGTTGTATTGGGAGCTCATGTTTTTTGCTAAAGTTGACAAATAGATACCGTTTAACAAGTATTTAGAACTAATGTAGATGATATGATTCTCAAGAACCAATATACATTTGATTATCTTAGATCATCTTGAGTGTTTTATGAAGTGATATAACTATATCAAGGAATTATTAGCGGTCCTTTAATTTTTCCCATGCGTCACAGTACTGAACCTAGAGGAGATTATTGGATCATCAATATTTTATATGTTGATAGGTGTATCAATCCTCCCGATGCATACATCCCTTCTAGTCTCTCCTACCCAATTGCATAATCAAAAAGAGTTGAAAAAAAAGTAATTTCATACTTCAGTGGTAAAAAGCTAATGTAACATTGGAGATACTTTTTAATAATACAATGTGACCCATTTTCTTTGGAAGCACCCCCGTAAAATCGCCGTATTTGCTGCTTTGTAGTGCAAAAAATAAAAAAAAGTATTTATTGAGACTGGAGCAGTGACCAAACGTATTTAAAAAAAATTGCAGGCAATAAATTTGAATGACCGTATTGTCATAGACTACTTTGCCAACAATCCAAATTATTAAGCACAATTTTACATTACTTTCAGAAGCTGTAACTCCAGAACGGGTTAAGTTATCGGTTTCGAATTTCACTGTGCAATATGTTTGAGTCCTATTTTTTGTTTACCATGTAGCCATTTCAAAAATTTGTCTACATTCTACGTAAAAAATTAATGAAAATACCACTTTTTCCAAATTCATGTTGTGATCACTTTGTCCTTAAAGAAATTTTTTTTATAAAACTTTGGTAGTTTACATTTGTGATGACTCTGAATCCAGTGGTATAGTTATATTCGAGAAAAAAAATGCCTAATGTACTTTTGTCTTTTTTAGCAAAAAAAATCAACATAGAGGACCTTGAAAATAGTAATTTGGCTATGAAAATTTGTGCCAAAATACTGTTTTTAATACTGAATCTAACAAAAAAATCAAATCAAAATCGGTTGAGAAATGCGGATTTTACAGGGGTGCTTCCAAACAAAATGGGTCACACTGTATATACTTACTTCAGTTGTGAAGAAAGTTACATTATATTTATCAATATCCCATGTTTTAGAGATGGGCGAAGCAGATGCGGAATATATTGTGCCGCAAACGCTTGTATAGAGCAAGTTATCCAACATGGAGAGGTAGATGTATTTCAAGCAGTGAGGACAGTTCGTCGGCACCGACCTCAACTGATTGAAAATATTGTAAGTATACGGTATCTTCTGCAAAATATCACTGAATCTAGTACCCTCATAATAACGGGTGTCTTCAGCAAAGCTCAACGTTTGGAACCAAGTACAAATATGTTGAGTGTGCGGGCAGTATACAACTGAGTTCCATCTGAACGCATTGTCAAGTTAGTGGTGGAACATAACTTATCTTTTTAAAAATATTCTTACTGTTTCACTGAATAAAAATACTCACTACTACCTCACGATATTTGAAGCTCATCATTATAGTTTATCACCAAAACCCATAACGTCACTTAACCCAATATTTTGACAGCGTTAAAGATTACAAAACATATTATATTTTGCCACCTTTGACTGCGCTGAGTAAACGAAGCGTAAATAACTGCCGCTACTTTTCATGCAGTAGATTCAGTAGAGAGTCAGCAGAACGAGAGCATCCCGCCTGAACGCAATCGCTGAGTTACATATAAACCACATATTCGGAGCTATTCACTAAGCAAAGTTGTTATGGAAAGCAACTGTAAATTGTCGTTATGTTCAAGGTCAGTTGCTAAGTGCGAAATTGGTATTCACTATTTAAGTAGAGTCGCTATAGTCCAAGAGCTAGTTACACGTGTTTCATGAAGTGTTTGATGCACCTCGAAATTTTGTGCTATAATATCGTATGAATAGCTGAGCAGGTAAGCAAGTCTTGGCAAGCCCTACCTGGGGACACCAGGTACTGCGCATAGGAAAAAGGTATAAAAAAATTTTTCACAAAAAAGTGCTTCATTCAGAGGCCAACATCAGAAATCTAAATTTCAAAGCATATAAAATAAATAATTAAAAAGGCAGACACTTTTGAGGGGGTTAACATATAATAAAAACACCCTCAAGTTCTTTTTTTTTAATACAAAACGAAGTGTTTGATTCACGCTGCCATTTTAACAGCGCCTTAATTTCATATAATAAAAATTAATTACAAAAAGGCAGGCACTTCTGTTGGGGTTTAATTATCGAAAAACATGAAAATGAATATTAATTTTAATAGAAAGAGATAGGCAGCGCATAGTCGTGGATATAAGCAAGAGCACCGATTACCGACCTAGCTAAGGTCTTGCTCTGCGATCTCATTGGCTGTTGGTCACGTGTTCTTGTACAGCTGTATCACAGTATACCAAAACAACGCATCTCAACTTCGCGCATCGGTTGTGCGCAGTTCGCCATTTCGGTTTAGAAACCTATCAAATTCGGCAAGGACGGCGTATATTCTACTTCGGTTTAGAGACAGTTTAGTTTGGTTTAGTCGCGTAAGCAGTGGCGTAGTGTGAATTAAACTATTTTTTTTTGAGTGACTGTAATCAAATAAGATGAATAAAGTTAAAGCAGGTGTGGTTTGTGCTGCAAAGAACTGTGAAAGTAAATCACGTTTGTATATGAAAAAAAGTTTTCTTGGATTTCCCTGTTCTCCTGTTTCATTTATTTTAAATTTATATATAAAGAGTATTATACACTTAAATAGAAATACACATAAATAGAAATTTCAAAAAAGATATTAAAGAAAGAAAGCAAGAAATTTATTGATCTTTACAAAAAGGTATAGGTACAATGTTATGCCAGTTACTTCTATAAATAAACAAACACAACATGTTTAGACACGTCATTACACACTGAAAGTTTAAAATTAATTCACATAAATCCAACATGATTACATTCATTTTACAATTAAAATGGAATTTTATTCATTTAATTAAATTTAAATGAGTGAATCAATCTTCATATGAAGATCTGGGCCATTCAAAATCGAATACCTCCTCCATCTCATAAAATGCCTGCCCTACTGAGTGTAAAATTTTTCCATAATACTGGAAGAGTGTTATACTCTTATATCTTACAGTAATAGAATTCTGTTTGCCTAGCAGTACCCTCCTGATTCATTTTTGTTAGTCTAATCAGGTTTTTGTATTATAGTTGTGTATCATTGATCCAGTGGTATCCTTAATATGTTTATTTGTATGCACAAAAGTGATAGCTTCCAAAATGTATAAATAGGGTATTGGGAGAATCTCTAATTTAATAAAAATAGGCCTTGCATGATCTCTAACATTATAATAATGATAAGTTAATTATTTGGCGTCATATTTAATGAAATGAAATCTTAATTTGTAATTAAATATTATTGGATTATGAAATTTAACTAGGTATTTAATAAAAATCAATAAGTATATCCTCTGATTTATTACAATTTGTTTTGCTATTGTAGCCGATTCTAAATTCTCTAGAGTTTTTTCCTTGTAACATGTTCAAATTGTTTATTATATAACATTCACAACATTAATCTACTCAATAAAATTTTCTTCGAAACATAAATTTAACAACTTTGAATTATACTAATCCTTCCCTGTCCAAAAATTAGAACTGTTAGTTAATACGGACCTCGTATCTAAACCCTAATGGCCGTTTGAAGGCCAAATAAAATTATTGCGCACAAGCGATGCGCGAGGCAGAGATGCACTACTGGTTGTTTTGGTATAATGTGGCTTTCAGTAAACATTTTATGCGTTGTTGTGAGCACATGTTTTTGTGATTTCTTTCAATGCGTGTATACATTTGTTAAATCATTATTAAAAACAAAATATATGAATTGAATATTTTTTGTTAATGTATGATAAATTCTGAAGTAAACTATTTTTTTTTAAATGGTTATTTATAAAGTTATTCATAAAAATAAACATATTTTATTTTGTTACTCCACAAATAAATTTAAAAATGTATAGCTAGTACAGCTGTACAAGAACACGTGACCAACAGCCAATGAGAGCGCAGAGAAAGACCGTAGCTAGGCCGGTAATCCTGCGAAGAGGAACCCCCCAATACGGGGTCCCCGCACTTCTAACAAGATGGGAGCTCGGGGACACCTGAGGGGCCAGCTCTAAAGAAATGCGACGGATCACTCATGTCAAGGCCGGTTTCACCAAGGCGGGTGAAACAGACTTTGACATGAGGCGGCGAAAGCACACACACACAACCGAACCGACATAACGACATGGAGAAGGACAAGGGAACATGGCCACCAGAGCTACCCCTTAACATGGAAAGACATTCCTGACGCCCCCCATATAATAAAGGGGGGAAAAGGATACGCGATCGCGATGAACGAGTGAGGTCCTGCCGGAAGTGGCAGGGGGTGGATGAAAGGTTCTACTTAGCATCAACCCGCGGGCCATAAGCCTTTGTGGAACGCTTTGTGGAACGGGTTTTCTCACGCGCAAGTGTGTGTGGAGGCCGGTAATCGGTGCTCTCGCTTACCTCCACGACTATGCGCTGCCTATCTCTTTCTATTAAAATTAATATTTATTTTCATGTTTTTCGATAATTAAACCCCAACAGAAGTGCCTGCCTTTTTGTAATTAATTTTTATTATATGAAATTAAGGCGCTGTTAAAAAGGCAGCGTGAATCAAACACTTCGTTTTGTATTAAAAAAAAGAACTTGAGGGTGTTTTTATTATATGTTAACCCCCTCAAAAGTGTCTGCCTTTTTAATTATATATTTTATATGCTTTGAAATTTAGATTTCTGTTTGTTGGCCTCTGAATGAAGCACTTTTTTGGGCAAAATTTTTTTATACCTTTTTGCTATGCGCAGTACCTACCTGGTGTCCCCAGGTAGGGCTTGCCAACACTTGCAATGCCTAATGGCTATGAGAAGTGGTTCACTGGCAACTGCTCCAGAGGTGTTGTTAACGAAAACCACTTGCGTCAGACACTTATTGGAATGTTTTTATTTATTTATGTGAACGGTTAAATATTTTAAATTAATTAGAATGGGATTTTAAGTACCTACATGTAGACTTTTTATTCATTGTTATATTTTGTAACTGTTCGGACAGTAGATCGCTTATTAAAACCA